>WBNH01000158.1:0-61078 GCA_013401255.1 Urocolius indicus | reverse complement strand
AATATTTCAAGCAACTGGGGAACAGTTTCAGCACAGGGCGGAATCTCAAACATGATGATCAAATATGTTGAGCAGAACTATACCACGTGGAACGAGACATTTAACCCCAGTGCTTTAGGCCTGCTCTTGAGAGCATACTGGTCCCCAGAAAAGATCCCCCAATCTGCATGGGAGTTTTTTGAAACTGTGAAGCCCCTGGAGGCAGTTATCCCTTATAATGGTTCCACTCCTGTAACCTCACTGTCTGTATTGATAAATCCAAATATGACCTGTATAAAGCATGGAAGTGACACGCAGATGTAATGCCTCGGAGTTGTTTGGCTGAGATTTGTCTGAAACGGAGAAGCAAGTGTTGGAAGAGATGTTTAACATATCCCAGCTGAACAACATACCGTGGCACTATATAGCTGTAGGGTCAGAGGACTCGAAGGCTTTAGAAGACATGTGTTTCAGATTTCCTATAGTATTGCATTGTAATGGTTTAGCGTATACCTGTATATATCAAGAGGATCGTTATGGGCTTTGTTTAGTAGGCACTCTTTCCCCAGTGATGTTGTATAGACAACAGTCTAGCCAGCGGACAAGAGAGCTAGAGGGATATGACCTAGGAGATGGGAGAAGTGAGACTGCTGAGAACTGTATAGAAACTGAAGACGATAAAATCCTCACCATTCCCCATTGGACCGGAATCTCAGGAGTCATAACGCTAGGATTGGTTCCGGGAATAGGGGTGCAGAGGAGCTCAATTGCCCTGAGAAAGCCAGGCTGTCACCTGTTGAGGACCAATCAGGCTATGAAAGAACTGACCAAGCAATTGTCAGAGTCAGTGACAGAGACTGTTAAAATATTAAGAGCTCACACGGAAGTGATAAAGGTTTTGTTTGATATTATAGGAGCTGGATGGACTAGAAGTGGGTTTATATCATTGGTGGCATTGTGTTAGCCGTATTGGTAATGGTGTTTTGTGTTATACCTTGTTTAACTGTGTTAGTGTGTCGCACCTTTATGCAAATAAGATCAGGAGGGCCTCTTCCCCATCAGAATGTGTATTACCTTAGGATGCAGACTATGGAATTTTGAGCAAAAGCAGGGGGAGATGTTGCGGTTAGCAGGGCCAACGCGCAGGCATCGGGTAGCTAGGCGCTGCGCAAGATCTCGGGTTGTACGGTGAGTGAGGATTGGCCCACGAATATAGCCAAGTAAGGTAATGTTGCATAGCTGATAAGGCAGGATCCGCCCACGAAGGGCGGTACTTGTTAGCCCCTATATAAGGGAGTGTTACTGTTTAATAAACGCCATTTTGCCATCCACCACATTGGTGTCAGTGTCAGTGGCCCAATGGTCTGGGTTTGATCATCGTGCCGGCCAGCCGCTGGAGGTCGGTCGCTGGAAGAAGGCAACACAAGTGCTTAGCTATTTAATTAAATTATTAGTAAGTGCTTAACAAGTGCTTAGCTAGTTAGTGTGGTGTTAGGTTATTGACTAAAATAATCTTGTATCTGCAACATTATCACAAAAAGTTGTTTCAATCAAGCAAAGTTAGGTAAACATGGAAATTAATTTATTCCATAACTCTTGTCACTTCTCACGCTTTTGCTGTCCTTGTGGGTAATGCTTCTGGCCAACCTGAAAAGGTATCAGCTAACACCAACACATACTGGTACCCCCATTTTCTTTGGAGTTCTGAAAAATCAATTTGCCATTGTTGCCCAGGCCGATTTCCTCTGCCAACTTGACCCATCTCGGGTTTAGGAGTGTTCTTTGGATTAGTTTAGAGGCAAAGATCACATTGTTGAATTACTTGTTTTACAGTACTGCATAAATTCCTGGCTATAATTTGCCTGATCAGATGTCTGTGCAGAGCCTTGGCCCCCTCAATGTCCCTTTTTTTGTGTTCTTCTCTCACTAAAGGCCATAGTAAGTAAGTGGGAATGATTAATTTTCCTTGTGGCATAGGGCCCATCCTTCCACATTACATATTCCTTCCAGATCTGTGATCACTTTCGTGTTCTCTTTAATATAATTTGGCTTACCTTCCAGGTAGATTTTGCCATCTGGAATCAAGGCTCCCTCAAACCTTACCTCTCCTTTTGCAGCCTGTTTTGCCTCGCTGTCCGCCAGCTCTTTTCCTTTTTCCAGCTCTGAGCTTACTTTTTGGTGCGCCCTGACATGCATAATGACCACCTTCTCAGGAAGTTGAATGGCGTCAAGTAGTTTCTTCAGCATGTTTTATGTGCTTCCCTTGAGTGGTTAAAAGTACTCTTTCCTTCCACATTGCTCCATGAATATGGACAACTCCAAAGGCATACTTTGAGTCTGTATAAATGTTAATAGGTCTGCCTCCCGCTAACTGCAAAGCAAGAGTAAGGGCAATTATTTCTGCCTTTTGTAAGGAAGTTCCTATAGGTAGTGATCCCCATTCTATCACCTCTTGACTGGTTGTGACTGCATACCCAGCATATCTTCTCCCTTGTAGAACATAGCTGCTCCCATCTGTAAACCGTTTTCCTCATTGTCCAGAGGACAATGGTCCTTTAGGACCTCCTCCTTCCTCCTCTTCCTTCCTTTAGGTCCAGGAGACTTGAATATACTGCTTTGATGGTCTCCAAGCAATCATGGTGCACTGGTTCCCCTGAGTTTCTGCTAAGAAATGAAGCTGGATTGCCAATGTTAGTGACCATAATTTCCACCTCTGAGTTACAATGAGTAACCCCCCTCCAAATGCTGATTGGGGCTTCTGAGTTATAATGAGTAAACCCCCCCCCACCCCCAAATGCTGACTGGCAAATTGGTTTCACTCGCTTTTCTGCCTCCAAGGAAGTTGGAGGACCCCCCGAGGTACTGTGTAAGCAGATAAGCATGACCTTTTTACAGCTTTTTACAGTGTGTGCTTATCTCTAAGCAGATAGTTTTGTATGTATGAAATAGAAGCTTTAACAGTTAAATTTATACTACTGCAATAAGTTAGTATAAAGTTTATTAATACATGTTAATATAAAGCTCCACAGCAGTAAGATCAACCATTCTGTCTCTGGGGAGACTGCCCACTGGAAACTGAGGCAGCATTTTTCCAGGAATGTAAGAAACAAATAAATTTTCTTGTGAAAGACTCAGGTCAGACTCTGTAGTGAAGCACTTTTATCAAGAGTTCTTGCAAGAGCAAGTGTCCTAGCTAGTAGGCACACCTGATAGATACAACATTTGGCTTTTAATTCTCTATCCCATCCGCAAAGTCCCTCCCTTGTTTCCCCATTGATTAGGTATTCCAATGTTTGCAACTGCTAGAATCGTCTCAGGGGATGTCTAGTTCCTATGCACAGTTCTTACCTTAATCACCTATCATCCTATTGTCTGTTTTCCCCTCCTTTTTAAGATTTCAAAACTACTCTTAAAGAAGTTTTTGAACTCCCTTCCTACCTGGATGGCCAATGTATCTCTCTGACTTGATAAATGGATGCTCCAAGATCATTGCTTTTTGCCCCAAACCCCCTACCATTCTCCCAGGACACAAGGAAAAACCTCAATTACCCTATTGCATTACCCTAGACAACCTGTGTTATTGGACTTGCCCACTGTGGGACTGGTGCCTTTGACATTAAAAACACCACTCAGTATTTAGTCCTGGATAGCTACAGGTGCCCACAGGAAAAGACACAAGATTAATATACAGTGGATAATCCTGTCATTTTAAAACCAGTTCTGGACAAACCAAATTTTCTTTCTTTTATTTTGCAGAGGTTCAATAAGACACTTCAGAACTCGAAGAAGAAAAGACGCATAATTCTTTCTGTTACTATTTTGGGGTTTTTTTTTGTCTTGTTATCTTTGTAATATCACAGAATCACAGAATGGTAGGGGTAAGAAGGGACCTCTAAAGATCATCTAGTCCAACCCCCCTGCTGAAGCAGGTCTACCTAGATCAGGTCACACAGGAATGTGTCCAGGCAGGTTTTGAAAAAGTCCAGAGAAGGAGACTCCAGAATCTTCCTGTAAGCCTGTTCCAGTGCTCCACCCCTCTCACAGTTAAATAGCTTTTCCTTAAGTTTAAATAGAATTTTGTGTGTTCCAGCTTATGTCCATTACCCCTTGTCCTGTTCATAGATACAACAGGAAAAAAAGTGATGCTCCAGCCTCCTGACACCCACCATTTAGATATTTGTAAATATTAATGAGATCACCCTGCAGTCTCCTCTTCTCTAGACTAAACAGCCCCAGTTCCCGCAGCCTTTCTTCATAAGGAAGGTACTCCAGTCCCCTGACCATCTTGGTAGCCTTGTACTGAGACTCTTCTCTCACAGAAGTTCACTGGACACAGGGCTCCAGATGAGGCCTCAGCAGAGCAGAGTAGAGGGGGAACACAACCTCCCTTGACCTGCTGGCTACACTCTTCTTGATGCATCCCAAGATGCCATTGGCCTTCTTGGCCACGAGGGCCATCCCTTGCCTCTGTGAATCATATATTTAAGAACTATCATAAAAATACATGCTCATCACACAACTTTCACAATCTTCACTCACAGCAACAGAAAAAGAATTCACCACACCCAAAACAAAAAATAATGTCATCACAACACCGAAGTGGACAATTTACACACAATCTACCCCATGTCCCTTCACCACAATTAAAACAAACCAAAATTCTCCACAATCACTCTATTCAAACACTGCTCAGTCTATGTTTTACCCGTTGCCACTCCCAATTACAATATTTTTCTGAAACTCCTCATAATCCTCATGCTCCAAATCGGGGCAGTGTATGAGGAGCTGCCCCTGTGGGAGGTCCCATGCCGGACCAGTTCATGGGGAACTGCAGCCCATGGGAAGGACCCACTCTGGAGAAGTTCATGAGGGACTGTCTCCCTTGGGAGGGACCCCACACTGCAGCAGTGGGAAGTGTGAGGAGGCCTCTGCCTGTGAGAAGAACCAGCGGTAAAGTCCATCTATAACAAACTGACCATAACTCCCATCCCCCATCCACTGCACTGCTGGGTGGGGAAGGAAGGGGAGCCTGGGAAGAGGGAGGGGTGGTATTTTTAAGATGGAAGATGTTGAATAAGACTGGTCCCTGACAGGCCCCTGTGGAACCCCACTGGCCACAGGCTTCCAACTTGACTTGGCTGCATTGATCACCGCCCTCTGGGCTCTGTCATTCAGCCACTTCTTGATCCACCTCACTGCCCACTCATCCAAGCCACAAATATGTATCTGTTATATCACTGTGATCATTGTTTTGGGCAGCCTGTCTCACCTCCCTGAGAGTTACAGGAGAGAAGACAGACTTACCACCTAATTTAACATCAGAACTCATACAAGGGTTTGTGCAAACTTGGAATCATACCAATCAAAAGATTTGTGTTGCTATAACCTATCTAAATATTGTCAAGTCCCTTGCACTTGCTACCCCTTAAAGAGTACCCAAATAGCTACAGCTCTGTTGATCCATCTCATAAACTTTGATGATACTTGGACTTGTAAGGATAGTATTTATCCTGATCTCTTTGAACCGTCCTGGGGATGTTCTAATGGAAAGTTCTATTCTAGACTAAATTGATTTCAACATGTGGGACTTCATTGTGGAATTATTCTCCCCTCCTTACATTCCAGGAGGATTTTTCACCAATTTGTGTTAGAGAACATTACTTGGAATCTACATGCATTAAGTATTGGGCCAGATATATTTTTGCAGAGTTAAACTTACAAGTCCAACAACAGGTATAAAAAAATGACTTTACAGATTCATCTAGCATTAAGTATGTTATTATTAAAGAACGAGGAGTGTGCAGAATTTTTAACTTCATAAACACTGAACGCTGTACTACTATACACAATGCAACAACTTCCATTGAGGAAGCTTGAAACAAAATGAAGGAAATTGCTAACCAAACCATTGAGCTACTCCAGTCAACACAACCTAAAGACTGTTTCGACAGAATTTCTGCAGAATTATGGACCAATTGTCTCCTACGGTCCCTGGAACTCACTGGATGGGGAAAGTGGTTATCATAAATTGGGATTGTCTTGTTAGTGGGATTGCTATTTTTCATGTTCGGAGTTGGTTTTGTTCCATGCATGATCTCCTGTATTCTGTCTTCTCTTTCTTTCTTCTCCTTCTGTAAGCCATATAAAGATCACCACTATTGAAGAAGATTATGAAAGCAAGGAAAGCAGCCACAGGGTTGTGTAAGAGATTGTAAGAAAGAAGATTGTCTCAAACAGCTAGTCCTTTGGACAGATGTTTTCCCGTTTCAGCATTCAATTGCGGGTCTTCAATGAAGAAGCCACAGAGATGGGACAGGCCTTGTGGAGGTGTGGCAGTGAACCACTTCTGGCTCCTTCTTTGCCTGTTTCCCTCCTGCGCATTCATGCTCGTGAATGGTTGCCCTCAGTCATGAAAGGGCACTCTCAGTTGAGTTTGGGGAGAGGAATTGTGAGATCCCCAGGACTCCTGAAGCCCATGGACTCATTTCCTGAAAATTCCTCGAACTTGTGCTGCACCTGGCTCAGGGACATGGAAATCCCACTTGTAGTATAAAAGGAGGAAGACCGAGTTACAGGTGGCACGCTCCACTACCCTGAGTTTGAAGATGCCACTGGACATTGCTGGAACCCTGAGGGGTGGTCTTTCTGTTTTCTTTCCTTACTTCTTTGCTTTCTTCTCTCCCCTTTCTCTTTACCATTCTACTTTTCTCATTGACCAAGTAAGTTCTCGTAATCCCATTACTCATTGCTCAGTAAATTGTTTGCAGTTTTTGATTGCCAGTGTGATTGCACCTCTAACTTTGTCTGTGGATATCCTAAGCTAAACATGAACTTGGAGGTAGTCCAGAGGTCATATTATCCCAATCATGACGCTGTACACATGATCACCATCAAAACTTGTTTTATTACTTATGTATTATTAATTTTAGTAATTGTATTTCTTTCATAATCTTAAATCTTTGTAATAGCAAAAAAAGCTTACTGGTATCATCTGCAACTTACAGTGTCTGTAGGAAAAGTCAACTGTCTGTGGATCAAAAAGTGGAATTTTGTCATCCTGACCAGAAGATCATTGTACCTTACAGAGATCGTGATCAACAAAACAGCTGACCTGTGTTGGCCCAAGCATGTGTTGTGCTTTACAGTGCTGCACATACAGCCTGACTTACCTCTAGGCTGTGCAGTGCTGTACACATCCCTTGGCCCCAGGACGAACTCAGACAGCTAACTGCAATCAAGGAGAACAGCTCCCACTCAGTACTGGCGATTATACGCCTGTGTGGCCTTGCCTTTATGTAGCAGTGCAGCAATGAGTTCTCATGTGATCATCTCTTTTGTTTGACAGTGGAAATTATTAACAGAAATGTTTTATTCTAAGAAAATCCTGTAAGAGCTCAAAAGACCATCATACTGTGTAAGCTGTCCACCTATGTGATCTGCAGGTGTGCCTCATTGGAAACCTATCCAATGCTACATAACCCGGAGCTCCCAGCTCTTGGAAGAATGTGAGATTATCTATACTATCTTCATCTTCTTTTTACAATATTAACTCCAATAAATGTCATTTTAAGCAATACTTTTATAGAGCTTGAGTGCTTTGCTTACTGGACTCAAAATGAATCAGCACCTTCTGCTGCCAAAATATTCAGGTATTTTCCCAGAAGCAAGTCTGTAGTTTTAAAAATCATTCGGAGAAACCACAATGATAATATTACGTCTTCTGCCTTTACATGAACCAAGTACTAACCAAAAAAAAAAAAAAAAAAAAAAAAAGTCTTCTTGGAATCTTTACTATCATTCAGCTTGTAAAATGTTTTGTGTTCTTTTAAGACTTTATCACTTCTCTAATACCCTTCCCAAGGCCAATCAAATAGTATATAATTATAAATTCATATTTATAGTTCAGTCAGTGGCTTGGGCATCTCTTGCTTTACTCTGCTCTCACCATCTGAATAATCTTTCTGTCCATTGAAAGAACAAATGAGAGTGAAAGAAAAATTATTTCTTATAGTACATATATCTATGAAGATGTTATTGTCACATTCTAGTACGTTAATTTATCCATGAGTGATGCATTATGTGTATTTCCACACAAAACTTACCATCTTAGCTCAAATCAACAAAGGCCTACAGAGATCTGAAGCGTCAAACACATCTACAGAAAAGGGTGATGTAAATGCCAAGTATGTCACCGGTGTCAGGCAGTGTGGTCAGCTTTTCACAACAAAGCCACGATTCAGCAGGTCTTGCTCTGCACCAAAGCACAGCGGCCATTTAGCAGAGGATACAGGGTAGCAAAGATCCAGCCAATCTGTCACCATACCTGTTATTTTTGCCTCCCTAGAAAATAAAGGTATAGAAAAATGCTTTACAGACAAGTGGATTTCTTCCAGAATTTCAGTGAAGATAGTCCCAGATGAATACGTACTGCATCTATGCACTGCAGCAAGGATCTGGCTATTGGAGTTTGGGGTGATTATCAGAGGCACATCTATATGTAGGGCGTGAGCATTAGATGTGCAAAGCTATGCATTGAAGGTTATGCAAACACACCCTGACATGAGTGACATGGACACCATGATTGGTGCACATGATTTTCAGAGTTCCTCAGAGAACATAAGTTCTTGTTTAATAAAGAGTAAGACCTCCTTAATGACTGACATATACTTTCATGGTCACCTATCCCCTGCTACTCCTTTCCAATGCACATGCAGTAAACTTGGGAAGAAGTGTCAGAAAAGAATTTGCAATGGCTTACTGATACCAAAGCCAAGTTTGTTACAACACCTACCCAAATTAAATGTTATTAATCTTGAAAAGTTTTGACAGATCTGCACTTACCATCTCCTTGCACTCAACGAGGAGCTAAGGAGGTTACGCTCATTATCAACAACTATTTTCACGGTCTTAACTTGTCTTATTGTGTCCAAAATGGCTTTTCATTTTTTATTGGTGAATGAAGGCAGTAACTTTTCTTAGTTTGCACAATCAAATGCAAAAATAATAATTTCTTTCATCATTTATCATATACCACAGAATAAAATCCTTTGAAAGTATTCTTGTACTCGATGATGCAAGTCTAGGCAATTTCTTGCACTGTTTAGGTCAAGTCATTTACTTGGGTAATTTACAGTGGAACGGGATGTGTTCACACAACAGAATTTAGTTTATGAACAAAACGGTCAGCAATTGTCTGGACTGCAAAATTACCTTCCACGCTAGGGAAAAAATTAAAAAAAAAGTTACTTTTTCAGAAAAAAATGAAAGTATTCATAACTGCCATCAGGAAGTGACAGTTTTGAAGAGTCTGATTCCCTGACAGCCACGTGAATGTCTGCATAGGTATCTGCCATAAAATAGCGTCATTTTCTGTGGCATGTGCAATTAGCAGTTTTATGTTTTATAGCTTATCCCTTCCAAAAAGAGGGGAAAAAAAAAAAAGAAAAGGCACAGAAGGTCAGTGTCAGCATGGCAATCACATGCACTAATACGTTGAAAAAATCTTACAATTTAAACCAGACTGTAAAACTTTGAACTCATTTGAAGCAGCTCATCTCAAACTACATTGCTGAGCAGTTCAGCACCTGTCGATTTCTTTCCTTGCTTTGAGACACTCCTCATGTCTCAATACCATACTTTCTATCCTAGTCTCAAAAATAAAGACAACAGCAAACTAATTTGCTCTGATGCCTGAGAACTGAGGCTTCAACACCATGGAACCCTTGCAGGGTGCTGCGGGCTGTGTCATAGAATCAGAAAACGGTGAGGGATAGAAGGGACCTCCAGAGATCATCGTGCCCAATCCCCTGCTAAAGCAAATTCACCCTTTCTAAACGGCCACAGACACCTCACGGGAAGCGCTCAGTGCCTCCAGACAGTTACGCCGTGTGAAGGGAGGATTAGAAGTAGAGAAAGGAGCATCTCTGAAATATCAGCTCCGTGTTCAGCTTCACACCATTGAATAAATTATACTTCTAGTATTGTGTCCAAAATTGACGGGACGGGGGGAGGGGGGGGCGGTCTCTCACACTTCTGTGTTTGTGTTTCCTGACTGTGTGGTAAGGAAAGGCCCGAATCTTATTTATTTCTTTGTTTTTATCGTAACTCTTTGCTATCTGTCCCCTTCGGTCCCGTGACAAAGTCCATCAAAACCTTCCAGCGTCCGGGCCCAAGCCCTCACCCCGGCAAGGGGAAAAAAGCGAACTCCAAACTGAAATAAAACCTAATAAAAATAAATAAATAAATAAATGAATAAACCCCAAACATAAACAAATCCGCGGAGACTCGCGCCCCGGGATGTGTGACGGCACCACGGCCGCGCCGCGCAGCGCCGCGCAGGGAGTTTGGCCGCTACTGCGCGCCGTAGGTGGAGCAGCGCCGAGGAGGCGGCGGTCAGGCAGCGGCTCTCGGCGACACCGGCGCCTTCTCTTCCTTTCTTTCCTTCCTTGGCGGCTGGCGCCCTCAGGAGCCGGCGTGGGAATGACGCGGAGCCGGTTCGTGGTCGTGGGTGGCGGAATCGCAGGGGTTACGTGCGCGGAGAAGGTNGGGCGGTCTCTCACACTTCTGTGTTTGTGTTTCCTGACTGTGTGGTAAGGAAAGGCCCGAATCTTATTTATTTCTTTGTTTTTATCGTAACTCTTTGCTATCTGTCCCCTTCGGTCCCGTGACAAAGTCCATCAAAACCTTCCAGCGTCCGGGCCCAAGCCCTCACCCCGGCAAGGGGAAAAAAGCGAACTCCAAACTGAAATAAAACCTAATAAAAATAAATAAATAAATAAAATAAATGAATAAACCCCAAACATAAACAAATCCGCGGAGACTCGCGCCCCGGGATGTGCGACGGCACCACGGCCGCGCCGCGCAGCGCCGCGCAGGGAGTTTGGCCGCTACTGCGCGCCGTAGGTGGAGCAGCGCCGAGGAGGCGGCGGTCAGGCAGCGGCTCTCGGCGACACCGGCGCCTTCTCTTCCTTTCTTTCCTTCCTTGGCGGCTGGCGCCCTCAGGAGCCGGCGTGGGAATGACGCGGAGCCGGTTCGTGGTCGTGGGTGGCGGAATCGCAGGGGTTACGTGCGCGGAGAAGGTAAGGGCCGCAGCCTTGCCCGGCGCTGGGCCCGGTGTTGGCCCCGGGGCGTCTGGGCGCCAGCACCAGCCTCGAGGGGGCGCGTCATCGCAGCCGCTAAGGCCGGGGCTGGGCCCGTGGGCTCGCGGAGGACAGGCTGCGGCCGCACGGCGTTGCCGTCACTCGGGCGGGTGCCGCGGTCCGCGCGGCTCCACGACCTTCGTGTTTACCCACAGGCTGGAAGGCTTTAAACAACGCCAAGTGGTTCGCGCCCTAGCAGTTGCCAAACGTAACGTTTAACTGTGTGTGAACGGAAGATTGAAAACAAAGTTCAGGCCACTGGAACATGGACGATTGGACCTTGGCAGGACCGAGCTTGAGCTGGGTTCTGGTAGTTAACAGATAAACCGCCTTGAAAGAAGTAGTTTAGCGTGCAGATTTTCAAGTAGTGCGCGTGTTCTAAGCAGAGCGTTACTAGAATCTCTTGTCTGCGTTTAGGGTATGCGTTATATGTATCCTTTAAATATAGGACCCCTGAGGAAGACTGTTGGGAAACCTCCACAAGAAGACCCTCAGAGACTAAATACACAGGTGTAATGACCATGCCAACATAGTAATAAATTCCAAGAAATAGCTTGAATACGTAAGTTGATTCCAGGAAATAAAATGCTTATGTATGTAACTCAGAAGTGAAAGGAGTAATTGTCCTGAATTCGGGGCACATAGTTTGAGGTGTGAACCTCTCTGCGTGCCCACCCAGCACTGCAGACAAAGAATGCTTGCTTTCTCAAATTAAAAAATGGGTTTTAAACAGTCTTTGATTTGCAGACTTAGAATAACAAGGGTCAACCTGTGAATTTCAGTAGCAACAGTTCATTAGACTTATATAGTAACTGCATAAATATTCTCATTTAGACGTTAGTTACATATTCTTTCCTACCCCCTTCTGCCATTGCTTTTACAAATATTTTTTACCTCAAAAAACAAACCAACCCCAAACCCGCCCGAAACAAATGAAGCAAAGCCAGTGCCAGGGAAGTAATTTAATATAACAACGTCTCTCTAGAAATATTTCTCAAGAGGTTAAAACTGTCCTGCAAATAACCTGATAAGAGCTTTCAACCGCTTCATAAAAAGAGGATTAAAACTTTGTAACTTGGGAAAGCTGGCATTCTGTGTGCTAGGTGAGAGGTCAGAAACTTGGGAGGAGCACTGTGTGCATTACTTCTCGTTATGGTTTATCCTGCAGCTAAGGTGAAGGTTGCTATGGTATGTTGCTGTTTGTAAAAATACTGGCCTTTTTTTAATTGGATTTATGTTTAGGGCTGTACACCTGTGGAAGTTGTCCAGTCTCTTCAGTTTTCCGTGAGCTCAAGCTCTAAAAGTAAATTTCTTCTGTTCTTGATTTCAAGTTTTTTGATGTTTTTAAAGTAACAGCAACTGGAGGTAATTTCGTACCTGTAATGTAGAATGAAATGATGTGGGTATTAGTTCAGTGAATGGTATTTTATCTATTAAAACTGCAAAACAGTATAAAGACTGTTTCAGATGCATCTGTTCCCTGGTGACATTATTTCTTTTCTGACATTCTATAAACCATATACAGACTAAATTTAAAAAAAATAAATTTATATCCATCTTTATGGAATTGTTTCAGTTTGTTTTTTATGGGCTTCAGCATTTTGTTTCTTTTTGTTCGTGGTTAATGTAGTGTGTGGGCTCTGGTACTACTAAGAAATGCTATATTAGCACGAATAATCATTTAAAAGTTAATTATTAAGGTTCTTGTGTGCTTACAAGAATAAGATTTGGGACAATTATTGACTCCTTTTTTTTTTCCCCAGATATAATTTAGAGCTGTATCTAATTGCTGTGATCCTCTTTCACAGTAAATATATTGGATGTCTGTAATCTTTCAGATCCCTGTGAAGGGGACTAAAATTTATTGTTTTCTTGAAAATGCTTCCAGCTGTGTTAGTGCCACAGGGTTCAGGCTTTGTTTTGTTCCAGAGCTCACAGAGGTGCCACTTAGTACTGTAATTCATGTCTCCTTATACTCTCTCCTTTCCCTCAGCATTATGTTTTTTCCCCTGAAAAACCCAGATCAGATTTTTAAGTGATGGTACAGACTTGCATCATCTTCTCATCTCTTAGTACTGTGGGAAGCAGAGTTAGCAGTGAGTATTAGTGGTCTTCTAGCATATGTTTTAATTTGCCAAATCCATGACAAGTGCCACTGTGTGTTCTAGAAGGATTTCTGTATTGTACATTTGTAGCTGTGGGCATGCTTTAAATAAAAGAGGAAGACTGAACATGATTTTTCTAAGCAATAGAAATAGGAGCAATAAACAACTTGTCCGTCATATTGCATTTGGGGTGTGTATTATGATCACATAATGTCTTGTAGTTCAGAGACTTCTCAGGCAGGTGAGAACAATCGTTACGTCAGGTCTGTCTCAAAAAACCCAACCTAAAAACACAGTTAGCTACTTTTTGAGCATATTTTGAAGTATTCTGCCAAAATAACAGGTGAATTTTCCTTTAAAGCTCAAGTTAGACTTATTTTCTCTGCCACAAAATGTTTTATAACTTACATAATTTCTGCCTTTCATGCTTATACTGCAATATTATCATGGCCTACACCTTTCCATATGCATGAATAATATTCTGCCTGACAGATTTTTAATTTTAGTATTTTAAAAGATAAAGAAATGCAGTAACCTTAATAACACTGAATAACCCCATGTACCAGTACAGGCTGGAGGATGAACTGTTAGGTAGTGTAGGGGAAAGGGACCTGGGGATCTTGGTGGACAGCAGGATGACCATGAGCCAGCAATGTGCCCTTGTGGCCAAGAAAGGCAATGGCATCCTGGGGTGTATTAGAAGGGATGTAATGAGTAGGTCAAGAGAGGTTCTCTTCCCCTTCTACTCTGCCCTCGTGAGACCACATCTAGAATATTGTGTCAAGTCCTGGGCCCCTCAGTTCAAGAAGGACAGAGAGCTGCTGGAGAGAGTTCAGTGCAGGGCTACAAAGATGATTAGTGGAGTAGAGCAGCTCGCTTATGATGAAAGGGTGAGGGAACTAGGGCTCTTTAGCTTGGAGGAGACTGAGGGGTGATCTCAATGTTTACAAGTACGTAAAGGACGGGTGTCAGGAAGATAAGGAGCCAGGCTGTTCTCAGTGATGTGCAGTGACAGAACTAGAGGCAGTGGGTATAAGCTGGAACATATAAGAGTCCAAAGAAACACAAGGGCACTAGAACAGGCTACCCGGGAAGGTTGTTGAGTCTCCTTCTCTGGTGACATTCAAAAGTCACCTGGATGAATTCCTGTGTGACCTACTCTAGGTGGCCCTGCTCTGGCAGCGGGGCTGGACTAGGTGATCTCTCGAGGTCCCGTCCAACCCTTGAGATTCTGTGAATGAAAGTTTCACACAACCATTAAATCTTAATAAGAGGGCAGGGGTAAGCATTTCAGCATGCATACCTGATGGAGAGTTCATAATGTCAGTCTTAACGTTTTGGGTTATATTATACATCTGGTGATTATTACATAGAATTACAGAATGGTCTGGGTTGGAAGGGACCTTTAAGGGTCATCTAATCCCAACCCCTCTGGCATGTTCAGAGACACCTTTCACTAGACCAGGTTGCTCAGAGCCACATTCAGCCTGACCTTGAACACTTCCAGGGATGCGGCATCCACAGTTTCTCAGAGCATCCTGTTCCAGGGTCTCACCACCATCATAGTGAAGAACTTCTTACTTGTACCTAAACTGAAAGAGCAGATTTAATTAAAACTATTACCCCTTGTCCTGTTGCTACAAGCCCTGTTAAAAAGTCTCTCTCAGTCTTTTCTTGTAAGCCTCCCTTTAAGCATTGAAAAGCTGCAATAAATTCTTCCCAGACCCTTCTCTTTTCCAGCCTGAGCAATGCCACAACCCTCTCGGCCTTTCCTCATAGGAGAGGTGTTCCAGCCCTCTCACCATTGACTGTGGGCTTACTCTGGACCTGCCTTAACAGGTCCACGTCTGCCTTGTGCTGGGGGCCCCATAGCTGAAGGCAGGACTCCAGATGGGGTCCCTTGACCTGGTGGCCATGCTTCTTTTTATGCAGCTCAGGATATGATTTGCTTTCTGGGCTGAAAGTATATGTTGACAACCTTCAGCTGATTTTTCATCAACCAGTATCCCCAAGCCCTTATCTGCAGAACTGCTCTCATTCATTCCCTGGTCTGTACTGGTGCTGTTGGTCACCCCAGGCCAGGTGCAAGGCTTTGCACTTGGCCGTGTTGAGCTTCATGAGGTTCACAGGGGCCCTCGAGCCTGTTGGGGTCCCTCTGGATGGTATCCCTTCCCTCTAACTAATCCACTGCACCATTTATCTTGGTATTATCTGTAAACCTGCTGCAGGTTCATTCAATTTCACTGTCATGTTGGATATTGGTCATGATTGTGTGCTCTCTGTAGCATTCTGTAGTTTTTCTGAAGCTTACTAGATACAGCTGGGAGCAACTGCTGCAGCACAGTGTTATGCATCAGCCTTTCTTCTGTCGTTAATACAGCTACAGTATCTGTGAAACACATCAGGGATTGATGCTAGAAAGTGTGGATTACATTAAGTTTTACATAGCCCTGTTAAATTCATTGGTATTTGCCAATGGTATGACCATGTGGATCTCCCTTAAACCAGCAACAAGGTTTAGCTCAATTGCTCAAGTACAAAGTGAAATGTGCTTCTAGGTGGCTTGTACAACTGTTCTCTTCATCTGTAGAATGCTGGTCATAAGGAACCCTGAGTTTTGTCTGTGCCTCAGAAATGAGTGGTTTGTACTTGACAGAGATTATTTATTTTCTGCGGTAGAGCGATGCACATTTAAATTTGTAACGCTTCACTTTTGCTTTGAGGCCTGTAAAAGTCTTAGAAGCATGGAACCCTTCAGGTTGGAAAAGGCCTTTAAGGTTGAGACCAACCTGTAACCCAGCACTATGTTCATTGCTAACCCATGTCCCTCAGAACCTCATCCATGTGTCTTTTAAAAATCTCCAGGGATGGTGACTCCACCACCTCTCTGGGTGGGCAGCCTGTGCCAGTGCTCAACATCCCTTTTGGTGAAGAAATTTTTCCTTATCTCCAATCTAAAGCTCCCCTGGTGCAACATTTCCTCTTGTCCCAATGCTCCTTACATGAGAGAAGAGACTGACTTAGGACCTCCTCCCAGGCAGTTGCAGAGAGCAATCAGGCTTTTTTAGATGCTTCTTGTGAGACTTCCTTTCTCGAACACGTCTTGAATTGCTGAGTAGCATTCTGAAGATGATAATCTATTTATCAGTTTACTAAATAACATTTCAAATAGCCAACAGGAGTCAGCATTTCATCTGTCAAAACAATTAGTCACTGCTATGCAATAAAAAAAAAGTCCATCCAGCGACTGGGTGTCTCCAGAAATCACACGACTAGAATCTTTTTCTGCAGTTGGTCTTTATAATACTTTGAGAATAGTCATTTGAGTAGTCATTTATACCATGGCTGCAGTTCTTTGGCAATATATCTTGGAGGTATATTTGTGTGTGAATTAAATAAAATCTTGAGTCTCCAAATTGTGTTTGTTTTGGTCGTTATCCTTGCATAATCTTGAAGTGGTGTTTACCCAACAGGATTCTATAAGACGAAAGTAATGCCGTGTCACATTACTTTTCACCAACGATTTTATTGTCTTGAAGTCAAAACCTATTGATGCTTGTGTTCACTCATCATGATTCCTGTTTGTTTACCAGCTGGCCATGGAATTCCCATCAGAAGACATTTTTTTGATGACAGCTTCTCCAGTTATAAAAGCTGTAACGAATTTCAAGCAGGTAAGAGAGACTTGTGTGTATGTACAGATAATTTAGAACCTAATCCTGAAAGTGCTTGCAATTTTGAACTTCTTTTCACGTTTGCGTGACTGCAGCAGTGTTAGTAGGGCTGATAAGAGAGTTTTTCCTAGTGATTCATAATCATTAGTAATTGACAACTGCATTCACAACATCCAAGCAAAGGTTAAACTGAATACCTACGTGGTTGAAGTATTTTCTAAGTCACTGAAGCTTTATTTCACTCCTTTGTAAATGGGTGCTCCTTTTTGAGCTCTGATATGTTGTCTTTGGAATAAAGAACCTAAGAAATTTATTCTTCCTAGTGGTTCTCGTATATAGTAGTGTGTTTGAATTTCAGTCAGAAACAGAAGTCTGACAAGTAACAAAAAAAAGGAATATCCTTCTGTGAAATTGGCCTCAGCTTTATCTACATGGCCAGCAGGTGGTAATTGAATAACCTCATTCCTGATAGTTGGAAAATTAAACAAAATCCATATATGGCTAGTGGGTTCATTAAGCTAGTTTCACAGAGGCACTCAAATCTGGGAAAGCGCTGCTGTTTTTCCCACTCTGAGGAAACTTTAAACTCTGCCAAAAGGCATGGAAAGAATTGGAGATGGGATTGCACAGAACTCAGGATGCAAAGCTGGCAGACAGTAAGAATTTAGGTTTCATCTCAGGAAACGTTAAGACATTGAGAGCTGGGCCTTCACTGGGCATTTATATTCATGACTCTCTTTCTGGAAAATTGTATTTAATAAGTAAGGCACATGTCTTGACAAGTAAAGAAAGACTACTCTGCAGTTCATCTAACATCCCAGTTTTGACATAGTAGTTCTTTGTGTATGAATGCCTAATTCACATCGCCATGCAGGGAGGGGCAGGGGGGTTGAAATAAAGCAAAGAGAGATTTGAACAGCAGTTCTTTGTATTTAGTGGCTGTAATTGGCTATCAGCACCTCTTCCTTTTCACACCGTGGGTTTTGTCCAAGGCTAATGGGATGCTCAGAACGTGGCTGAGAGACTGAGAGCTCTATGTGAGACTCATAGTAACATCCAACTAAAGAATACCTTCTGAGTCTGAGAGTGCTGACAGTGGGGTCATGAGTGTCAGGAAAGACGTTTACACATTGCAGAGATGTGAAGTCTATAATCCACATGGGTAAAAGTTTCAGTATCTGAAGAATAAGGGAGTAGCTAAACACTCTTTGAAGGCAGCACTATCTAAATTTTAGACACAAGCATCTTAATTTCTGTCTGAATTGCAAGCATAGCCACGGTTTCTGGTTCCTGGCTGTGTTCCACACTTTTTGAATATTCTATAATGTAGAGGGCCTGGAGGTTCCCATGCAGCTGCTTCCTTCTAGAGGGAACCCCAAATCAACATAATTTAGTTGAATGTTTACCAGGTTCTGGTTTACCTCCCCTTCCCCTCTACCCAGTCTCTGAAACATCAGTTAGTTACTGTGCGTCCGCAGTAAATGCTGAGTAAATGCTTTGAGGTGATCTTGAATCTGTTTTGCCTAAACACTTCTCTCATATGTCTGCCTTACATGCTGAACAACAGAAAGCATGTCTCCTGACATAAGGGCCAACTATCTGCAACGAGAGCTTTTTGGATTATTGGACTTCTGAAGAAAATATCAGCAGGTTTCTTTTTAATAGCATTAAAGTAGTTACTTCAGACAAAAGTGTTTCCATGATTGTTTAAGCTAGTTTGATGACATTTGTATTCCCAAAATGATGAGGAGAGGAAGGTGCTTGCATAGGGGAGCATCACTGAGTTATATTATCAAAGTTATTGACAAACAGAAAAACAGGGTCTTTACATTGTGTGAGGCAAGTTAAAAAGCAGTGCTAACTAATAATATCTGTTTTCTGGAATAAAGCATTAAAACAGTTAGAGCAGCCATCAGGGTTCTCCATTTTTGCTTACTCTCTAGCTTTAGAATGAAAATTCTCTGTACTACTTTGTTTACCAGCAATAGGCATGAAAAGAGAACAGAAGAGGAACTTTTAGCAGTAACATGGTAACAAGTTCTGAAGCAGTTGCTTGTGACTTTGCTAGAAATGAAGGTAACACATTTTGTTGCAAGCTTTTTCAAAAGAGATGTATAAATGATTCATGTTTTTAAATACCTCTCTTCTTCTCCCAGGTCTCCAAAACACTTGAAGAATTTGATGTAGAAGAGCAACCAAGTTCTCTATTAGAAAAACGATTTCCTAATATTAAAGTTCTACAGTCTGGAGTAAAACAATTGAAAAGTGATGAACATGTAAGCTAATGTTTTCCCTATTATGTGTCTTTTCAACTTAATTAAAAAAATAATCTAAGAGCAGCTGAATATTTTGGGCATGATATTCTGTTGAAGAACATTCTGATTATTGAAGTTTAAAGTTACCAAAATTACAAGAAAATGCTTCCTAACTTTAATTTTACTCATCGCTTTTGCTGGTGTTCAAGTAGAAATATACAGAGGGGATGTAATTGTTAATCAGAAATTACTTGTTAATTAAGAAATCGTATCTTTTAGATTTAAATCTTTGACACGTGAGAGATACTGCATTGAATACCAGGAAACCAATACTGTAGATCAATGTAGGTGTCAAAACTCCTGTAACCCTTGATTGGAGATCTGTTTGCTTCCCAAATTGCTGCTTGTCACTACAGAGACCAAAATATTAAAAACTTTAGGATTTAAAAAAAAATCTTGAAAGAAGTAACACTTCCACCTTCTTTTTAGCAAGAAATATGTTGCAAGTATGAGCAGTGTACAGCACATACAGATCCTTGTTAGTGTGTGTCAACAGATTCTTTTTCACTTCAGCATTTATCAGGAAAATACATTCAGATCCAGTACAGGTTTTGCTCATTTTCAAGTCACAGAGATATTACTCCAGTTAGATTGGAGTTCTGCTAATATTGTGAATTAAATTCTATTCTTACTTTTATTATACTGTTTTAGTTTAAGTATGTCTCAGTGAACATGAATATTTCGTGTATACAGATGTAGAGGATCTTTTGCTTCTATTTCACAAAAAAACTTTAAAACCTCTGTTTGTGCAAACTCACTGTAAACTGTTCAGCTTCTTGTTTGGGAAACAACAAATAAGATTATAAAATACTAAAATTTAAGTGTTGCTTGCTGCAGAATGGTGTAGATTGTGTGGTGCCTACATTTTTTTCTTTAGCAAAGAACAGAATTTACAGCCTTTCTAAACTGTATCCTAGCTTGTGCCTAGGTAACACAGCTCTGCCGTTGTCGAAATGTTTTGAACGAGATGCTTAGTTGCTAATAAAGGGTAAAGCACATGTATTACTGGGATGTGAGGACGTGGTCTAGTAGAAAGCCATGTCTTTTGTAACAGATAGTGAGCACAGAGCGCCACCAAGTGCTAATCTTTATATTTCGTCTTTCTTTTGCGTGCACCGTGTAAACTTTCCATTTTATCCATCATAAAATGTCACGTGTTTGGGTTTCTACGTCTGTGGTGAGCGTAATGCAAATAAACGACAGGCAGTCAATAGAGTATGAAGGCTTGCTCTTTAAGAAGCCAGTTACAGCTTTAAAATCTGCCAAATACTATGACATTAGGAAAAAGAAACCAACAATTGATGTTCTCTTAGATGTCTCCAAGTGTTTGTTTCATTTCTCTTAATTTTTAAACAGAAAATTTTCACTGAAGATGGGAAGGAATATGTGTACGAAAAGCTTTGCCTGTGTGCTGGAGCAAAACCAAAATTAATTCTTGAAGGAAGCCCCTACGTCTTAGGAATCCGGGATACTGACAGTGCACAGGTGAATGTGTTTTGGACTTACAAGTGTAAATTATATTCCTGCCTCCGAAGCACAATGCTAAAAATGATTGTGGCATGAAATAGAGAAACATTAAGATAATATTTGATGTTATATATCCTTAAATAGGAGCACTTTCAACAGCAGAGAAATAGTCTTAAAATACCATTATGTAAATTAATTAGCTACTAAATGTACGAAGGTGTTTGTAGATAGCTCATAGCCATATTTCTAATGTGATAATCTAGAATGAATGATATTCTTTCACTCTCCAGGCAGAAGCCAGTTTGAAAATATAAGCAGGATGTAGGCACCAGTAGAAGCTGCCGTGAGAAAGTGTATCTAGTACATGGTACAAACGGCTGCTTCTTACTCTGAAAAGCTGCTGGAGGAGTGGTTTTTTTTTCTAGTTCCACTGTAGCTTCTCCACATGATACAGAAAAGAGCTATTTTCAAAGATGGGAAAAAGCTTTCACACGAGGAGTGACTTAATAGATTTAAACTTCAGCTTGGAAGTAGAAAGTGAGGTTGCACTGCTGTAGGTCTTTAGAGTTAGAAGAGTCAGGGTGAAAGTGAATACTGCTTCCCATAAGAACTGTAATTCATCAAATTAAGTTTGACATTGAGAATATAAAAGGGGCTAGTTAAGAATACTGAGTTGTTTTAAAAAGATAAATAGAAGAAGAGTGAAGAAAAAAAAACCATAAAAAGGGCAGCCCTTGATAATTTGTCTTCTCTAAAGTGAAGAGAAAGATGCTACCTGTGTGGCACCTATAAGGATGTTGCAGGATAGTATTGTTTTGTGCTTGGCATTTTGAGAGTTCAGCAAAGAGGAACCTCATGAGGTTCAACAAGGACAAGTGCAGAGTCCTACACCTGGGGAGGAACAACCCCATGCACTAGTACAGGCTGGGGATTGACTTGCTGGAGAGCAGCTCTGCAGAGAGAGATCTGGGAGTCCTGGTTGATAATAAACTGAACATGAGCCAGCAATGTGCCCTCGTGGCCAAGGCGGCCAATGGCATCCAGGGATGCATCAAGAAGAGTGTGGCCAAGCAGGTCAAGGAAGGTTCTACTCCCCCTCTACTGTGCCCTGGTGAGGCCTCATTGGAGTCCTGTGTTCAGTTCTGGGCTCCTCAGCTCAAGAGGGACAGGGAACTTCTGTAGAGAGTCCAGTGCAGGGCCAACAAGATGATCAGGGGGCTGGAACATCTTCCTTATGAGGAAAGGCTGTGGGAACTGGGGCTGTTCAGCCTGGAGGAGAGTGAATGGGGGATCTCATTAATACTTACAAATATTTGAAAGGTGTAGGTCAAGAGGATGGGGCAGCACCTTTTTCTGTAGTGTCCAGTGATAGGACTATGGGTAATGGACAAAAGCTGGAACACAAAGAGTTCCACTTAAGGAAAAACTTCTTTACTGTTCAGGTGAGGTTACCCTGGTACAGGCTGCCCAGGGATGGTGTGAGTCTCCTTCTCTTCTGTCTCAATTTGAGACATGTAATAACTTCATCTCTTAATGTGACAGAACTTCACTTTAACAGATCTTAGCATAAGTAAATGTGTATCTTTACTCTGAAAAAGTCAAAATAAGAAGACTAAGAGAGCAATACTGAAAGGGTTGATTGGTGTGAGAGAACACATGATATAAGTTGTAATTGCCTTTTTTTCTTTCTTAATGCAGGCGTTCCAGAAGAGTTTGGCCCAAGCTGAGAGAGTAGTTGTGGTAGGAAATGGTGGGATTGCACTTGAATTAGTGTAAGTAAATGACTAAGTTTTAAAGATATATATGCAAATAATGTCTTTAACAGGGGAACGGTAAATCTAATGGGCCTGAGTTTGAGAGAAGGTTGACTGGTAAAATCGTAGCTCTTGCAGCATTTAGTAGCAAAATTGACTAAAATAGGGTTTTTTTTTTTTTTTTTTTTTGCAATATAGTGGTGCTTAATTGTCACATAAGTCAGCAAGCTTCACAAGAAGCTTTCACACACTGATAAGCAAAAATATACAGCCCTTTTCTGATTTGGCACCAACGGAGATTTTCATTAAGACTATTAGGGGCAATGTTTAAGTTACAAAACTTGTCTGAATTCTGGAGACAGAAGATATAACAGAAATAAAGAGGCAACTTGTCTTTCACTCAAGGCCAATTTGAGTTTAATAGAACTTTTAAAGTGTCTGATGTAGCCTTTGTCACAGGTAGGACACTGAACCATGTGGTCCCACAGTCTGCCAGACGACAGAGCCATCTGGATTACATAGTTATACAGTTTTGTTTTGTGCTGCAGGGAATCTTTTTTTCACTTTCACTAAATTGTACTCTGCGTGTCTCTGACAGTTCGTGTTTCAGGTAATATGAACAAGATCCAAATGCCTGTTCTTAGCAGTGGGCATTCTGGCAAAAATACACTTTTTTTTTCATTGTGGTGAGCAGGAAATTAGTAGTAGTAGTATCATAAATTTGATCTACCTCCCCTCACCCTGGTTCAGTTGAGGTGCTGGTGAGAAAGTAAGACCTGTCAACTTGATTTTTTTTTTTAATGGATTCCTTATGTACATATTTATAAGCAGCAGTGGATTTGATAAGTTTAAAAGTCTCTGATCAGTTATTTCTAGCTTCTGGAATGAAACCTGCCACGCTTCTAGTTGTGTTGCTAAGAATCGGATCCTTTTCGAGTAGCCTGTCAATTTGTCTGTTGTTAAAATATCCACAGGTATGAAATTCAAGGCTGTGAAGTAATCTGGGCTATCAAAGACAAAGCCATTGGGAACACTTTTTTTGATGCAGGAGCAGCTGAATTTCTCATTCCAAAGCTAACTGCTGAAAAACGAGAGACTCCAATTGAATGTAAAAGAACCAAGTATACAATGGAAGGTATGGTGGTTTAGTCTCCTAACACTGCAGCAGCAGTACTTAATATTGAACACAGCCCTAAGATCAGTTAGTTTAGCAGCCCATAAATACAGTCCCAGCCCTATCGACCACTAGACTGTTTCCTTAAGTGCATCATCCACCTGTCTCTTAAACACCTCTAGGGGTGGTGACTCCAGCACCTCCCTGGGCAGCCCATTCCAATGCCTGACAACCCTTTCAGGAAAGAAATTCCTCCTCATGTCCAGCCTGAACCTCCCCTGGTGCAACCTGAGGCTGTTTCCTCTTGTTCTATTGCTTGTCACTAGGGAGAACAGACAGACCCTCACCTCACTACAGCTTCCTTTCAGGTAGTTGTAGAGAGTGATAAGGTCTCCCTTGAGCCGCCTTTTCTCCAGGCTGATCAGTCCCAAATCCCTCAGCTCTTCCTCATATGAGATGTGCTCTAAATCCTTTACAAGTTTGGTAGCCCACCTCTGTATCCTCTCCAGCACCTCAATGTTCTTCTTGTAGAGAGGGCCCTAAAACTGGATGCAGTATTTGAGGTGCAGCCTCATCAAAGCCGAGTACAGGGGAATGATCACCTCCACACTACTGACAACACTGTTTCTGATACAGGCCAGGACGCCATTGGCCTTCTTGGCCACCTGGGCACACTGCTGGCTCATGTTCAGTCAGCTGTCAGTTAACGCTCCCAGGTCCCTCTGTGCCTGGCAGCTTTTCAGCCACTGCTCCCAAAGCCTGTGGTGCTGCTGGGGATTGTTGTGTCCCAAGTGCAGGACCTGGCATTTGGCCTTATTGAAACTCATGGAATTAACCCTGGCTCAGCCATTCGGCCTATCTAGATCTCTCTGTAAAGCTTCGCTACCCTCAGTGAGATTGACACTTCCACCCAGCTTGGTGTCATCTGCAAACTTACTAAGGGTGCACTCTATCTCCTCATCCAGATCATTAACAAAGATGTTAAACAGGAGTGGCCCAGCACTGTGCCCTGGAGGACACCACTGACTGACCACCAGCTGGATTTAACTCCAGTGAACCTTTTGCCAACCAAATAATGTTTCTCTTAATTGAGAATCCTTGTTCTGAATTCTGTGGGCAATGAAGCATGCATACTAAATTTGGTGTTCATCTCTTTCCTTCAGAAAGTGAGGAAAAAGAAAGACCTCTAGCAGCATCTGATAAACTGGGCAGTGCCTTAGGCCCTGACTGGCATGAGGGGTTACATCTTAAAGGGACTAAAGAGGTACGGTCCAAACATTGCTTATGCATTTGTGTAAATGTTGCTGCAAATGGGTAAGGATGACAGAACATGAAATGTCACATCCAGGATTTTTAGAAAAATAAAATAGGCTTGAACTGATTCTCCTGTCAGAATTAAGCAGGAAAACATGTTGACACAAATAAAGTATTTTTCTGCTTCAGGAAAAAGGCAGCTGATCAGATCCACTGGCATGGTTTTAGCAATTTCCTCTTCAGATTGAAACATAAGTGTTGGTTTGCATATTTCTGTAGGCCTGGTGTCAATTCTAGCTTTAACTGGCAGCGGTGGTACCTCTGTTGCCCTGATGTTTGGCTGCCATTCGTACATTTTCTCAGGTGAAAAATAAGAGACAGGATTTGTACAGGGAGCATCAGTCTCTAGTCACAGCAGATAATGAAATGCACAATCAGTAGTGGACACAAGGATTGTGAGGAGTTTCACGTTTGAAATAAAGTTAAAATCCTCACATTTCACAGGTTTTTATTTCTTGATTTCTTAGCTGTTGGGTGTTTTGTGTCTGTTACATGCATTTTAAAAGAAAAGCCTTTCAAAGGGGGTCAGTCATGGTTTTCTACAGAAATGGCTTTACAAACAGCAACTAAAAGATGTTCAGGATATTCAGCAGATTAACTAGTGGTGTTTTGGCTGTTGAGGGCTGTGGAAATAAAAGCTTTCAAGGCCAGAATCCACAAAGTAGTGGACAGATACGTTTCCAACTTCTGTTTTGAGCTCAGAATAGGAGTATGTGGTTGAAACACGTGTCGATGACACAGGACGTGTTCTCTCTTTCTTTTGACAACATTTAGAACATAAACTTATTATTTTTATCAGAATTTAATTCATGATAGGATAATTATTTGAATTCCCGACAGAAAAGATGAGTTTACTTTTTTCTGTTCTGGTAAGTTCTGGGGAACTCAGAGGAAATTCAGTGTGTTTTCTGACATGCCAGAAAAATCTAAATTGTTATGAAGTTTCAAGGAACATCAGATATTTGCTGGAAAAAAAAACCAAACAGGTAAATTGCATTTGCTATGATTAGATCTGTGCCAAAAAAAAGGAGAAGTTGGGGGAACTCAGCTAATGTGTGTTGTGCTTTAGGACTGGATAGGATGTTTGGGTCTTTTTCCAGTTTAGTAACGTAAATTTGGGTAAAGGTATACTTACTATTGAATATATGGTTATTGCTAGTCATAATGTTTACTGTTTTGTCAATCTTTCTTTAGTTTTCTCACAAAGTACATATTGAAATGCTTTGTGAAGTAAAGAAAATACACTCACAGCAAGAATTTATACAACTGCAACGGACTTCTCTGACTTTTCCTAAAGAAGAGAAAAATGCAGAACCAGATGAAGGTGGGTGTCGGTGCTGATTAGATATAACATGTTGAAGACAAAGCTGTGCTGGAGCGTGCTTGGTCTCGTTTGCTGTTTTCAGAGCAAATACAGATTTGGAAAATAAATCCACTATTCCTATAAATGAAATGGAGCTGTAGCAATTTAGAGTAGTTGAGACTTTGATTTTGAGGCTATAATTAAATTACAAAAATGTTATGGGTCAGTCACCTAAATCCTGTAGGCAGAATATTCACTCCTGTGACAGTTCAATAAAATCATATGTTAATAATTGGGTTAAAACCGAAGCAAAAATAATAATAATTAGAAAATCCCATCAAAAGTGAAGTAATCCTTCAAAGAAAATAGAACAACATATCACTTGCTTCATGAATAATTATAAATTACACTGAATTATTTGAAATAGTAAAATAAAATCTGTGATTCTATGAATTAAAATAAATATCTGAAATAATATTAAATAGTACTTTAATAGCCAGTGACTTCCAGCATGAGATTCTAGGAAAAAGGAAGTCAAATCTCAGAAACTCTGTTTGCTTTTGAGGCTTTTCCTGTGCCTCTGTAAATTTATATGCAAAAGAACGTTTGGCAGTTGTGTACTTGGGAGAACACGAGCAGGTGGGAAGCTGTGGCAGGACACAGTATTTTCCCCCTACAAATGAGGGCTTTGAGTCAGGAAAATTCTAGAGAAAGTTAACAGTAGGACTTCAGGCTAAGGTCCAAAATCTCTTTTTTTTTTTTCCCCTAGTCCTGAGTGAAGGTAAGAAATGTTATGGTTAAGCTCCGACGACTTTTTTTTCTTCTTTTTAAAGTTGTTATTTTTTTCTCTACCTGATCAGCTAGATATCTCAGAAGATTTGTTTGGTTTTATTTTATTAATTATTATAACGCATAATTAATAAAATAATTTCTGTTGGTTACATTCTCAGGGCAAAATTTTCCCCTTTTTCAGTGCTGTGGCCTGTATATGTGGAATTAACTAATGGAAAAATTTACGGATGCAATTTCGTTGTCAGTGCAACTGGAGTTGTGCCAAATGTTCAACCGTTTCTTGATGGCAATAACGTAAGTATACTGATGTCTTTTGAAGTTTAAGTTGTTATTTTAAGTAAGGTGAAATAAGCTCTTTCAGCTGGTTTATGCTTCTCTGTTCTGACGTGAAACACCGATTGCTAAATGTCTTGAATGTTGTAAATCATTTCAAGGTAAGGCAGGGATGTTGCTATTGGAAATGCCCAACATGATAAAAAGTACATCTTGTGGTCTTGGCTTACTGTGTTGCTCCTCATACATACTCATACACACTATGTGTACGATACATACCGGTAATGTTAGGCATATGCAAAGAGAGAAAAACATTCATATGACTTGTTAATGTGGCAAAAAATTAGAATCATATTTGTGTTAAGGATATGGTGTAGAAAAATCTTACAAATCTTAACATTTTCTCCTGGGAAGGAAGCAATTGTTTCCAGTCTTCTTCATCTGGGAAGCTGAGCTATGAGTTTCAAAGGGCTATCTCCCTTTGAATCAGCACCCAAATGTGGATGATGGTTATGGAGTTCACAGCTGGCACATGAATTTTCAGACCTTGAAACCATCTTGTCTCCATGTTAAGTGTCTGGTTTAAGCCTGGCCAGCAGCTCAGCCCCACACAGAAGCTCACTCCCCACAGTGGGATGGGGGGAGAAAATCAGAAGGGTTAAGTGAAAAAATTCACGGTTAGAGATAATGACAATTTAGGCAAAGCAGAAACTGCACAAAAGCAAAGCAAAATAGGGAATTCATCCACTGCTTCCCACGGGCAGGGAGCTGTTGAGCCATTTCCAGGAAAGCAGGAGTTACCAGCATAACCACTACTTGGAAGACAGGTGCTGTAATTAAGTCTCCCTTTTCTTGTCCTTTCCCCCAGCTTTTCTTGCTGGCTTGAGGTGTCCATTTGGTCAGTGGGAGTTGGCCAACCCAGTTGGGTCCTGTTCCAGCTTCTTGTGCACCCCCAGCCTTACCACAGATGGGGCAGGGTGAGAAGCAGGAAAGGCTTTGACTCTGTGCAAGCACTGCTCAGCAACAACTAAACCATCCTTGCCTTGTCAACACATTTTTTCATCAAAAACCCAAAGCATAGCCCTATACTAGCTGCTGTGAAGAAAACTAATTCTATCCCAGGCAAAACCAGAACGCTAGGGTGTTCGGTGTTTTGTGGTTCTTCTGATGAGGAAGTAAAATGTTATCCTCTGCAAAAAGCCAAAGAAACTTAGGAAGACATCTGATGTGGAGCCATGAAAGATTTCAAGGCCTACATTAGAAGGTTTGATTAGGAATTAGGTATTTGCAGTGGTGCTTTCTGGCCTTGGCAAAAATACCAAAGGAGCTCTTAAGACTAGTTGTCACTGAGATCTGTGGTGTGGTTTGGAGTTTTGCAAGTTCTGTAACTTCCCTGCCTAGGGATCAATACTGAGGGGGGCAGAGGCTGAGGTTGGTCACCGATGGTCTCTGGTGGCTCTTGGACATTCTGGATGGAGCCGCATGAGATGGGAGAGCAAACAGCCATACTTTATGTACACTGAATGACCTTTTTGTCTTGCTGCATGGCATCCAGGAGAGCATCTTGCTGAGTTCCTGTAGTACTTACTTGAAGAGATAAAATTACATGAACATTTTGATTAAGCAGAATAATGAGTGTACTGAAAATTCCTTGGGCACTGCCATTAAGAAGTAACAAATGAGGTGACTGCTTAACATGGATGAACTTGAACGACTTGGTTTCAATTATTATTTTTCTTATTGCTGATCTGTGCAAATACTTTAGTTTGCTGTAGGTGAAGATGGAGGTCTTAAAGTGGATAAGCACATGCACACCTCCCTGCCAGATATATATGCAGCTGGAGATATCTGCACTGCAGCGTGGGAACCTAGTCCAGTGTGGCATCAGGTAAATCACACGATGGTGCGCTCAACAGTCTAAGCTGCAAAGTCAATTACACACCGTTACACAGATGGGACAAAAGACAGTTCCATTGAAGCAGAGACTGGTGAGCAAGTAGCCAACCCGAGGTGTGTTGATGACGAGTGATTTCGTCAGCGTGGCTGACAGCCAGGCCCCTCAGCCTTCCTGGTGTGAGGAGAACAGGTAGTACACGTTGCTGAGAGCAGTGAGCAAGTGCCAGTTGTTGCGGTGACACGGGCCGGTGTTTCTAAGTGGTTTAATTTTTTGTTTGTTTTTTTCTAGATGAGGCTGTGGACTCAAGCGAGGCAGATGGGATGGTATGCAGCAAAATGCATGGCAGCAGATGTTTCAGGGGAATCTATTGATATGGATTTCTGCTTTGAGCTATTCGCTCATGTCACAAAATTTTTCAATTACAAGGTAAAGCAAATACAGTCCGTTAGTCTTAAACCACTGAGTAACCCATACTTCTTTTGTTTATATTCACTTGCTAACACTGAGCAGATGCTTTATATAATGATTAATCTTATTTTAGGTTTTCTCCATTCATACTAACTTTGAAAGCTGAAACTGCAGAGGGCAAAGAGCGTTACAAATCTGTTGCAAATGTTAATTGGTGAATAACAACTGACTCGATGGTCTTTCAAGGTCCCTTCCAACCCTTCAGATTCTGTGATTCTGTGACCTACTTTGCATGTCTGTGTTTATTACATTTAATTAAGTTTCCGCTTATGGATAAATTCACCACAGTTGAGCATGGTGACTGGTTCAGTACTGTGTTTTGTATATGATATTTCAAGATGAAGATTTCTGATTCTGTTGTGGGTTTGCAAGCCAGCTGGAGGGGGGAGGTTCTCCACAACCAAATATTTCCCTGTTCACATCAGCCTTTTGAAGCTTAGTATTTCTGCTGGTCACAGTTCTAAAAGCCACAGCCAGGTTCTGATGAGTGCTTTTTCTTTTTCCTTCTGTTAGGTGGTGGTTTTGGGAAAATACAATGCACAAGGCTTGGGTTTAGACCATGAACTGATGCTGAGATGTACCAAGGGGCAAGAGTATGTTAAAGTAGTGATGCAGAACGGCCGAATGATGGGAGCTGTGCTGATCGGTGAAACGGACTTGGAGGAAACCTTTGAGAACTTAATTTTAAATCAGATGGATCTTTCAGCCTATGGTGAAGACCTGTTGAATCCAGATATCGATATAGAAGACTATTTTGATTGAACAAAACCTCATTTCCATTTTGTATAAAGTTTTGACACACAGTAACGTGTCTTACCAACCTGTTTCCTTGGGATCACCAGAAATGACGGATAAATGCAATTCCTTGTTAAGATTTTGTTTTTATCCCATCAAAATACTGACTGGAAAATTAAACTGTGTAGAAATGCAGCAACAAAAGCAAATGGATTAGTGCTGGCAAAGAATTTCCATCTAGATGAGATGGACATAGGAGAACAGGGCTGTAACAGTCTTAAAAAGTGGGCTTCACTCAGCTGTCATTGTGCTGCATTCCAGTGAATGCAAGGCAGCCTTCGCTTTTCAAAAGAAAACAATGTGTGAAATCCTGTGCCTGCCTCGTAGCTCCCTTCTTCCCCAAGGTCACCTGCCATGGTTACCAGAGCTTGCTTTCCCCATCGCTCAGGGCCGTGCCTGTTCCTCCTCTGAGGCAGGAAGCCACCTGTGTGAGCCAGAACACGTGGTTGCCTGCCCAAAGCCAACTCCAGACTTGGCAGGTGAGTGGTGGCTGGAGGGGAACCCCTGCTTCCTCAGCCCACATGCTGGAGTGAAAGCTGACACTGCAGTCAGTCACTGCATTACCAACCCACTCCACTCCTCCGCTGCTCAGACTTGCAAGTACTTGCCACAGGTTTCAAGACTGTTCTTTCCAGCTGCTGCTGCCACTGCTGTTGTGCTAGCTGAGATCAACAGAGGACACCTTCAGGGCACAGAGTGCTCAGAGCTCTGACCACTTGGAATGTGGTCTGCACATCTATGGCACCACAGATGCTTGCTTCTTCTCTTTTTTTCTTCCCTTCCCTAAGTTTATTTGTGAAATAAATGTATTCTCCAGTTGGCTAAGTTGAAAACACAGGAACTGTGGACACTGAAAGCCTGGAGAACTCAGTTGAGAGCAGTTGGTGTGGGGAGGTCAGGGCTGCAGTGTTGTCCTGTGGCCTCCGGGGACTCCCAGGCAGGGCTGAGGATACCGTTTTGCACAGGAGTCTCACGTACCAAGGGGGGTTCTTAACAGTCCAGGATTACAGTTGCCTCCTCAAAATGTTTATAAGGACTATCGTTTTGGCCCCTTTTTGCCCTCTCCTCATTCCCATCACAAATATTGATTTCAGGCAGGAATTTTTGCAGATACTAAACCCCAATTTGACTTGAGATAACTAGTGACAAAGTGCCTACTAAGTTGCAAGAGGGGGTTAAGCTGTTTCTCTTCAACCGTAAGTAATGCGTTAGCTGCACAGTCAGTTACATGAGGTGCCCTGAATAACAGCGATGTATAGGTACAGGCTTGCTTCAAGCAAGTTCAGAAAATCAGAGAGCATCACAGAATGGTAGGGGTTGGAAGGGACCTCTAAAGATCATTCTGTCCAACCCCTCTGCTTGAGCAGATCCGCCTAGATCAGGTCACTCAAGAACACATCTAGGTGGGTTTTGAAAATCTCCAGTGAAGAAGACTCAAAGTTCCTTCTTTTTTTTAGTTGCCAGGTGTAATTTTGTGCCTAGGTGAGAAAGCCCAACAAGTTAAACTATTTGTTCACGTCCTCTCTCCCTTCCATAGTGCCATCCCTGGACACAGGCTCTTTCAGATTCAATTTTGGGTTTGTTCTACAATTGCTACTTGGGAGTTGCTGTTTATTTAGGGCCAAACTGAGAACAGGTTGTTGTACTGCACAAGCTGCAAAGTTGGCAGTACACATTAAGACTTCTCCCAGAAAAATCACTCTAATTGTTTTTTTAAGAGAATGACTGTTCAATTAAATTAAGCAATTCCACTTTTGGCAAAGGCTTCAGTTAGAGAATGGGTGAAATACTAAGCTTTAGTACCTGACAAGATTCTACCAAAAAAATTAAGATTAAGAGCATGTTCTTAACCATGTTTGGGTTGTACTTCAGTTGGTATACATCTGTGTGCCTGGGAGGCAGGAGTCCAAAGTGAAACCTACCAGAACCTGGGATTATAATGAGTTTGAACTTTCCTTACTGATCATTGGCTGCTAAAATATTTTAAAAATATAAAATAAATGAAGTGATCTATCATTTGATCTCATATATGCCTAAGCAATGCTTGGAGACAGCAGTAGCTGTTGGGTCTCTCCCACTCTGGTAGCACAGTTACTTGTTTCTGGAAACACGGATGTTCAAAGGAAGTCAACAGGAACATATTGCTACTTCAGTTGAATGACTTCTGTGGTGCAATGAGAGGCAGAAAAATGCTGTAGCTGAAGCTTTTCTTCAGTCCAGAGATTGCTGAGGGAGGAGGTGGTGATGCTTAAAGGGGAACAGCAGTGAGTGGGATGGGGATGGGTCCTACATTCCAGGGAGTTAGGTGAGAGAAGCAACCCTGACCTGTGGCACATACTTAATTACACAACACAGAAGGTAGGACTGCGAAATGATTCCCATCTAATTCCAAAGCTCAAACTTCAAATTCTACCATAATTTCTGAAATCTCACTACTTGTGAAACATCTTAAAACCAACTTCTGTTCTAGTCTTTATAATCCTGAGTGACTTTTCTTTCTGCTCTCAACTGAGATCATTCTAAGCTTGCTTTGAACATGTGTATTCTCGAGGAGCACACACAGCAGCCACGCAGGTATTTAATTGCTGTCGGCCATTCAGCTTTGTGGGACAAGGTAATGTAAATAGTTCGGAGAGACGGGTTGCTCTTCAAAAATGTTGGGGACATTACTTGAAGCCAGAGGTGTGATATTCTCCTATAGTTGCTTTCTCTCTCCCATTTCTACAAATGGCAGGAATGTGAATGAACAGATAGATGAAGTAGCAAAGTTAAGAAACTAGAATACAGAAACCTCGCAGAGGTTTAATTTAATGTAGCCCATATTTAGTGCTTTAACTATGCAGATATCAGTGCAGTCGCATTCTAGTGCTTATAGAGCAGAACAATATTTCTAAGGCAAACAGAGTCACTTCTAATTAGAATACAGACCTACAGCTGAAATATAAGACAATTCAATAGGGAAAGGAAGAGGAAAAAAAGAGGACAGAGCAAGCATGTCTGGAGTGGTATTTTTCCCTGTATTTCCTAAACAAAATGTAACTTTTACAACAGGAAAAGCTGAGATCAAGTAAAGATGTCCTGTTTTTAAGCAAATTTAAGCACTTCTGAAAAGCACAGAAGTGGATACTTTGTATTAAATAACAAGCTAGAGAAATCCAGTTCTGAGAGCAACAGATGTATTTTGCATACCAATAACGTTTCACACAAATCTGGGCAAGTCGGGAGCAGTGCAATGTAACAATGTCCTGTTGTTGAAACTCTTCCCTAAAGTAGACTCAAGTATGCCAACACACCTTAGGCAATGTGAGCATCGCAGACACCATCTCTGCCGAAAGTGCAGCGGTAGAGGCGCTGTGGCTGTCGCGGGGGCCGTGGCACCAGAGGCCTCGCTCCCATCCGGCAGGAGCCACGTTCAGGGCGCAGTGCCAAGTGGCTGGGGGAAGGAGCTGCCAGGCAGGTGAGGAGCCTGTGTAGCATCCAGAAAGAGGAATAGGAGGTGGTGAGGTCTTCAAAGAGATGCTGCAGAGCTAAGGACCACCCGAGCCCTGTGCTGCAAAGTAGGGAAAACCTTGAGACTGCCCTCAGAAGGAGCAGAGAATGGAGACTCCAGCAGAGGGAAGGCTGAAAACCTCTTGCCTCCAGAAACACAGAAGGGCTCCTTTTCTACCTAAAGCTCTGCTGCTGCAGACTGTGTAATGCTCCAAGAGAGAGGAGGATGGTGAACTGCACCGAGGGATGCAGTGATACCAGTTAAACCCCAGATAAGTGTTCACACAATGAGTTATCAGAGAATCCCTCATGCAGAGGACAGACACCGTTGCTGCCAACCAAACTTGGAGTTAATGACAGGTTTGTTTCTTACTTGGTGCCTAGATCACTCTTGGTGACGCTCCATGATTTTGTGTCGTCCTCACTCTTTGTGAAGCTTAACAGAACTACAACCCTGGACCTCAGGAGAGCAGATTTCAGCATGTTCTGGGATCTGCTTGGCAGAATCTTAGAGACGCTGCCCTGGAAGGCAAAGAGGCTCACAGAGCTGCTGATTTCCAAACCACAACCTCTTAGTAAACACAAATAGCATGTTCTTCTGTGCAAAAGGTCGATCAGGCAAGACAGAAGGCCAGCACAGGTGAACACAGAACTCCTCAGTTAACAGTTAAAAAAAAAACTTAAACCAACACAAACAGGAGACAGAATGTACAAGACATTGAGGAAAAAAAAACAGACAGTGCCTGAGCACAGAGGGAGAGAGCTAGAAATGTAAGAGCTCAGCTGGAGATGGAACTAGCAAAGGATGAGAAAGGCAGTAAGAAGAGCTTCAGCAAGTACCTTAGCGGTAAGGAGAGTTAAGTATGGACCCACTGCTCAGAGAAGTAGGGGAACTAGTGACACAGGACATGGAGAAGACCGAGGTACTCAAATTTTTTGCCTCATTTTCACTGGTAAAGTTTTCCCTCAGACCTCCCAGGTCCCAGAGCCTACTTAAGTCTGTGGGAGCAAAGCACAGACTACTAAAGCCAACGGCTGTACACAAATCTTCATGACTCAAGAGGCTGCACTGAAGGGTGCAGAGAAAGCTAGCAGAGGTCAGTGCAAGACTGCTGTCAGTTCTGAAATGACTTGGAGACTGGGTGAGGTTCCTGAGGACTGGGAAAAGGCCAATATGACACTTGTCTTCAAAAAGGCGGCTCTGAGGAGTTATATGCCAGTCAGCTTCACCTCAGCACCCAGAAAAATTAAGGCACAAATACTCCCAGAAAACATTTTCAGACCCAGAGCAGTGCCTGGGACCAGCCAGCTAGAGCTGCCAGGAGCCAGACATACCTGATCCACTAGACTGACTCAGGTAGAACAAGGTGAACAAGGGGGTAGCAATGGATGCTGTACATCTTGATTTTAGAAAGGCTTCTGCCATCACCCATAATTTCTCCACAGGTAAAAACACCAGTAAGATACAGACTAGATTAATGTACAACAAGGTAGGTAGAAAGTTGTCTGGATTACCTGGCTTAAAGAGTTTGGGTCTGTGATGTAAAGTCCAACTGACGGCCATTTACTAGTGGCAATGCTCACAGATCAATACTAGGGCCAGCACAATTGGAGGTCTTCGCTGACAGTCTAGGTCCAGGCACAGAGCATGCTCCAGCCACTCTGCAGACCCAGGCTGAGTGAACTGTTGATACACTGGAGGGCAGGGATGCTGTTCAGAGGGATTCAGATAGGACATGTGGGCTGATGGCAACCTCTAAAAGCAACAGCAAAGTTCTGCATCTGGGATGAAGTAACAAAATGCAAAGGTACAGGCTGGCACAGGACTGTTTAGAAAGTTAGCTTTGCATAGAAGGATGTACACCCCTGCCAGAGCAGGGCCACCTAGAGTAGGTCACACAGGAACTCGTCCAGGTGGGTTTTCAACATCTCCAGAGGAGACTCCACAACCCATCTGGGCAACTGCATAGCAGGTTATGTGAGCAAGAAAAACCAGCAATTTGGGTGGAAAGACTCGTTCTGGGTATTCATCCCTTGTGAGACTACAGATAGACTCCTGGGTTAAGTTCTGCACTTTCCAGTAGATGAAACATACTAATGCACTGAACTTCGTCTAGCAGCAGGCTACTAAGCTGCCTAGGCGCTGAAAGAGGAGAGGCAGGGGCTTAGAGAGGAGAAACAGACAACTATATTTCTTCCAGATTAAACATGAGGAAAGCTGTCAAGAGAGTAAAGAGTTACTGTTGTGATCGTGCTCTTGTCTTCCAACTACCTAATGGAAGAACACAGCTCCAAGGGGTAAAGACTCTTCTCTGAAGAGCCCAGCAGTAGGACAGGAAGCAATAGACAAGTTTCCTCAACACAAGAAATAACAATCAGTTCTAAGAAATATCCTCTTTTTTAAATTTTTTTTTTTGGTCACAAAGGTGGTCAAATGCTGGAACAAGTACTGAGAGGGGCTGTGGAATCTCCATCCTTGGGGTCAGTCAAAACTTAATGACGCAGCCCTGAGCACCCTGTTCCAGCTGGACCTACTTTGAGCAGGAGGTTGGACTACATGACCTCTAGAAGCACCTTCCAGTCTGCACGATTCTGCATTACTTCAACTACATTTCCAAGGGTTTAAAAAGGCAACAAGGTAACTATTTACATTTTGCAGTCATTGCTATATCATAAGATACACACCAGTTACTTTGATATGAACTATTTTTCCCTTCACTACTTGACTTTTTCTACATTTGAGTGGTTTAAAATTACTTATTTCCCTGGTTTTTATTAAAAACACAAGAATACCATTACTAAAACACAAACTGAACTTATACGCTGTATAGTCCATGGAGAAGCAAACAGGATTAGGTCCTAAATGTAGTCCGTGAAATTCAGTCAAGAACTACTGGTTGGTCATCTCCACCTGCCTGAAGCTTAAGCTTCTTGGCTTTTAAGTTAGAACCACAGTTAGGTCGTTTATGTTCCCGTGACTTCTTCACTGCTGGATCTTGGACAGTCTTTGAAGAACTCTGAGCGTTTTCTGTGCTTCCTTTTGAATTCAAAGACGGAGATGGTTTGACCTGGCAGTGATAAACAATTCTGTTAAAATACAAACACTGTTTTTCTTCATCAGTGTTCCCACACAAGGGAGAAGATACTTCTGAGGTCTGTTTCAAATCCTGGTGATTGAATTAACTCTGAGAAATACACTGAGCAGATACCAGATTATTAAAATTAACTATAATGGAAAAGAAATTTATATAGCAAGTCAGTACAAATAGAAATACCTTGTAAACACTTTTCTTGTTTGTTAGCCCTTCTATAGTTATGACATGTGCCTCATTTTTCAGCAGACCTGCCTTTGGTCCTATCTTCAGGTAGGATATTGTAGCAAACGCCGTGAAGCTGAAGTCTTCCCTGCATAAATTAAATCAGTGTTACAAAGGAAGGTTGGAGACAAAGACAGGCTAGTCCATGCCGGAGAAAAAGGGGACAGATTAGCCCTTTTTGATTGATGTTCCCTATAGCTGCTTGATTCTGTTTTATCTAGTTAAGTGGACAGTCAGTTCATTTAGAGTGTGTCTGGTCAATACTTAATATAATTCAGTTGGTGGACCTTCACTTACACAAGTGTCTGTTGAAATACATGGAGGAAAATGAGGGGAAAAAAAAAAGACAGAATCAATCATCTGCTCACCCTTGTAAGAGTATTAAAAAAAAAAAAAAAAAAAATCAGCTGTACAAACAGATGCCCCCAAAAATGCAAAACAAACCCAAAGGGGTTAATATTTGATTTGGACATATTCTTGGAACTTCTAAAACTACCTGAAAAGCCAAAGCACATACCATGCAGACAGCCAGGCTACATGAGAAGCACTGCTCTTATTTTTACCGTGCTTTCTTAAAATTTCAAAGCACCGCTTTTCACATTAGCCAGCCTCTCCTGATTTAAGACTTCATCCAGGTAATCCCATTTGTTTGGCTTATCCACAGAACGTAAGTGAAACTCCAAAATGGAGCCTGCTGCAGATTTAAAAGTTCAACCTGAACTTCAGCTTTGTTAAAATTACAAGAGAGGCAGCATTTTGGTTGTTCCTCAAACTTCTGTTTTAATAATTTGATGTGAAAATACAGTAATCATATGAGGGTTTTTAAAAATACATTAAATGCATCTAAAAATGAGACTACAGAATCCATTAATACTATACAGAAGTAACACAAGAGTAAAGAAAAATGACTACTGGATGTTAAGAAGAAAGAAGTAGTCATCTTACTTACTTCAGATACTGCTGCAGCAGTAAATGGGCAATAATTCTCTCCAGTTCCTCTCGAGGGTGTTTTGGTGGAGTCACTTCAGCCACCCTGAGTTTTGATACACCTTTCCCAGACCATGCATCAATTAATTTCAGTGGGGTGAGTTTCTCACTCATGTTTTCCGCTTGCTCAAGTATCTTGATTAGATCCCTGCAGTATCCTGTTATGTCCATTTTCTCACATGCTACAAATGAAAGTGAAGTAACATTTAAATAGCAAGTTATTTATAGTTATTTAGATAGTATCCCTGTACACCTCATGTGTATACATATATATGCACTTTATGTTTAGATATATCTGTGCTGTTTAATAACAATGCTTTTTTTTTTCTTTTTAAACTATAATTTAACAAAGTCGTGTTTCCCTCTGTCAAATTAAGATATATTGGTACTCAAACTTCCTACTTCATTAATAAAATCTCCAATCGTGCAAAGACTGTTACATTAAATGTTATGAACCACACAAGTTACTCTGAAGAAGCATAAGGTGTGGAAGGTAGCTACCACGTTACTCTGCAGCTAGATTCCTTTTCCTCACCCATAATGTTAATTCTTGAAATATTAGAGAGCAAAGAGAATTTAACAATGTGAGACACTTCTCTCAAGACACTTATGGACAAAATAAGACAGAAGTATTAAATTCATTATACCAATTAGCTTCATTATGAATAATTCTGAGCACTAAACACATCCATGTAGTTGGTACGTTTGCAGAGAATTACCCCCACTGTCTCCTCCAAGAATATGAATTAAGTACTGAAAAACTAGTACTACTGCCAGCTTTCTTCAGACCTTGCTTATGTGTCAAAACACCCCGGGGGTAAGCCAGCAGTAAATAGGATATATATCGACTATAATTCATCACATGGCTCTCGCAAGACTTGGGTACAAGCCAGCTCCATATTCTTCTCAATCTCTGCTCCTAGTATAAATTTCAACTAAGCCTCATTTCCAGCTAGAGGATAAGAAGACATTGTTTCTTGCATGTTTGCAAAACAGTTTTATCACGCAATTAACCATGTGAAGAAAAAAAGAAGTCAAATATCTTTGTTTTGTCCACTTTGCCTGCCAAAAATGTAAAATAAAGTCTAGTTACAAGAACAGCTTTGACTACAGAGTTGTTCCAAAGTTTTTCAAGTGTTGATCTGTACATTATGCAAGTGCTTCACCATAGATCTGGGGTGTAAGGAGATGGTATTTCCCACATATTACAAGAATTCACCTAGTCCTCAAGGAAATTTAAGGTGGGTTTGTGTGTCCAATTACAGATGCCTATAACCAACTTTTTCTCAGCACTTTTTTCAGAGCTTACTAGCTTTGTATGGGGTTTCCCATGCCTAAATGCAGCAACAATTACTTTGCGTATCTTCAGAGACTTACAGCTTTCTGGACAGGTACCAAAAGTGACAGTGAAAGCAAGCAATGATCATCCATGACAGCATAGCTTAAGCTAACAAACTACCCAAGACTGCCCAGGATGTTTGCAGGCAAAGCAAGAAGAGAACTTATGTCCCAGAATCGTGTTGTCCTGAAGCCATCCTCCTTTACCATGCAGATCTTGTTTCAGCTCTTCCCCCAGGTTCCCTCTACATTCAGCCCATGTGCCTTCCCCCTTATAATCCCAACTTTCTTCCAAAGGAGGAGCATGCAGGAGACAGACATTGTGCTGTTAGGGCTAACACACCACAAAATCATGAAATAGCGTGCTCAGTTGTTGTGCATAAGTGTTGTGCACAGTCCTGATAGAGCTATGTTTTGTGAGCATGCAGCACTGAAATCCTCAGAGACTTTACCAGGCAAGTAGTAAGAGGACATGTGCAAACTGTACCTTCTCACAGGCTATGAGCGAACAGTTTGGCCTACAGAGAGCAAGAGGCTCCTTCTCAAAATAAAACTTTTATGCCCAAACAAATCCTGAAACAAAACTTAACACACAGAATCTTTTCAAAACAGGGAAGCTCATCTCCCCCTTACCCCAGCTTCACTTTTGGGAACAGGTAAATGAGTCTGAAAGATACCAAAATGTTTGGTCCCAGGGGAAAAAAAAAAAAACAAAAAAAACCCCACAAACCATGAAGTGTTCTGCTAAACACCCTGAACTTGGCAACACTAAGACACTGAAAAGTGATGTTCATAACAAAATTTGCACCTGGGAAAGAGGCAGTATCCCAAGCATTCTTTACAGAAGTTTTTTTTACGCTAGATATTTTTTTAACCCAATGTTCTATGTGACCTCTGTCTTTAGCTACACAAACAATTTCCTTACAGTTCTCTCTACAGCAGTTATCACACATTCTGTTGCAGTTTGCAGAATCCCATACTTCATCAAAATGATGGGCTATGAGGACTCGGCGACACCTGAAAGAACAGAGAGCAAACAGGGACTGTAGAATGGAAGTGTATACATCTGTATTAAAAGTCATCAAAGTGAAAAAAGAAGGTCCCTTGGCACAGCTCATATCTCAAAATAAGCATGAAGAATCGTCTCAGGAAAAAACCAGGAAAGTAAATACTGAATCACGTATTCCCTGACAGTTATGCTCATAGGAATAAGTAGTAGCTTTCAGTAATAGCAAACATAGCCGTGAGGAAGAGTTTGGTTAAAGCAGAAAAGTAAGTATAATATGCAATTTAAATCAAATGAAAAATCATAAGGATATGAACCAATTCTTAGACTGAGGCCAACAGAGTATCCTGAATGCATGAGTGTCTATGTCCAGAACAGATAGATGTGTTTGCCGTGAAGTATTCCAAATAGCTCAGTGCAGAAGATGAAGCATTAACCGCATGTGGATTCCTGTATGGCCATTAAACTCTGGTACCTTGGAGGAAAAAACAGAGCATTCCAGTTTTTCCTCTGAACAGAATGTGAAATCCAGCATTTGTTGACAGATATTTCACCTCAATATAACTGCTCCAGAACTTTAAGCTGAAGCTGGCAAGCAACACACCGTTATTGTGAAGTGCAAGAGTATACACCCTGGGCAGCCAAACCACAAACTCCAAACTCAAGCCTTTGTTACAATAGTAGTGTTTCTATAGTGTGGTGGAGTGTTTTTGCTGTTGCTTTTGTGTGTGGTTTTGTTTCATGGTGGTTGGGTCTTTTTTTTTCCCCCCAAACACCCTCTAAAAAAACCCCAACAAAATTGGCCTATTTAAAAACTAAGCAACCAAGTAACAAAGCATCACAGTAACTTACTTGTTCATAGTCTGGCAATAAGACACCATGTCATACAGCTTCCCTTGCCCTACATTTTCCATCACTACCATTGTGCTGATTCTGAATATATCTCCAAAACCATAATACAAAATGCAGTCAGCTTTTTGGTCATCTCTACCTGCAATCCATTAAAACAAAGAATTTATGAAAGATTAATTTTAACCATAGCATTTTCTGGCACAGAGTTCACTCTCATCTGCGTGGACTCCTGCAGTCCCTACATAATGAGTGCATGAACAGTCCTCTACAAGTACAGAAGTGAGCAAACTAAACCTATTACACAATGGAGATTTTTACTCTTTTAACAACTAAAATAATACATTAACATCATACATAAAGTCAATGAAATCACTCTTTTCTCACCCAAACACCTCTTGCAACATCCTAGACAAATACATCTTGAAACCTAATTGTTGTTTGATTAAAAGACACTGTAAGCTTCAAACACTATTGGGTATTACAGGTAAGAAATAAAGAGAGAAATAGGTACGATTTGACAAAATATTCCATTTAAAGCCAACTGTGGTTTCTATAGCTGAACTTAGATAGATTATCCCTCTCTTCCTATTGCTTACCCCTCTCAGTGTGCTGACAGGTGTCTTCTGGCCAGAAATGAGCAGAAAAGGCCTAAAAAACCTAAACTTTTAAAAAAGTTTAACAGACAGGAACTATTTCACTTGGATGGGCAGTCAAGAAAAAAAGGAAGGTTTCATAAGCTAAGTAGCAGGTTCAGGCAAATGAACAGCAGTGCTTAATTCATCCCTCCCCAGAAGAATCTCCTTTAAATTGAATTATGAAAAAGCAACCCAAAAGCTTGCTTTAAGCAAACCAAATTGCTAAACATCGTGAAACAACTGTTTCAGCACCTACATGGCCCTTGTCTCACTTCAATATCTATACTTCCTGTTACCTCCAGCAATACCTAGAAGTAATCAGGTACTAGTGTAAAGCAGATGCAAACTCCCACAAACTTTGATGACTGTCAGATTTCTTTGGCCAGCACGAAGATCAATTTCTATCACACAAGCATAGATAGATAAAACCTCAACCAATGGCCCTTTAGAAAGCCTTCCTCCAAACAGATTCAAATCTGTCTTTCAAAAAGTAATAATGCACAAGGTCAGAAATACCCCCCAAAAAACCACCACAACCCCTTTTTTAGGAGTATCAGTTATTTAGTACTGTTATGTATTGATCAATCCTTAAAATTACCAGCTCCAGACTTCTCATCCTACTTGCATTTCTGTGGCCACTGAAATTCATACAGTGATGAGACATTATCTAGAGATGACCTGAGCAAATTACACAACCCAGTTGCTATACAAAGAAAAAACCAAATCCTTTCTGTACCGTACATCTGACAAATGTCATGTTATGAAATTATTCTGGCATGTCACAAAAATCAAGTAACTTTAAAAACTGCTAAGTAAAGAGCCAAGTATTCAGTTATTCTTTGCTACACCACAGTACAGAAATCCCAGAGTTTATTTGCCTTGAGGCTACTTTATGGGCATAATACACTTTGGAACGTCTCAAATACAAGATACTTCTTGCACAAATGGCTGAAATCAAAGTACAGTTTTACTGGTTTAATGGATATCAGTGGTGACTTTGCAAACACCATTTCCTACAATACCTGCGCGTCCGCTCTCTTGGTAGTAGTTCTCCATTGATTTGCTCATAGAATGATGAATTACAAACCTCACATCAGGTTTATCAATTCCCATGCCAAAAGCAACAGTCGCTACTACAACCTGAAAAAAAAGATTAAGAAACTGTCAAGGCTGAATGACAGAGCCCAGAGGGTGGTGATCAGAGCCACGTCAAGTTGGAGGCCTACGGCCATTGGGGTTCCACAGGGATCGTTTCTAGGGACAGTCTTGTTCAACGTCTTCATCAGTGACCTAGATGAGGGGACAGAGTGTACCCTCAGCAAGTTGGCTGATGACACCAAACTGGGAGGACTGGCTGATTCCCCAGAAGGCTGTGCTGCCATTCAGCGGGATCTCAACCGGCTTGAGAGTTGGCAGAGAGGAACCTCATGAGGTTCAACAAGGACAAGTGCAGAGTCCTGCACCTGAGGAGGAACAACCCCATGCACCAGTACAGGCTGGGGATTTGACCAGCTGGAGAGCAGCTCTGCAGAGAGAGATCTGGGAGTCCTGATTGATAAAAAACTAACCACGAGCCAGCAATGTGCCCTCGTGGGCAAGAAGGCCAATGGCATCCTGGGATGCATCAAGAAGAGTGTGGCCAGCAGGTCAAGGGAAGTTCTATTCCCCCTCTACTCTGCCCTGGTGCAGCCTCATCTGGAGTCCTGTGTCCAGTTTTGGGCTCCTCAGTTCAAGAGGGACAGGGAAATGCTGGAGAGAGTCTAGTGCAGGGCCACCAAATGATCAGGGAACTAGAGCACCTTTTTCATGAGGAAAGGCTGTAGGATCTGAGACTGCTCAGCCTGGAGGAGATTGTAGTGTCCAGTGATAAGAGACAGACAGACTGATTAACAGACAAAAGCTAAAACATAAAAAGGTGCACTTAAGGAAAAACTTCTTCACTGTGAGGGTGAGGGAGCCCTGGCACAGGCTGCCCAGGGAGGGTGTGGAGTCTCCTCAGGAGGTTTTCCAAGCCCACCTGGACATGTCCCTGCACGACCATATCTAGGCAGACCTGCTTTAGCAGGAGGGTTGGACTAGATGATCTTTAGAGGTCCCTTCCAACCCTACCATTCTGTGATCCTATGTGATTCTGTATCAAAACACATTTTGTTTACGTGAGATACAAGTCCATGAAAAGTATCTATTTACCTGGATTTGATTTGCTGCCCATCCTTTATGAACTTTGGTCTTATATTTAGCATCCATGTTTGCATGATAAGTCCCTGCCTTGATTCCCAGTTTCTGCAGACTTATAGTAACTTGCTCAGAATCCTTCTGAGAAAAGCAATACACAATTCCTGCACAGAAATGAAAGATGCCTTATTATAATGTCTTAAAAAAAAACCCATAAATAATCCTCAGTACTTAAAAACATCTTTGTAAGGTTTGTTTACGTAAAAAACATAGACAGATCCCAGTAAACAATATTTGTGCCTATTCAGTCTGTAGTACTGGTAGTCATGAAGTCAATTATCAGCTTTGACTTGTAGACTCAAGAAAAAACATGGGTGCCAATCTGCATAATCAGGGAAGCATTCTATTAATGGAGGACAACAGTTTTAATGCTTATTTAAAGTGGTGCTGTTCCTTATGATATCTCACCTGAGGTTTCAGATAAATCTGCTTTTTGTCATTAGTCATTCTGGGCTAAGTCAAGGATTACACAAAGCCATGAGATTTGTGATCATCTGAGCACAGTTTGTACTCAGGCAGCTGCTCACCACAGCCACAGAGTTCCACAGCACAGACAAGGACAGACTGCTGCTCTGGAACATTGGGTTCTGTTGCCTTTGTAATATGGCTCTCATCTTTATTTCCACTACATAATTCATTGATTACACAAAGTCCAGCTTTTACAGTTCCTCTTTCATCACAAAAGCACTATTCACCCTATCACTCACCCATTCTGGGCACTGAATAACAAACAAATCTTTTGGTGGATACAAAACAGAAGTGTTAAAAGACAGTAAGTATCCTGACACATAGATAATAAATGACATCTGTGTGATTTAAGAACATATAGATAACCTTTCTTGAGCCTTGTGCTTACAATCTTAAAAACAGCTATTATTCTTACCTATGTAAACATTGTTCTTTATACATGAACATATTTCAATACTTCAGAAGATATAGTAAGCTGTAAAGACAAGTAACACTAATGAAAAGAGACATTATTCAAAGCAACTAAATTTCTTCCAATGTTTAATGTATGGTCAAGGTAGAATTTCTCTATGCATTTCAGAATCACTTTAAAACATCCCTGTAATGCTGAAGGTTATATAAAATTAATATGCTCTTTTTTCGTTTTGGTGGTTTTTGCTGTGTTTGGGTTTTTCACTTTTACCTGAGAGTCCTTTGTATCTTCCATTAATGATCTTAACTATGTCCTCAATGAAATCTTCATTATTTGAAGGCTTATGTCGAACCTCAAAAATATAATAAATACATGTCAGAGGGTCCAAGTGGGCAGGCAATCTGTCAAACAATCCTATTATTCTACTTCTTCCAGTACAAAAAGCAGCTATTCTGTCATTTAACCAAAATCAGTAGATTCTCTTGGCCTAGTCAGATTACATCTCAAAAGTCCATAGAAAAAAAACAAGTACACAAGTTTTTCCACGAAGAACAATAAAAGCAGCTGTGATCTAACTGAAAATACAGTACATCACAATAATTCACAACCATGTAACACATCTTCCAACAATTTGGAAGCAGACTGAGCCTGCCACCTACCTCTCCCCTGTACAGTCCTATTTGTGAGCCTTGCTCACAAAGACACAAGTCTTTGCTTGTGTCCTTGCTCACAGCCTTGCTCACTGCCCAGTTCCTTTGCAGATGACAGCAAACTCAGCAAAATGAAGTAAAGAAATAATATCACCATTCAGTTGAAAAGCTATTTACTATTAAATTGTACAATTAAAAATCTATCCCCAAATCCATTAACTGTAACTTACAGAAGAGAATATGACCGTGATGCAATCAAACAGGTATGAAGACATACCTCATAGTAAAGATTGGGCCGGTTGAAAGACGCAGTAAAGGTAATGCACTTCTGAATATGCAAAATTTTCTGAGCATCCTTTAAAACATGATTGGTAGCAGTTGCTGTCAATCCAATCAAAGGAGCATTGGGAAACTGTCTTTTCAAGATACCAAGAGACTTGTAGTCTAAGCAAGAAAGCAAAAAGGTGAATGAAAAAGATTTGTCATACCATAGATCCAAAGCTAAAAAAAAGATTTTCACATAAATAGTACTCAATGGGTTAACAATGCAATAAATGTTATTAGTGACCAATTAGTGCAAAACTAATTTAAACACCCAAATGAAGTAATAAGAAGGTTGCACTTATCAAAATAGATGCTTTCTCTTCTAACTGAATTTTGCAGAAGCTGCCACAATTCTGAAGGCAAAACATTGAAACAGAAGTTCTTAAAGAGTTTGAAAAATATAAGTGGCATCACACTAACCAACATTCAGGTTACTTTGCAGGTTTGTTTTAACAAACAGCTTTTCAGGAAACACAGCTTTGCTAACAAACGAGCAATGTGGAATTTGGATGCATAGACCAGGCTTTACTGAGGAAAGACTTTAAAGGCTCAGTGCTGACAGTCACTTGCTGCCTTAGTACAGAAACGCTGCCAGAGGTCAGAGCTACATTGCCTGCATAACTGGCACGGCTCTTTGCTTGGACATCACTTTAACAAAACTGCAAAGGTTGACTTTACAGTTACTATTGCTTCAGATCACATTTTCTTTCTAAGGCAAAGAAACACTAACCAGTAAGTAACAGTCTTCTAAAACTGACAAGATGGGAAATGGCCTTCTTTCTCTGCAAAGCAAGGACATTTGTTTCAACTTGCTTCACAAGCAATTAAAATATATCTCATGAATTTACAAAAAAACTTTACCTCTGTGTTTACACAGCATTAGGGAAGGTGTACAGAATGACACTTTTTGATGTAGCAGTAGATTAAAGATGATTGTATTGTCCATATTAAAGATGGAAGCCAAAGCATTCCATTTTATTAAATTCCAATTAAACTAATTTAGGAGTTTTCCAGGACACTGACAATAAAATCTACACTTAAGTCACCTCCATGAATTCAGCTCCTGGACAAGGATATGCTCATTGGTGAATTAAAGTCCTTGAGCTAACACTGGTACTTGCCATACACCACATATTTGCTTAACACGTGAAGAAATTAGTTGGTTTACTTCAGGCCTAACTTGTAACTTATTGATGCCAGAATAACACCGCAAACTGGATTTCTAATGAACATACCAGGCCTGAAGTCATGGCCCCATTGACTACAGCAGTGGACCTCATCTACAGCAATGCGAGCAAGACACCCCGCTTGATAAGCTTTCTCTAGCTTTGACATGAACATTTTGCTTTTTGCAATCTTCTCCGGGGTCACATAAATAAGCTTCAGTTGTGACTTTCTGTTTAACATTTCGGTGTGAACCCATTTCACGTGTTCCTATTGAAAACAAAGAAGAAAAGAGGGGCTAACAAACTAGGACAACACACTCAAGTTGCTTAGTGCTAAGATTCTTAAGAGATTATTAACAATTCAAAAGAGGTAATTAACAAAGAGTGATAAACTGTTACATACTATTTACCACTACTATAAGTCTTTGCAGAAGATCACTCATTATATATATGTGTTATATCATATATATTGTAACTTTAAGACTTGAAAAAATCTGTCACAGAACCTTGAAAAAGCAAACCATCAACTACTTGTCTTTGCGTAGTCATGTGGTGTCAGCATTTTCCCAATAAACTATAATGTTTGTCACACGATTGTTACAAGTGTAAACTAATTTATTTATTATTTTTTTCCTCCACACAACTGTAGATTTTATTGCCAAGTTTTCAAAACGCTCTGCCTCAAAGCAGGCTCCAAGTTTGGTATGTTGCATCAAGCCACTAACCCATTAAATCCAGCGTCATGTGCAAGTTAATGACCATGGCCTCCTGGTAGTCAGGAAAATATATTTCATTGTAAAAAGCAATTGACTAATAATAGACTTTGAAATAAGTTGCTTCTTGGTCTCTGGATCAAACAACTTACCATCCTAGAGTAAGATAAATAATCATACATAAAAACCTGCACTGTTAGTGGACTGGTGCACTCCAATCTTCTTTTAAGTCTAGAGACTAAGTAAAAAAAGCCTATGACACACATCAGCCAAAAGTACTTCACACCCTCTAAACAGCACCATGAAATCTATTTATTCCATGAAAGGTATGGGTTTACATGTGTTCTTGTCATCAAAACAAGAAAGCAAGATAATTACTCACATTATCCATGTCACAGCATGTAGCTGGCAAGATACTGTTCATAGAATGGCACTAGCTGATAAAACTGTGCCTTTCATTCATTACTCATAAATAACATAGACAGAAGCAAGACACTGACACGTAAACCACAAAAACCAAAAAGACTTGGCAGTCAAACATACCTTACTGCTTGAGGCATTTAATAAAGCTGCAGAAATACCAAGCTGTTCCAAAACCATGAGCTGATCTTCCATAAGTGATATCAAAGGACATATCACAAGAGTGAAACCTGTAACAATCAATCCTTGTACAACTGAACAGTTCAAATGACATAAATATCTCCTCTAATGCTTTTTACTAATCCATCAGCCCTGTTCTGAAGGAACTGCCAAACAGGAGCTTCAGCTTCACACAGTAGCAGATTCCCCTCCTAGACAGATGATAAGCAAGTCCTAGGTTACATAGGGATGCTTCTTATCAACTGCCTGAGAGATGCACCTTCTCTTACAATCTAGACCACAAACAACTGAGCTGCAAACAGTATAGGAATAAGTATACAAACTAGAGAAAGCTGGATTCACAACTGTGTCACGAGGTGCTAATTTACCACACAACTCAGCAGTGGTATGTACTTATTTACAAAGATCAGGTTTCCCAGTAATCTCCCATGCAATTGAATGGGTTACTTAAAAAAATGAATTAAAAACTACAACTGAATAATTTATTTTTTAAAAGTAAACAAATTCTCTTCTAAATAACCTAAAGATAAAACTTCTGAGCGGAACAGACAAGTAAGAGATATCCATACTTTAAAAACTTACAGTTTGTATATCGAATTAAAGGCAAAAAGTGACAAACTTTTAAATTCTTTTGGTGTTTAATAATAAAATGTACTGAAAGGAATCTAGGTAAATTATTAAATCTAGTCACACCTAGAAGACACACCTTTTTTAAAGCTCCTCTTGCATGTTCGGAGAAAATCAAGTAAGAGTAAAGGAAATATTTCTAGTAAATATTTCTCTCATCTTTGCTCTTCTCATACTGTGACACGACACAACAATACAATGTTCATTCTCCAAATAATTGGAAAAGAGAGAAAAATAAATTGGATTGCTTATATATGACTTCTTCCCTTACATACCATCAGAACAGACAGCTGGTAACTGATAGCAAAGGCTCTTTCCACCACCAGTAGGCATGACAAGAAATATATCCTTTCCCGCCATTGTAGCATTTACCGTCTCAAGTTGCAAGGACCTAAACTTCTGGAGTTTAAACTTGTCCTGCAGCACAGTTTTTATCTTCTCATACCATGGAAAATCTGTTAAGGGGAAAAAAAAAAATCAAGTCAGAAGCAGGGTAATTTACATACACAATAACTAAACCTGAAAGAAACAAAATTTTAGATATTAGAGGTTATTTGAATATTCAATAATGGCATATAAAAAACTACACACAACCCAACTAATACCTATGGTGGACCTTTGAAAACTCTACAAAATGTAAACACAGTCTACCTGTTGACTGAAGGCTCTCATTGCACATAATTGCAAAGTAACGCTAAAAACTCACAAGCAGATGAAGAACTTCAAAGTGCTAGCGATCAGGTTAATGGATCAGCACAAGATTAAATGGAAACGAGGAGCCCACCGTGAAAATAAATACAACCTAACAACGAGCTCTCCAACAGTCTCACCACTAGGTTGCCCAAATGCTTCCTTCCCTTACACAAACAGAGTGATTATAAATAGTATAATGAAGGTCTGGTTATCATTTATCCTCCATATTCAAGACTTAATAAGTATTTATCGAAACAGAAAAAAACAGGTAAGCAGGTGGGTGAGGGAGAGGGGAATTTTAATACTCCCCAAAAGAATCACTCCAACACGCTTATGATAGCTTTTTATTGAAGAAAAAAGCTAAAGATTGCATCATTTAAAGTACAACTTTAAAAGTAAAAGCTTATGTTTTGGATGCATCAGGAAGCATATTAAGCATTTTCATATTATTCAAATTAAAATGCAGAAAATCTGTAGGAACTCCAAGTTACACTGCATGTAATGAAGGAATATGAATTCTTCGGGACTTCAGGTGACATTGCTTCCTAATATACAGAGGTCACAGCCAAGATCTCATGCTTTCTGCAACCAAGAAAAGCCTCTCACTGACTTAACTGAGCTTTATACTGAGACTAAATTTAGTTACTGCTCTTATTCAAACACGTACACATCTGACTGCAAAAATGTTCATTTTCAAAGCACAGGAGGAGAGAATTAGGCAAAAAGTCACCCAAAACCAATAATTTTGTTCAAGAGCATCAGTTTGCAATTAGAAAGTACCAACATTATTACACATGCATAACACTTTTCCCAATGGAGATAAATATGTATTAGGCTATAAAATTCACTCCATTTTTTTTAAAAAGCAAAACAAGAGAATACATACAACAGATACAGGCAGAAACAAACAATGCATTTCCAAATTGCAAGTGAAATACAAGGGTGAAAAAATAATAAATAGACTTGAAATGAGTTTGACTAGGCATAAAATGGTCAAGACCTAGAACATATCCAGGACGTCTGTTAATGTTTAACTTGAAAGGTAGCACCCCCGGATGAACAGCAGCCCTCACACCATCGCTTGTCACTTGGACTAACTCTACCCTACTAATGTTTTCCACATTACTTTCGGCAGTCAGCATTTATCTAATTTGTGGTAAAATGGTGCAGTCACAACCAATGTCCTACCCACTCAAGCAAGAAACAAAGACAACGAGAAGTAACTTTGAGAGTGCAAGACTGTTATCAAGTCCTGAAAGCACCCAGAGTTAATTATGTTTAAAACATAAATAAACAGGGGATACAAGTATGGAAACGTATGCAAGATTTACTCTGGGATTTTTATAGGAAATAAAATCAACTTGTGACTTTGCAATAAGAATACGAGTAGTTATAACAGGCTATTCTTGTCATAATTCTACCCAGAACAGCTCCAAATTAGTGTTCAGGAATGTCCAGGGAGTTAAGTACAAACATTACCCTGCATAATTAATTTGGCAGGTCACTCAGCTGATCAAAATTAAATAGGAAAAAATACCATTGTCCAAATAAAACTCTCTAGGAACACATTTTTTCCCCCTACTGAACTATTTTACTTCTATGTTAGAATATTTGAAAGTCACTCTGCAAACCTTTTTTGTTCCATGCCTCAGCTGACGTTTCAGTGTCTTGACTTCCACCTGCCTCCAAGTCTCCTGTGGACTGCTTTATCAGGCTTTTCACCCTCATCTTCTTTTCAATGAGTTCCTGCTGTTTATCCATAAGCTCCTGAATCTGCATCTCCACTGCCTGCAGCTCATTTTCGATGGAAACCAGTACCTCCTCTAGCACTGAAGGGAAAAGCAAGGTGAAGGTGCAATACAGTAAATTGCTAACCCCAGTTTTAAACTTTATTTCATTTCTTGATGGAGAACAATCAAAATTAAACACAAGCCAAAAGTATCAAGAGAAGCAGACAGCCTGATAAGATTACAGCATCTAATATTGTATATGCCGTGTAAAAACACTTAGCAAGGCTTAACAATCTATTTCTTATATTAGTAGGTCATATATACACGGGTATATCATAAGTTGTCAGATACGCAACACTATCATTGCTTGCATTGCTTAAGAGAAAAAAATAACTAAAAAAAAAACCCCAATCACAATCCAGTTTCTCAAAAGTAACACTTCCAAAGAAACACTGGAAATTGTTTTCTTTTCTGCAGATGCACGTGTTAAGCAGTGAAAAGCATATTCCATCTGCCCTGATATTAAAGCTGCAAATGTTACAATGAAGACGAGTACTACAGTCAAATCCAAGGTGAATGTGCTAGAACATACTTTAGCATTCACATGCAAGAAGCAATACTAATCTCGGCAAGTAAATGCCTTCTGAAGAAGGAAATAGAGACATTAACAAAAAGCTACAGAAGGAAATAGGGACATTAACAAAAAGCTACGAGTCATGCACCCCGATCTCCCTCTTACGCAGAGCCAGAGAATCTGCTGAACATTAAGGTTCTTCATGTCTGAAAAATACTAAAGCAAATACTCCCCAAAAGAGCAGGTTACGTAAGTGAATCTTTGTCAAGAATTTGCTTCTTGACATCCTAATATGCATCTGTGTGATTTGTAGACTGTGTTCTAGAATCCAGTCCCCAGGGTTTAAAAGAATAATTAACACATACCACAGCATGCTGAGCAAGCGTGTATCACCATTTCAAAGCTAGGTCAGAAAAGTGTAAGAAAAAATGTCATACTCTCCCTCTGCCTCACAAAACAGGAGATATTGGTCCCAGCAGATATGATAACATGCTTATGGAAACAAAAATGTATGATATGGACAAAGATACCCTCATTACAAGTGCCACAAAATGGGGACATTTGTTTTTCTAAATGTCCACCATTGCACAGCAGGAAAGAGCCCAAAATATCTTAAAATAACAAAACATATTTTCAAAATATCAAAACCCAAGTAATTTCCTTTACAAACCGGTTTTTGTTGTAGTTTTTATCTAAGAAATAAAAAGTTATCCAGAAAAAAAACACTTTTTTTCTTCAAATAGCATAGAGGGGGAGGGATCTCATTAATATCTAAATGGTGGGCATCAGGAGGTTGGGACATTCCTTTTCTCTATCGTAGCTAGCAACAGGAATAGGGGTAATGGGATGAAGCTGGAACACTATTTCACTGTGAGGGTGAGGGAGCCCTGGCACAGGCTGCCCAGGGAGGGTGTGGAGTCTCCTTGTCTTGAGTTCTTCAAGTCCCATCTGGATGCATTCCTGAGTGACCTGATCTAGGTGGACCTGCTTCTGCAGGGGAGTTGGACTAGATGATCTCTAAAGGTCCCTTCCAACCCCTACTATTCTGTGATTCTATGACTCCACAAACTCTTTTCTGCATACATTAATTTCATATAAATAACATTATATAACATCAAATGATTGTGTCTCTTAGCTAAAAGATAGCAGAATGAACATACAGAATACTGATTTTGGATTACCTGCAACAGCTGTCATCTTTGGTGATTAGAGCATGTGATCCTCAGGAGATCTTATTTAACCACACAACTGTCACGAAGAAGAAAATATATTAAAAAAATTCTTTCATGAGCAATCCTCCTAAACTTGGAGCAAATTTACTCCAAGACATTTGTTAATATATGAGTTTCAAGAGTTCATTTAATCTGACTATATAAATACACCCAACTAGATGACAACACAATTCTTCCCTTCTGCAAAAGGGACAGATGCCAACTCACAACCAATCCTAAGGCCATAGGTGGCCAGCCTTCTAAATTAAACCAAGTGAATTTTGACCAAGTCATAAATTTGCTGTGAGAAGAACAGTCTGATAGAGACCAGGATTGGTTTTGATCAGATCATCAGTGACATGAACTTAGATTTCTTATTTATTGGCTAATTTTCTCAACAACATTCTTTGTTGTATTATATGCTAACTCTGCAAAACTGAAGAAACTCTATATTCCCTCACTCTTGTTGAATTGTGAGCAATTTGTTACATACATGAGTCAAACAAGAGGGAAGGCAAAAGGGAACAAAGTTTCAACCGACACTCACTATAAGCTGATTCCACCATAACAAATATTTTATGAAGTCCCTATAAATTAAATATGAAAAAGAATAAAACCCTGGTTTTGACAGAAGCAGTTATAACTAAAAAAAACCCACACTTCAGCTATAAGATAACTCAACAGCATCTAGACCACCCACGTAATTTCATTTACACAGTTCTGTCTGCCACTTACACAAACACATCTGGAAATATTAGTCTTCACAAACTAAAAAGCAAGCAGGGACATCTAGAAAAATCAATAGGTGGGGAACAGACACCCTGGAAGTGCAATATACTGCTTCTATTGCTTCCAGTAAACACAAGCCTCACAAATATAACTAGGCTGACAGCTCAAGAAACATAAGCCCTTTTCTTTTCCAAGGAGCAGGAAGACAATGAAAGTCATCTATGAAGGTTTCCCTAGATGCTGCTAAAGCTCCACATGTTTTAATTCATCTCCTGTCTCTAAATAGAGTACCTCAGCATACTTTGTAACTGATGCTACATCACTGATGCTACCCACAAAGACCCCCAATTACCACATGATTCTTCAGAAATCCAGTTTATAAGAAACCACATAAATATGAACTCATAGCTTATAAAACAGTGTGAACAAAAGGCAAGTGGAAGCATCTTGCTGATCAGGCAGCTTTACTCTACTGTAAAAGAGCTGAGTTCCTGTGAATTCATCTCACTACGGCCTTTTCTAAATAGCTCACTGGTGGGGAAAAGAAAAGAAGCCTCTGAGCAGACACATGATGATCTTGCCTAACCCAGAATGATTAGTAACTAGAGTCACTTTCCACCCTGCACAGATTTACATCAGTATGGGAAGCTTTCTCACTCCACCTTATATCCAGCCTCCCAATCAAACCTCTTCTGTCCCAACCCTAAGAAATGATGCCGAGTGGACCATCATCAAACCGAGCAGCCTTACAGGGGGGAATAAAACCAGTAACCAGGCAACATGTGTCACCTTAACGGTAGCTTAACCGGGTAAAACCACCCCCATCGGCTATGAACTCCTAAGATTCCACACTTAAAACACGCGTAATGAGAGGATAAAGAAAAAAAAAACCAAGCAGAATCAACACCAAGAGATCTCCTGACAGCGGGGGCCTTGGGCACCCGCCGCCCGCACGCCGAACGCGAGCCGCGGGCCTCCAGCCGCCGCAGCCAGGGACGGAAGCCACCCGCTTGGCGGGCCGGCGGGCGGGAGGGAGGCTGCTGGGGCTACGACTACGGCGGCGGCGGGCAGGCGGGCGGGCGGGCGGACCCGGGGCCCTCCCCCGCACACCCGGCAGCTCCTCACCGGGAGCGCCGCCGCGCCGCGCCGCGCCGCTCCTCGCCCGCTTCCGCCTCTTCCGCTGCCGGCTGCTCTCAGACAATCACCAAGAGGGAGACAGCTCGAGGGCAGCCACGTGCGACCCTCTCCCCTCCGCAGCCGGCTTGGCTCCCTCCGCCCCGCCCCGCCCCGCCCCGCCCGCTGTGGCTCAGGCCGGGAGGCGGGCACTGAGGCGGGCACTGAGGCGCTGGGGCGCGTGTCCGCGCGAACAACGTGTCTGTGGATTGGCGCGCACGCCGCCAATCGGCAGCGTCCTTTCAGCCGGCGGCGCGGCGGAGGGCGCTGCGTGTTTCCGGAAGACGTGGCTGCTGCCGCCGCCGCCGCGGCTGCTGCTGCTGCTGCTGCACCCGCACCCGGCCCCACCATGATCTCCCTGTCAGACACCCAGAGTAAGCGCCCGCCCCCTCGCCAGCGGCAGCCCGCGGTGGGAGCGGGGGGGCGGAGGCGAATGGCGCGGAGGGGCCCCGGGGGCGGCCGGTCCCGCCGGCCCCGGATAGCGCTCGGTCTCTCGTCGCCTTTTGTTCGTGGGAGTGGTGGCCGTGGGCGTGATGGGGGCTCGGGGCCCCGGCCCGGGCCGCTGTGGCGGAATGTCCCCGCGGAGAGGAGGGCAAATCTCCTTCCTCGGCCCGCTGCCGCTCGGCGCCGGGGCGGGAATGGCCCAGGGAGGGTCCGGCCGGTGCGGGAGGGCCGTCGGCGCGCCCGCGCGTTACCCCGCCGCGGCCCCCGTCGGGCGGCAGCTGCGCTGCGAGCGGGAGCGCGCGGGCGGGGCTCACCTGGCCGCGCCTCCGGCACCGCCGCGTCGTGGAGGCTGTTAAAGCCACCCTGAGCTCGGCGGTACCGCGAGCTGCCGAGTAAAACGGAAAGCGAGATGGGCTGGACCTCTGCAGAGAAGCGCCGGGCAGGGCTGGCTCCCTCGGCCGTGGGAGGGCACTTGTCGGCAGCGCTGCCGCCGCTAGCGTTTGCCTGCGGTTGTGAGATCTTTCGCGTGGGCAGCGGCGCTGTGACGTGACGGTGGTGAGAATGAATGAAAACTCGACGATAAACAAAAGTAACAATTGGCTACTCTTCTCGTGTGCCGCCGTTAGCGGGTTGGAATAGCTCAGTTTATAGCTTAGTGGCTTTCCGGTGTTTCTCTTAACTTGCTGCGATCACACTAAATGTTGACAGGTGACACTGAAGAGGTTTTAAGGTGAGGACTAGACGCTCAGTCTGTAGTGAAAAAAGAAGTACTTCTATGTGACCATCGTTTTGTTTACACCAAAGAGAACTATCGGGAAACAGAGATGCTGAAAAGGAAGCTACAAAGAAATAAAGTGGTGTGTGAGAGCTTAAGCTGCAAGGTGAAGGAGAACGTTAGGTCTTTGATTTAACATCTCTTGTGTCATATGCTTCTGGCTTGGTTGCCGTGAAAGGGCGTGAGTCTGCTTGATAAGCTCCACAGTGTTAGTTATGATGGGCAATAAGTGTGGAAAATGTAGAAAAGAAAATGTCAAGAACTAAGTTTAACTTAATCATAAGATACTGGAAATGGAAGTGTTGGAAAGCCATTCAAGGCCAAGGATGAAGATCGGCAGAAAAGCAGGATAGCACCACTCAAGCTGAATGATTGCTTGAGAAGTTCAGGTGCCATGTTATTTTACTGGTACTAACCTTTGGGTTCGTTTTTAGATTTCTGATAGAGTCAACCCTTGTGGGCTTTGTTTTTTTTTCGATTCCTCTGTCCTCCTGCCCAGAATATTAATTGGAGGGGAGAAGAAACAAAAAAAAATCTCTTCAGAAAGAAACATATTTACTGTTTTTCTGTTTCTTAGTTTGTTATTTGGGATCTTCAGCTAACTTCAGTGCTGACTCTGTTGGTTTTAACTTTCAGAGCCAAGAGTAGTAAGTAAAATATTACGTAATTCAGGGTGGTTTATTATATTTTTTTTTCATTTTGTCTGAAATTCGGAAGATATGTCATCAGATATTTTCAAACTCACTGGAACCAGTTTGCCGTAAGAATCACTGGTGAAGTAGCGTGATAAATCCCTAAAGGTCCCTTCCACCCCCTACCATTCTGTGATCCTATGGTTCTATAAATACTTCGAGAGGACCACTGCATTAGTTGATGTTTGGAAAGTTAAATTTGCAGCTCTAGTGTAGAACACTTGAAATGATTAATTGAATAGAGTTCCAAATGGTCAGTAATTGCAAAAGAATGCGCTTAGTTTCTTCCAAACAATTTATTTTTTCAGTACTTAAAAAAAAAATGCTATTAGCAAAATAGTAATTAAGACTGAAAACTTTTAATAACCTGAAAGGTGCATTAACTTTTGTCTTTTGAGAGCCTATGGTGCACAATTCCATTCTTTTTTTGTACACAAAAGATGGAAGATGGGCATTGTCTTCCCTGAAATTTTACCAGCAATGTGCCTTAATTAAAAGTCAGTATTTACCACGCTGTTTTGATACAGTGCCACAGTACTCTTGCATAGCTTGCAAGTTTTCTGCAGAATCTTTGAAAAGGCATTGATCTTTCCTCTCAGGAAATCATAATAGTTGTTTTTTTTTTTAAATCTAGTATGCGTTTCTGCATTTCTGAGCATCGAAATGTTGTGCCTGACTAACATGAGAAGGCTCTTCTGGGGCAGGAGAAAGCATTTTAAAACAATTCACACACACTATAGAAATTCCTAGTTCATTGTTGCAAAGACTATGTACAAAATGAAAGTGCTTTTTTTAGTATTTCCCTAAGAATGCTAGTCAAATATATTTCCAAATTCAGATATTAATCAAGTCAGTAATACCTTCTACTGAGATACTGGCAATAGGGAATAATAGTCCTGGGCTGCTACTCTTCTTTCAGCAGTAATTTTGAGACAATGCGAGTGATGCTCCTTGGGTTTTTTTTCTCTTTTCCTTCTACTAACCAGAAAATGTGAATGACTTCTAAAGTGAATCTGAACCCATTGTAGCAGTCGATTACAAACACGTTTCAAGTGAATACAGGAGAAGTGTCAGGATAGTAATGGCAGCAGCTATTGGGAGTTGTCCTCTGCCTTCTTGCCAGATCTCTACTTTGTGCTGTGTCCGTGGGAGGAATAAATACTCGCCTCCCATGACTGCTTATTTCTCTTTTTGGCAGCTGGTAATTCCTTTGGAGTCCTATCTCCCAAGTGTTTTCCTTCCAGAATACAGACTGTTTCTGCCTTTCTAAAGACTACTAGAGAAAAGGGCAAGTGGCAATTGTTATGTTGCCTGCAGTCAGCAGATTCATTGCAAATACAGTTTGCAATTACCCCCTATCATTGTAAATGAGTATTGAGCAGGTCTGCAGTAAATCAGTTGGAGCAGGTTACTTTGTGTGGCAAAAATGCTCAAACCAAAAGTTTAAAGTGGCAGGTGATACTGTAAAGCTACAGATTGAACGTCTTGTTGTCTGCAGCATTGCTGAAAGATGAGCCCTCACAGAAACGAGGAAAGTTGAACGTTGCTGTAACAAATCTCTTCACTCTGTGTTTTGAAATGTTTTTGCAATAGCTAAATGTAAGTTTTGAAATGGGCAGAATGATGCTGCTTTGCTCCTGAGCTCTTCAAGCAACAGTAAATGGTCAACTAGGTATGTGTTGGAGTCAAAAATGCAACTAAAATACTTGTGAGTAGATCTGTTTAATAGTAGCGGCGAAGGCTGTGATCGTGTGGATGGCACTCGAGGCTGAACAATACGAAACTACTGAGATCTTAAAAAAATATATATACACACACACAGACACAAACTGGGCTGCCAGCCTGCCTATAGTATTGTGGCTGGTTTTGCTGTTTTTATCTATCCTGTAGGCTTCTAAATTATCAGGTCACAGAGGTAGCAATAATGTAAGGGTGAGCCTGTGGAGAAATGCAAAGATTTTTATTGCTCTTGTTCCTGTTATTTCTCTCCCATCATGTCAAAGGAAGATCTTAGAGGTTTAATTTTAATAGTAGGAAGTGTTTCCAAGTACAGTCTTCAGAGTCCCTTACAGGCTACTGTCAAATGATATCTTCAATTGCAGCTTGAGATTTCTGGTCCAGTTTCTCTAACAAACCTTTCCATTTACCCTGGGTTTTGCAGTATTTCTTCAGCAAATTTTACAGACGGGCAGATCTTAAAAGATATTTAGTATCCACTGGTTCTGTGAGAACTGGCAGCTGGAGATCCAAGCTAATGAAAATAGCTGTCAGCGCATGCGTAACTTGGGAAGAGCCTACAGCATTAATCTGAGCCTGTTCAATCCAGGAGCTGGGGGAAGTGGGACTGCTATGCAAGATGATAGGAGGTGGAATGTGAGATCTCAGAAGATCTCAGGAAAGGATCAGGGTACTTGCGACACTCTGGTAAACATAATGGGATAGGAGTTGCAAACGGAAAACAAAGTTTCATTATCTGTTCACAAAACAATCCTGTTTTCCATACTGGTGGCAAATCAAAAGGGTTTTTAGATGGTCATAAAATAGGCTGAGTTTTTCTATACATGTAATATGTCTTTAGGCTGGCCATTTTAAGTATTTCACAATTTTTACGCGTGAGTTTTTCCTGATGCCATGTTTTGTTACATGCCTAAATCTGCTTCCTTTTTCAGAGATTGGAATGGGACTAACAGGCTTTGGAGTGTTTTTCCTTTTCTTTGGAATGATACTCTTCTTTGACAAAGCTCTTTTGGCTATTGGAAATGTAAGTGCCTTCTATTTATTCTTAGATTCTGCACTGCTCAGAATTAAGTGTATAATATATTAAAAGTGGGACAGTGTGTTGTCAGTTTGAAACTGGATCACAAAAGAATACTGTGGCAGTTTGTTATAAAGGAAGAGTTACGGCCAGTGATGTGAGTGAATCATTTTTCCTGATTAAAGTTAGAACAGCTCACAGGAATCTAAATATCAAGTCTCCAGGTCAGGCCTGCAGTATGTTCATCAGACAAGATGCACCTTGTTTCACAGTTGCTATGTTGCTGCAAATATGATTTCTAGAGGGGCTATCATTAGTAATGCTTTTTCTTTTTTGGGGATCTTGTAAGATAACTGTCAAATATATTTGGATAAGAACAGTGAAGTATTCTATACATGCTAGCAAATGTCACTTTGCTGGGCTTTATGAGGAAAGAAAAAAGTGTGAATGCTGATACTCTGGATTTAGAAGAACCAATCCACCTTTCCGGGTAGAGAGACATAGTATCTTCAGTTTTTACCAAATCAAAACTTTCACTTAAAGCAGCATAGAAAGTAAATCCTATTTCTAGTACACAAAATTCCCAACCCAAAGCAAATATGAAATGGCAGGGTGTCTTCCAAATGTGATACACTCTGTTGCTGTGGTTTTTTTGGCTTTGCCAGGCAGCCACGTGCAGAGGTTCACATGCTCTTTTGCTGATGTCTGACAGTCAGTGGTCAAAACTGATCAGTTGCATTCTGTGGCAACAGAGTCAAGTACTGAGATTCATCGAAGGAAAATATAAAAATGTGTCATTGAATTTTGGGTGCATTATTTGAAACACTGTTCTGAGCCATCAATAAAGTGTATAGTGGAAGAGTAAAAAATAAAATAATGCTTATTTTTTCTTTTCCTAATGTAAGGTGGAAATGAGAGATCCCGTTAGGGAAAACGATGAAAGCATAGGTAGGAAGAAACAATGACAGGCTATCCGGTAACCAAAGATAATGCAAGAAAAGGTACTATATCCTTTTAGAGAAAGTTGTGATGTTTTGTTTTGGTTTGGGTTTTTTTAAAGTTATTCTATCTGAATGCGACCTCGTGGCCAAGAAG
>WBNH01000157.1:272426-334694 GCA_013401255.1 Urocolius indicus | reverse complement strand
GCCCCGCATCGCCCCGGCCCCGCCCCGCACCGCATCGCCCCGGCTCCGCATCGCCCCGAACCGACCCGCCCCGCATCGGCCCTGCCCCCGGGGAGCCGCAGCAGCCCAGCAGCCCGTGGCTGTGGCACCGCCGAGCTGCGGCCGCTGCCAGCGCTTGGCCTCAGGCTGGGGCCGGAGTCAGAACGGGGAGCGTTGGGGCACAGCCGTGGCTCCAGGGCTGCGGCTCAAGGCAAACCTCAGCCTGGAGAGGGCTGAGGGAACAAAACCAGACAGCCACGGGAAGGGGGTAGGATCGAGGTTTGGCTTGGGGAACATTTGGTCTCAGACCGAGGGACCAAAACCTCACTTTAACCTTTGGTTTTCTCTTCCCTTTCTGCTCCGGCAGCCCAGGAGTCCCTGCAGAGCCAGTCAGGGTGGGTGCCGCTGCTGCTGGCTCTGCTACACGAGTACACAGCCCACAGCTCCTACTGGCAGCCCTATTTCTCCCTCTGGCAGGACTTCAGGAGCCTGGATCACCCCATGTTCTGGTAAGGTGAAACCCCACAGGGCTGGGGGGGAAACCTGTGTGCCCAGGAGCCCTGGGGGGTGAGGGCCAAGGGGGTTGGCCTTGGCTCTGCAGCTAAGGCCGGGCACAACCAGAAACCAAGCAGCTGGAGAGGAGGATGAAGCTGAGGCTGTTGAAGGAGAAAGGCGTTCATAGACCCTTCTCCCTGGGCCCGATGGAGATAAAGCTGAGAGTTGTCTGGGCACAGGTCGGAAGAGGAGCGAACACGGCTCCTGAAGGGCACAGGCATCCCAGAAGCTGTGGAGAAGGACCTGGCCAACATCCACCTGGAGTACAGCTCCATCATCCTGCCTTTCATGGAGGCTCACCCCACCGTCTTTGACCCCAAGCTGCACACGCTGGAGCTGTACAAGCAGCTGGTGGCATTTGTCATGGCCTACAGGTGAGAAGGGAGGGCTGTGCTCCAGCAAGGAGCCAGGAGCACAGGCAGGACTGGTGGCAGCGGCAGGAGAAGGTCTCTGTGCAACGAGCTTGTCTTCATCTCCCTTGTCTTAGCTTCCAGGAACCCTTGGAGGAGGAAGATGAAGATGAGAAGGGGCCCAACCCTCCCATGATGGTGCCTGTAGCAGACATTTTGAATCATGTGGCCAACCACAACGCCAACCTGGAATACTCTGCCGTGAGTGCAGCGCCGGGGGCTGAGCTGCTCCACAGAGCCCACTGCTGCCTGCCTGCCTGGCTCCAGGCAGGGAGAGCTCGGGGGCACAGCCCAACCTCTTCCCACCGCTCTCATTTGCGAGAGGTGGGACGAGCGCGGCCCTGAGAGCCTGTCCCGTGCCTGCCTGCAGCACTGCCTGCGCATGGTCACCACCCAGAGCGTCAGCAAGGGCCAGGAGATCTTCAACACGTACGGGCAGATGGCCAACTGGCAGCTGCTGCACATGTACGGCTTCGCCCAGCCCTACCCCGGCAACACCGACGACACGGCCGACGTGCAGATGGTGACCGTGCGCGAGGCCGCGCTGCGGCGTGAGTGGCCCCGGGGACAGGAGGGGACAGGCAGCGCTGCACCAGGGAGCCAGGGCAGGCTGCAGACGAAGCCTGTGGTGCAGCAGGGTGGGTGCTGGGGCTGGGCCTGGCAGTGTCAGGGTGGTGCAGCTCTGCTCTCCCTACGCAGGGGCCGGGAGCGCGGCGCAGCGGCGGCTGGTCATGGAGCAGTGGGAGTTCCTGTGCCAGCTGGAGATGGTGGGGGAGGAAGGGGCCTTTGTGCTTGGCTGGGAGGAGGTGCTGACAGAGGAAGAGCTGGCTGCCACGCTCAAGGTGAGTACTGCCCTGGGGAAAAGCTGCCCCAGCAGGAGCACAGGCTGAGGCCCCTGCAGCCAGCATGAATGGGTCTGGGAAGGGGGCTTAGTCCCCTGCAGCCAGCATGCAGAATGGGTCTGGGAAGGGGTCCAAGCACATAAAGGCATTTTGGTACCAGTATTCCTGCATGAAGAGTGGTGAGGGGTGGTTGCCCAGCTCCCAGCCTTCAGGTACTGTTAGCCAACTTCCCTTACTAACTAGCCCCCCCTTGAACAGCCCTGTGGCCACAGCTCTTCTGCAGAGCTGTTGTGCCTTTGTAGGCAGCAGCTGGGGTGTCCTGTCTGACTGTTCCCAACACCCAGGTTTGCTGTTTGACTGTTCTCCTAACCCACAGGTGCCCATGATGAGGTATCAAAGCCCATTTTACTCTCATACCTTTAAATTCCCTTTGTGCACATGGCTCCAAGGCACACTCCTGTGAGGACACACATGGATGTGCCAGCACTGCCTGTGAGTCGTGTCTCTGCCTGGGTTCACAGGTGCTGTGTATGTCAGAAGAGGAATTCAAGGCATATAAGGAACAAGATGGCTGGGAAGATGACAGCGAGGAAGAGGAAAGCTCTACCCTCTCCTATGAGGCTCTCTCCAGACTTCAGCCCCTTTGCAAGAAGCTCCTGTGTGACAGTGTGCTGCTGACCCTGGAGGCCTACGGGTCAGACCTGAAGGCAGAGCAGGACTTGCTGAGCACAGAGGCTTACGAGAGGCTGAGTCGAAGGGAGCAGCAAGCGCTGCACGTGCGCTACGGCCAGAAGAGGATCCTGCACCAGGTGCTGGAGCTGGTGCAGTAGGAACCTTCCTGTCCTGCAGGGAGCAGTGGGGCAGCTCGGGGAGGGAGCTCAGGCTGTGGGCCACCTCTGCTGCTGCAGGGACAACAGACAGTGAGGCTGAAGAGGGGCCTCCGTGTCCCTCACACAGCGTGTGCCTTTTTCACTACCTCTGCGTAAGCAAAGTGTCACCCAGCAGAAAGGGGTTTGGATGGCCCTGGCTGAAGTGAGCACTCTGGAGCAAACCTCCCACCTGCTTCTGGAGGACTTGGAAAACCCAGACCTCCTAATGGCTGTTTTGAGGCAGGCAGACATACACTGTCAGAACAGCAAGTGGGTTCCCTCAGTCAGGCAAGAACTGCTCCTTGTGCAGGCAAAGAGGGCAGAAGTCCAGCTGCTGGCTCTGACTGTACAGAGTAAACATCTGGCAGAGATGCTGATGACACAACCCTTGCCCTGCATGTAGTTAGTACTGGCATTTCAAGGAGTACAAGCTCATCCAGCTGCTTTTCGGGGAGGCTCAGCACAATGAGCCATGTCCTTGTACCTCTCCAGCAGGCATTTCTGATGGGCAAGAGCCACCTTCGATACACACACACCCTCCAGCTGGGCAGTTCTTCCCCTGAGCTCAGGCTGTGCTCTGCAGCATCTTTTCTGTAGTGATGCTGTTCCTGCAGCAGTTTTTGCAGGACATCCCCCTGGAGCTCTGCAGGTCCAGCTATATTGAATAAAGACACTGTTTCTTACTTGGCCATGGCTGTCTGCTTCAACAGGGTGCAAAGTCCACCTGAGAGGGGTCTCTTTCCTGCTGCTGTAGCAGCACAAGCAAACCCAGGCTATACTCATGTAGGGATGAAGGCTGGCTACAGCCTCACTTGCACTGCTGGGGCCAGGGTGGGTGAGCAGTGCCTGGGGCAGCTTGCTTTGACACCACTGTGAAACTGCAGTGGCTTGGTTCGGGCCCCACTCTGCCACCTTGGTGCTTCTCTCCCTACAGCAGAGGGGATTTCAGAGGCACAGAGCTGTTTCAAAGGTTGGACCTCATTGCCTGAAGCAGGAAGCTCATGGGGCACAGAGGGGCTCTGGTCCTCCCTGGGCATCTGGCACCAGCACCACTGACACTGCCAGCACCAGCCACAAGTTCCTTCATTACCAAGGGAAGGCATGGAGAGCAGTGGCCTCCATCCTGCCAGCCCAACCTGTGTAACTGGGATCAGGGCACAGTCTTGTCCACCACCCACATCCTCTTTACACCAGCCTACCTATTCTTAAAGCCTGAAGGGAACCAGCCACATACAGCAGCATTAGTACAGAACCAGAGAGACCTCTGAGCTTTGAGTCATTGGGACAAGTCAGAAAGATCTGCATATGGTTTGCTAAATGGCAGGAAAAAGCCCCATGGCACCTGGACTAGATAAAGAAACACTGGTTGCTGGTATTTTTCCATATTCCAGCCCAATGCAGGAGGAACAATAAAGCTGGAGCTGCAACACCAAAACCAATTCCAACTTGACAAAGCTCAGCTTCAGTACAGCTGCTGTGCTGCCAAAGGCACACCAAGGACTGTAGGAACTGGCAAGAATCTGCTCCTTGGCACAGAGCTGACTGAAAAGCACTGCCTGGAAACGAGTCACAGAGCCCACCCTGAGCTGCAGGGGTAGCCCAGTGTGTTCTGTCCCTTTGTGGGGCAAAAGCCCAGCCAGGCCCAGTCCTCAACCCTGCAGGGAATCCTGACCTCTCCCATCCATACCACAGCAGTCAACTAGCTTTATCTGGTTGTGTTACCTGCAATGGAAGCAGTGAAGCTGGTTCCCAGCATCTGCTCACTGGCAAGGCACAGGCAGAAGGACTCTGCAGCACTGGAAAGGCTGAAGGCATCCGTCCTGGTCACAGCTAATGGATCCCTGCTGAGGGGAGTAATCACCCCAGGGAGCAAGTCAGCAGGAACAAAGCTCATCTGTCTGCTCTGTATCCCTGCTGCAAGCAGCCTCCTTCCTACTGAGACAAACCCTCAGCTCAGGGACACACACCTGAGATGTTTCTGCCCCTTTCTCTTTGCACTGCTAAGCAAGGCCCTCTCTGATCACAGCCACTCTTCCCCTCTGACCTCACACTAGGAAAACAAACCCAGTTGCTTTCCAAGAGGCAGTTCCCCAAAACACCCTGGAAACGTGGCAAGTTTTGGGATGGGTGGAACAGACTTTGAGAGACATCAGCTGGCCAGGCAGGGTGGAAGTGGAGAGAATAAGCACAGTGGCACGTGCTGCAGGTCATGACTTTAATGTGTAACTACAGTATGCATACATACAAGAAGTGGGAGAACTAAAGCCCAAGAGAGAACTAGAAAGGCTACAAAATACAACACGTGGACCAATACTTTACAAAACATTCAAAATCCTTACAAAATGGGCTGTATTGGTCCTGGAGGGTTTCTGCTTTCCTTGGTTTTTTTTTGCTTTTAAGGTATTTTTTTGGGTGTTTTTTTTTTTTTGGCTTTTTTTTACAAACTTATACTGTGTGATCACAGGGTGGGGGTGGGAAAAGGTCCTGGATTTACACCTCCCCACAGCTTCCCAAATTTACAAGTGTCCAAAACAAACAAACAAACAAACAAAAGAAAAGCTATAGGCCTGGTCTCTGGTTTCTTTACTAAAAACAGCTGACCCTCTCCCAAAGGGCCTGAGGTGTGTCTTCAACAGAAAAAGGCATTCTCTGCCTGCCACTCCACTTGCTGTCTGTCAGCAGTTAATGAGGGTGGTGAGGGGGAGGAAAGCAGCACTGAACCTTAACTCCCTCCCCTCACCTCTCCCTTGCTCCATAGGTTCCCATCTTCCACTTTCTTTTTTTTGTAAAACTTAGTGATTTAAAGGTCCCCCATCCACAAAAAGAAAAATAAGTTACATAATATTATAACTGGCTTTTCAATACTCTTTGGGAGTCTGGGAATGTCAGGACAAGGAGGTCTGCCCCAGACAAGTGCTTGGCATCAGCAGCTGCCCCTTTATTACAAGCTGGACAGGCATCAGTTACCCAAACCTGCCTTTTACACAATTTGCACAAACCCAAAAGTCCAGACAAATGTTTGTGTTTCCTTGTATTTACACTAGGTTCAAAAGGATATTCACAGCATCTTCTCAATTTTGGCCAAAAGTCAAAAATTTGCTTTTAAACTTTGGAACGTGCCCACACAGCCTTTTCCCCCAGGGCCTGGGGTGTCTGCCCAAGCCAGGGGGCCTGGAGGAGCCTTACAGAGCCTTCTGTCAGCCGATGGGACGGGGAGCTCCGGGCTGGCAGGCTTACGAGGCGAGATGCAGCTTCATCTAGCTGGCACCAGTCCCTTCCATGACTTGCTGGGCCTGCTTCTGCCCCATGCAGCACTGGGCAACCGACTGGAACAACCTGAGGAGGGATGGGGAGCGGTGTCAGGGCTGCTGGAGGTGCCCTGCCACACAAACCCTGGTTTGGGGGTGGCTGTGGTTAAGTTATACTCACTTCTCAATTTCTGGAGCACAGTGAACAAACTCATGGTTCCAGAACTTAAACGCTGGGTTTTTAATCAGCTCGATGAAAGTGATGAGGAGACCCCAGGGGTGAGGCCTATTTACAATCAGTCTTTCCAAGAGAACCCTGAAACACAAAGGTGAAGCCACAGTCAGAGCTCAACGATGATCCCAACACGCAGAGGAAGGAAAGGCAGAGGCTGAAGGGTGGCAGCTGAAGTGCCTTCCTGCTCACCTGGTGATCTGCTCCTGAATGGCCTCGGTGTTGGCCTCTGCAAACAGGTAGAGCATGGTGCAGCTGAAGTAGTGCGTGTGGCTGTTGGGGTACCGCAGCTGGTTGGCAATAGCGTTCAGGAACAGGTACCGGCCTGCAGGAGGGGCACAGGGAGTACATGCTTTACAGAAGAGAAGCAACAAGCAGCTTTCCCTTACACGTACCCACAAAAGGAGGAACAAAGCAGCAACTAATGCTGCATAAGATGAAGGTTTGTGAGGCTGCCTTGTGGAGATAAAAACAAACAAAGCCAAGTGAGGAGATGAAAAAGCTTTATCAACCCAAGCTGCTGGTGCAGTAAGATTTCAATTCCTCTTGGTTAAACTTACTTCTCATTCCTCTCAATACCTTGGACATTTGGCTTTAATACTGCTCCTACATTCAGAGTTTAATATCTAATGTAACCCTACTCCCTGTAACTTCACCAGCAGCTGCACAAAATGATCTCCTCTATTTCTCATGGCTCAAACAGACAATCTGCTGTCCAACCTGACATGGCAGGAACCAGAAGCGTTGGCAGCTCACCTTCAGTGTCTAGGTCTACTGCCAAGTTCTGGAAGATGTCCATGTGAGCTGAGTGGGTGATGGTGCTCATGGAGGGTGTGCTGCCTTTGTTGTGGATGTGCGCAATAGCCTGAGTACCTACGTAGAGCACCAGTGCATTAATCAGCTGGATGTTGTAGCGGTTGCCAGGTTCATTTGATACCTAATAGCAAAGATAGGAAAAGCATCAACATTCATTCTTTCTTTGGCAATGGAAGGTACAGCATGTACAACAACAGCATCCCAGCATCTCCTTGATTATACAGAGGACAACATCCACAGATGCGATTTGGTGTTTACCCTCTGGCAACAAAGCAGTTACACACGGTGGCTGAGGGCAACAAAGCCTCAGCAAGCTTGATGCAATCAGTTCTGAGTGTACTCTTCACTGAAGATTTGCAAGGCTGTGCACTAGAGATGTGCAAGCAGAAGAGTCCTAAGTTTTGGCTATCCCTACATCCTCAGTGTAAGCGTTTGGCAGCTCGTGTAGATAAACCCAGCTGCTTTTAAGTTAGAGCATTTTAGGGTCATTCAAGTTAAGATTCCTCTTTCCTTACATTCCACCTCCATGAAACTATTTCACATACACTGAAACCATCCTGCTAGGGAGTGGAAGAATTTCTAAGCAGTGTGTGCACTTTCACAGGCTTTTCTACTGCCTGCAGCACGTGCTTGCTACACACCAACAGGAGTCCTGCAAGAGAGTGATGCACCAGCACAGGCTGGGGACTGAACTGCTGGAGAGCAGCTCTGCAGAGAGACCTGGGAGTTCTGATTGATAATAAACTGAACACGAGCCAGTACTGTGCCCTCGTGGGCAAGAAGCCAATGGCAGCCTGGGGGCATCAAGAAGAGTGTGGACAGCAGGACAAGGGAGGTTCTGCTGCCCCGGGGAGGCCTCATCTGGAGTCCTGTGGCCAGTTCTGGGCTCCCCAGCTCCAGAGGGACAGGGAACTGCTGGAGAGAGGCCAGTGCAGGGCCACCAAGATGATCAGGGGACTGGAGCATCTTCCTTCTGAAGAAAGACTGCGGGACCTGTGGCTGTTTAGCCTGGAGAAGACTGAGGGAGGATCTCATCAACATTTACAAGTACCTAAAGGATAGGTTTCAGGAGGTTGAGGCAGCACTTTTTTTCTATTGTAGCTAGCAACAAGACAAGGGGTGATGGGATAAAGCAGGAACACAAAACGTTACATTTAAATATAACGCAAAACTGTTTGAGTATTTGAGTGAGGGAGCCCTGGCCCAGGCTGCCCAGGGAGGGTGTGGAGGCTCCTTCCTTGGAGGGCTTCAACCCCACCTGGACACATTCCTGTGTGACCTGATCTAGGTGGGAGCTGCTTCTGCAGGGGTGGTTGGACCAGGTGATCTCCAAAGGTCCCTTCTAACCCTGCCATTCTATGATTCTATGACTCAGACACTGAGACTACTTGTCCCTCACTATTTAAATTCAGCATCCCCAGAAACCAACCAACCACTCACCTGGAGGTTGCTGCGTAAGTCTGACAAAAACGTGACCGGGGAGCGGGTTTTGAGATAGGAATCCAAGTCTTTCTTGAACTGAGGCGGCATCACTCCAGTGAAATTGGTGAGTATTCGTGGAGCAATATTGATCTCACTCAACATGTCCACCTGTTGAGAGGAAATCAGTCAGATAAACCACGAGCAAGCTCTACAGGAAAAAATAGCAAAAGCAGATCTCTAAGGGATATTACATCAACTGCTGGTGCTGACAACCTCTTCCTACCAGCAGTGAAAGGGAAACATGAGTGTCTTGCAGATTTCAGAAGAAACTTGGTCCCTAATATGCAAACTTAATAAATGACTGTCTCAAAGAACTGAGAGCAGAGGATAAAAAGAGCTGAAGGGCAAAGGCTGCAGGGGAATTCAGTCACTGTCTTGGAAGTCTCCCTATCTATGCTCAAGGCAAAAACCAAACACCCACAGAAGCCAGGAACAGTCTTCTTCAGTCTCAAGAAGCACAAATCCAATGAGTATTGCAGCTGTGCTCCCTTCACCCTGCACAGCTCAGGCAAAGAAGAGTAACAGGACAATGCTTTAGCAGTGTGAGAAAGTTTGCTTCTGACCTTTCCATGATTAGGAGACTGGCATATGCCACAAGATTTAATTAGGTAACATGAACACTTCCCAAAGTCTCTGTCCATTGTGCAAGAGGCTTGTCTCAGAATGGTGGTTTCTCTCATTTTCAGGATAAGATGGTGTCTGTGTTTCTCATCAAAAGTATTTACAATGACACAGTGCTCAGACAGCAGCTCTTCAGCAACCAGTTAACTGAACCCCAGTCTCCACACATCCTCTGTAGCACCACCTTTAACCTTCAGCACGAGCTGAACAAGACTGAGACAAGAACTGCTGGCTGAACTTCCAAAGAGCAAAGACAAAGACTACATAAGCAGCCTGTTTTTCACTGACAAATGATAAAGATGCCCTCCTCCAACATTGTGTGCCAGTCAGATCTAGGCACATCACCAAGTCAATCTCCGCTGGGAAACAGAAAAGCCCCCTGGTTTCCCATGCAAAACTAGGTCCCTGGTGCAGTTCTCCTGTGACACAAGTCCCAACAGCTTGTCTGTTCAGGCTGAACATGCATGGACTTTGCAAGAGAGCCAAGTATCTACAGGTGCCAATGAAGCCATAGTGACCAGAGGCAAGCTTTGCGCTTCCAGCTGCAACCATCTGCACACAGGACAAAGACTGTAACCTACCCTGTATGGAAACTACTAGACACTAAGCACTACCAACACAACTGAAATCTATCTGCCTCAAAAAATTGCTGTTCTGCTGGCTGCTGTGGCACTTCAGTTTCAAAATACTCAACTCTTGCACAGTTGCATTCATTCAAGTTCAACTATTACCCACATTCCACATTCTCCCCAAAAAACTGGATAAAAAGCACGTGAAGCATTAAAGCTTCTCATTATCAAACTCAGGACAGGGAGTCCTACCTTTAGGTTGGGGGTGAAAGGGTCTGGAAGCCTCATGTTCCGTGGGAAGGCACTCAGGATCAGATTCCTCAGCTGAATACAGTTGGGTGGGATCACGTCACAGAAACCATAATGGTAGTCACAAAGAAATTCTGGGAAGTCATGCAACAAGACCAGCAGCACACGCAGAGTGCCCTGGGAAAATCAAATGGCATAGAGAAAGAGGTATGTAACTGCTCAAACTGCCCCAGACCTCACAGAGCCATCCTTCTATGGTTAACTCCAACAGGAAGAAATGAGGCTGGGAAGGCAGTTTGCTTCTGTCCCACACCAGATTTGCATTGAACACCAAGATACAAATTACAGAAGAACAGTAAATCCTATTTTGCTACCAGAACATCTCTACCTTCAGGCAACTTTGGCTGAAAGTAGCATCTATTAGCTGACATGTTTTTACCTTGTAAAGAATTTGCATAGGTTTGGTGAGTTCCACATTTCTAAGGAAAGGAGCCAAGTACTTGAAAAGATCAATCAGTAACTGGGCATACATAGGCCAACCCTGTCAAGAGAGAAAACAGCAGGTGGAAAATGTGCAATGAAGAGCAGTTACCTTAATGTCTAAACTACAATTAGCTTGGTCTTCTGACAAACCCAAAGCAACAGCCTGCTGCTAGCTCTGGCAGCGAGCACAGCACAGCTCACATCAAGGGCTGAGCTGCACATTATCTGCTGCTGATGTTTCCACAACACAACATGCCATACTGAGCTGATGGTGTTTGTTTTAGACTACAGCTCTTGCAGACTTTGTCTGACAAGGGAATGCTTATTCACCCTGTATTCCATAGTTTGACACAAAGACTCTCCTCCATGCAGTTAGGTTACTTGAATACAAAGACAACAAAAACAGACCAGCCATGCTACTAGTGCACTTTGAGAGCTGTGAAACAGCACCACACCAGATAAGCATCTGTGTGAGCTTTCTAATTCAGAAGAGATAAACTGCAGCCACACCTTCTGCTGTGGTGTATGTGCCAGCATTCTTGCAATAAATATCCGATGGGAGATCAGTTCCAGCCAGGCATAAACAAAACCTGGAGCTTTTGTAGGCCTCAGGATGTGAAATGTGTTACTGAAAGAAAAGTTAGAGCAGGTTAGAAGTGCACAGCAATAAGATGGCTTTCCACAACATTGAGGGGAAAACATACAAAGCCCTAAAAGCAAGGCATTTTAGCATCTTGGTTTTTACCAGTTACCTTCCTTAAAACAAGCAAGTGGAATGTCTATAGGAGAACCAGTTATTCCAAATGTGATTAAGCCACCACAAAGGAACAGTCAGATAGCCTTCAGATGACAAATCTTGATTCTATCAGAAAGGATAACCACTGGGACCAGTCTCAAATACATACCAGAAAGCTGTGAGTGTCTGGAAGTTGATGGTCTCCAGCACGTGCTCGGGAGCGTTTAACTCCAGCAGCAACATGATGAAGATGCGATGGTAAGGCAGCTGCTGGAACTCACTCTGCCGAACATCATGGTCTTGCAGGAGAACTCCCACCACGATCCCAAGCACCTGAAGAGGTCAAGACACTTTAGTGGTGACTGCAAGAACTACTTTGTAAGTCAGTCTACAGATGATACTTTAAGCATCCTTGAAACAAACAGTGCACTCAAACAAGAACCAGAATCTCTAGTTATTGTGTAAATTAACACTACAACCTGTAACAGCAACTCTCAGCCACTACACTTGGTTCTCCCTGTCACTATGACTGACTGGGCAGTGCTGGAAAGTTAACTGCCCAAGACTATCTAGCCATAAGCCAAGTAGCGTTAGAGCACAGGCACAACCCTCACAACACCAAGGCAGCCAGCCAGGAATCACCAACCTTCAGCTGTACTTTCTAATGCCTCACAACAGCAGTTGGCTTTTTAATTTCAAGGAACAAATGGGAACTTTGGAATGGTTTCTTTATGACCAGGAAAGCCACTTGGCATCTTGCTGCTCCACTCCGTAGTTTTCAGTTCAGTGACCAAACCACTCAAGTCCTCAGCCAACACTTTGCTCTACGTTTCACAGGTACCAGCAGAGCTACAACAAATGCAACAAGTACCAAAAGTGTTCCCAACCTTATTCAGGAGGTTGATCTTTGTAACTGTGTTGGTTGCCTCCCCAGAGTGCTTCACTAGGAGTGCAATAAGTCGCACGAAGGCATCCAGGTTGTGGTAGCACTTGGCTCGGATCATGGTGGGGTTGGCAGCGGGGTTGTGCTGCTGCTCGGCCTGAGCACGGTAGCTGATCTCAACACACATCTCAGTGCACAGGCGGAAGAAGCGTGTGATCAGGTCGTCTGTTTTCAGGATTCCTTGCTGGTGCATCTACCCAGGACAGGAAAAAGCCTCAGAACAGTGACCACAGCAAGCACATTTCCAAGCTTACTGCAAACAACACCCACTTTACACAGCTCCCCCCTTGCCTGCCACAATTTTTACCACGCTCTTAAGAGAGACGAGCAGCAAACTAGCTCTGCTGCTTTTCCCCAGCACAAATATTTTCCAGGATACTTGAAGGTGGCAACACAATTTTAACAGAGACATTCACTCCCAAATAAAGGGTCTTGTCTGATCCCAAATCCTGTTCAAGCCTCAGCATAGCTGAGGAGCCTGTTTTGGTCTCAGTTCTGCCATCAGCACTCAACCCTGCACAGAGAGCGAGAGGCAGCAGCAGTTCAGTCTGTCAGGCCTTTAGGAGCTCACACAGGGTGTGCACAAGCTCTGGGAAGGACAGGTTTCAGTTATTACTAGCTCAGGAACCATCACTGCTTGTGATGGTTCTGCACAACCCTGCATAGAAGCCAACTACATGTGGAGAGTGTATTTTCCTTAGGGGAACATCACATGCAGAGAACGACTGGGTGAAGCTTTTGTGTTTTGCATTAAAGGGTTGTTTCTAATAACACACATACATTAAAGAAATGAGGCTTGCTTTTGTTGTTACCCACAATACTAAAGCCATCAAAATGCAACAAATTACACTGCAGGAAATCTCTGGGTTTTAAAAAGTGCATCTTCTCAGCTCCTAGTGCACCGACACGAAGCTGCACAAATGGCACAATCACTAACTCTTGGAGAACTTAAGAGCATTTCTGGAGAAGCTTTTGGTTTTTAAAGAGGAATTAATGTGTCTGCCATCAAAGTTTCATGCTCCTTGTGTCCTAAAGACTAGTGGAAAGGAAGCAATACTTCAACAGCCAGAATGACGTTGGTTTCAGCTCAGTAACAACCCCCTGCTTAAGATGGCTATTACAAACTACTCTTGTAAAACCCACAGCTAGAGCCTGGAAGGAAAAAAATTATACATCGACACTCCACTTTGACATATTTCAATTGCTGTTTCAAATTTGACCAGATATGTTCCAAAGCTAAGCAAACAAGTGTGAACAAAAGAGTGGGACAGTGGGATAAAAAGCATATTGAGTATTATGAGCATGCTGTACTGAAGAATGCGTACTTTAAAGCACAGGAAGAACTAGGGGACATGAAGAGGTAAAAATACGTTTTAAAAAGTGGCTTTCACAAAGGAGTCATTAAAATCACTCAGAAAAGATGCTATGCAGGACAAATCTGACCCACAGAAAGCTGACTACAAGCCACTGCATGAGGACACTAAAGTCACGTCAAAAAGATCACTGCACCAGTCAAGTTCTTCAGGCATACTTTGTAGCTTGAACTTCATCAGTATCTGCAACATCTGTGGCATTCCTGTGCTATTCACAAGGAAATTTAAACACAATGCAAATAGGCAAGGACAGGGGCTTTCCCTGCAGCTGCAGCCCAGGAGTTGCCAGGAACACTGTCTTGGGAAGATGACTGAAGATAGAGGGAGTCTGTTACCACACGTGTTGGGCTGTTGAGGGCATCTCCCTTTTCCATCACACCTTGAAGGCAGATGTGTGCTGTTCACACCTATTAAGGTACCCTGGGCTGTTGGAGGCTGTTTAAATTCAGGCATCCCTGTAGCTAATGAAGCTTTAACTTTTTCCCCACTCTAATAATTCCAGTTAGAAAAAGGATTCTCTCATTCATGTGGTCTGAAGTTATCCCCCTGTATCTTTACCTATTAGCAATTTCCTTCTGTAGGCTGTCAGAGCTTCCACTGTTACCCATGAGGAGCAACACTAGTCAAGCTTCATTACAAAGAGCTGAAGTTCTTTTCCCCACCACACTTATCCCCCAGCTCATGGTTTGAGCTGACAGCTGGCTGCTATGGCATCTGAAGAACACGACTGGGTTGAAGGTTAAGGGTTTCTAGAGAACCAGACAAGAATGGGATAGCTGACTGCCATACACCTGAAAGTTTCAAAAGGATGCCTAACACAGGTTATAACACTGCTTTAAAATGGAGGGCATCACACCCTACTTATGTTGAATAAAAAGCACCTTTCTTTCCAAAAGCTCTACCTGTCCAACAAACGCAGAGAAGGCTTTGGTGCTGTCGCGGCCAGCTGCGGCCGAGTGGTACAGGTTGACCCACTCCCGCAGCAGATACTCCGCCTTCTCCCGCAGCCCCGGGGGGTCGTCATACTCTGAGGCCTGGGAGATCCCCGAATGCATCATGAAATTGGGACCCCCGTGAGCACGGTCAATCATGGCTTCGTAGTTGGATCGGACCACCTCCATCAGCTGGGGTAACCTAAGGCAGCAGTGGAGAGAGGGAGAGAGAGAGAGAGAGAGAGAGGTGGGTTAGGATTCCTCCTCCCCCAGCAGAGGTGGGAACTAGAAACCTGGTTAAATATAGTTGAAAGGAGGCAAATGATTTCTTAAGCTAAATCTTATCTTCCCATCCTCACTGGAATAACAGAAATAAGTCATGAAAGTGGATGCATTTGTGACAAAAGAAGGAACACTGAAGTCATCCAAGCCTTGCAGTGCCATCCCCATTTCGTACAACAGCCCGCTGCAGCCAAGAGCCACAAACAGCTTCACTTCTGCAGGGTTTGGAAGGCCTACAACACTCCAAGACAGTCAGATGCCAGTGCTAAACAGCCTGACTGAGGCACTCAATTTGGTTGCAGTGAAATCAAGTCATACAGGGAAGACAGTCTGCCCACACCAACTGCAGACCAAAGGACTTTTGTATGGGGACCTCCATTAGCAGTTATGGTGGTAGTGGCAGCCACTGCCACCACCAGCAGCCAGCTGATGGTTGCTCTCTCAGCAAACCAAAGCTCTCCAAGGTCCAAATCCACATCCTTCTCAGCCAGCAGCAATAGCTTACACTTTGGCAACAGGAGGCCTACAAGTCCCCCAGGTGTTTCCAGATGCTGTGGCAACATCTGCTGCCTGGTCATCTGCTGGTGGACACACAAGCCACGTGAGATTGGTGGAGAACTCTAACCAAAACTGTTCAAAGGCACAAAAGACTGCCTGATTTGATGAACTGTTTGTGGTTAACAAATCACATATCACCAACTTGATGTTTTATATTTAGACAGGTAAGAACATTGCTGAGATCTGAGATAAAGGAGGTTTCTCACAGGACCAGGGCCATTTTGGAGCATGGTGCACAGAAAGCTGCTCCTGCTCAAACATTCAGTTTGACATGATAGCTGCCTCTATTCTGACATTAAACTGTTGTAGTTGTGCTCATTTTATGTAGCATAAGACTGTGGCCCTAGAGAAAGCTTAAAGAACTCTTATTTCTGATGTTACACAAGACCTATGTAAGATTCAAGTTGCAAATGAGCATGAGAAGTGATGTGTTGTACAACATTTGCATCTCACCCTTCCGGGGCGTTCCCTCTGGAATGAGCATTGATCCTCATGAGTGTCTCAATGGTGTGAAACAGATCTGCTTCTGTCACGTGGGCAACGCTTCTCTCATCCACCAACAGGATCTTTACCAACTGCATGGCAAATGCCACAGCCATGTAGTTCAAGCCATTCTCCATTGACTGTCAAGGTGGAAAAACAAAGGCAATTCAAAGTTCATGCATAAATCTTTGTGGACTGATCATAAAGAACTCTTCTCAAAAGAGCAGTTCCCTTTACCTGAGCCAAGTGCAGGTCATATTGCTGCATGTTAACAAGGTGATTGCGGATTAGCAGCTCTACAGCTTCCACGTTGTACTTGTACTCATCTCTGCACTCAATCAGGCACCTGAAGAATTAATTGGGACACCTTTTAAAAAGTCTTCTTAAACAACACAGTTTAAAGCAAAGCAACTCAGATCTGATACTTCAGAAACTGCCATTCACTCTTCAGGTCTCAAAGAAGCCTCTCCTAGAGCATTATTTGGTTGCAGTGTTGAATTCAGAACAGCTTTCAGCCTCAAGCACTTGTTGCCCTGCACAACTAGTCACAAGAGCTTCAGTTTGCTGAGCTTAAGAGGCCTTGCTTTGAGGACCAAGTGGCACATCTGCCTAGCTGAAGTGCCAGTGCACTTGTGCCAGGCATGTTGTGTCAGTTTGTGACAGCACATAGAGATATTCTCTATGAGGAAAATCAACCCCAGAGTATCTTTAATGTTTAATTACATTAGCAATGCCTATCTCATTCTAGGATGAGGCAGCGTTATGAGAAGATGGAGTTACTTTTGACAAAAGGCACTAGTTAATTTTGTCTGTCCACTCTGCAGCAATGCAAAATATTAACAGGCAGGTAACTCAGAGTAACACAGTAACTTCTGAATGACAAACGCTACATCAACGTTCCTGTAGTCTCAGAACTGACCTAGTGATTTGTTTGTTACACCACGGAGATCCATAGGCACGGCCGTCCTGCAGAGCCTTCAGCACAAGCAGATGACACTCACGATACCGAAGCAGCAGGTCAGCATCTGCCCCGCTGGTGGCATCCAGTAAGCCCTCTACAGCCTAGAACAGATGCAACCTGTTAGCAGAGGAAAAAACAAGTCCTCTTCCAACTCTTCTGCAAATTACATCAACAAGAGTTATCACCAGAAGACTTAAAATCCAAACTCAGTCATGTACTGACCCTTTGATAAGCCCGTTAGAGATTTTACAGCACCTATACGTTCCCCATCACAAACCAATCTAAGCCTATGTCCTACTGGTTTTATAGGCACCAAGCAGTGTGAAAGACTACATTTGTTTGTGCTGCAGCTTCTCTAAGTCAACACCTCCTCACAAGCAATTCTGCATATGAAAAACTACATGAAAGAAAATTGAGAGAGTCTGCCACAGGTCAGCTACCAGGCTCTTTAGAGAAATTGCTGCTGCACTCAGACACATCTGTGCTAGTTTAATCAAAAAGAATATGATTTATTTGGTCAAGGCCTAGTCAGGAGTAGATTTTGTCATAAGCACCATTAGTCAAGAGCAGTGTCTCTCCTCCAGCTTTCAGTTACTTGTGTTTTGCCACTGTTCTGGGATGCCCAGGCAGGCAGCTCTGCATCCTTCCACTACATTCAAATGGATATTTCTCCACATCTGTCACTATGCCCTGCACTCCTACCCAGGCACTGATGACAGCTCAGCTCACAGAGCTCACTGCAACACTCCCCACCTGGTACGGTGTACTAGCTGTGGCTAGGATGGAGTTCATTTGTGCTGAAACAGTGCTGACAGCACACTAGTGTTTTGCCCATCGCTGAACAGTGCTTGCATAGCATCAAGGCTTTCTCTCTCCCACTCTGCCTCTCTCACCAGTGGGCAGGCTATGGATGGGTAAGATGCTGGAAAACACCACAGCCAGGACAGCTGACCCAATCTGAATAAAGGGGTATTCTGTGTCATATGACATCATGCTCAGCAATGAAAGCTCAGGGAAGGAGGATGAAGGGAGGCATTCATGGTTATGACTGTTTGCCTTTCCAACCAAGTGTTCCATGTGCTGAAGCTCTGCTTGCTGAGGAGCAGTTAGACATCAGCCTGCTGATGGGAAGCAGTGATTTGTTTTGTTTGTGCACATAGTTTTTGCTTTCCCTACTAAATTGTCATAATCTGAACGAAGAAGTCTTCTCTCCTTCCCTCATCTCTATTTTCTCCCTGTCCTGCAGGTCAGCAGGAGCAGTCAGATAACAGCTGACTGGCCATTGGCAAGGGCCAACCCAACATGCATACTGCAAAATCCAACCCCTAAGAGTGCCACTACACACCCAGTGTTATGCTCAATACTATCCACCCACAAGGGTAGTTTCAATGTTGACTTAGCCTCTAAACCATCCTGAAATCAAAGACTACTCTGGAGGGCAAAGGCTCCCTACTTGCCACACCTAAACAGAACTCTCTGAAGTGCCAAGGTTCTGTACCTGTTTCTTCCCCCAGCAGCCTGGCCAAGTGAACGCCACAGCCCGCTTCCAGTTTTATTTACTAAGTTGCTGAAGACAGCAGTTGTTCAGTGCTGTACCAAGCAAGTTCCACAGGATGCACAAGACACATAGTCACCAGCAAGATAGATGAGTAATAAACTCTAGGTGAGCTGTTAGAGGAGAAGAGCTGTTCACACTCACCTTCTGCAGAAGCCCAAGAGCAGCGATAGCGTCGCGGGAGTTACGAGCCACAACCACAGCTTCCAAGAGGCTGCGCAACGCTTGGGCTTGAGGATTCATAGCCAGGGTGTGTGGAATGGACTGCAGGTGCTGCTCCAGTTCTGTCATACATTTGTCATATATTTGTGCCACATCATCTGTGGCCCAAGCCTGCTGCTTAAGAGAAGGTGAGAATGAGTGATTTTTGCAAGGATTGTATTTGTGAAACTCAAATACAGAATAACACATCCAGAATTCAGAGCTCTGCAAGGTCTATTGGGATTAGTTACTCCAGTATTTTAAATACATAACTATGAGTAAAGCTGGGGAAGTAACTACAAAAGAATTCCAGCAGTCCTTAAGACCAAGCATGCATACAAAATCTGTTCATTATCTCAAACTCCATGTTTGCCTTTCATGATCTTCCTGCAAAAGTAACCTGGAATTTTAATGTTTCACTTCTACTAAAGCTATATGTGACAACATAACCTGCAAATCTTGTCCTAATTTGGGTTAGAAAGCCCCAAAGCTGGATCTAAGCTTTATGTTGCTGGTCTGACATGAAATCAAGTGCAGTGTTCAACCGCTATTACCAAGTAAAACAAACACCTGATTCTCAGTAGCCCTCTAGCAAAGGACACTGGTTCTGCAACATTCACCCCAACAGTACTACAGGATGAAGCTGATTCATTTCAAAGTCTCTACCTTCATAGGCTGAGCCAAGAATCCTGTAGGCTGAGTTAAATCATTGGTAGGCAAGAAGCCAGGGACATTGCGTGCAAACTCTTCATAAACAGCCAGCTGTTTCGGGTCCACACCTCCAACCTTTGTAAGGAAAAGAACAAGCACTTGAGTTTCTTGTTGAGCACCCTGGCAGTGAGGAATGAGGGCAGTTTGTGCAAAAGGTCAGTCACGTTCTTAAATAGAGTGGCCTAGACATCAAGGAGAAGGATTCAGCTGCTCTGCACTCTCCTGCCACACCTCCTAACAGGAGGATTTTGCTCTACATCTGCAACTCACATTCTCAGAAACAGGAGTAAGTGAATACTGGACTCATGCATGCCTGACGCCCAGGAGAAATGCTCTGCTGAGAGAACAAGGTATGACCTTTAAGGGAATGAAAATATAAAGCAGATGGTAACGAAACAGGCTGGTCACCTTTCAGTGACAGCAACAGCACAGGAGACAGGACTTCTTGTGTCTTCAAGGAACTGAGGAAAGTTACGTGAACACTCAGTTTGCAGCAACATACTCATGCATTTCCATGACTGGTTAAGCCAGCAGCAGTTGCACTTTTAGACAAGACTAACAATATCCAAGACTGCTCAACTGAAGCTGGGCCACCCACAGGAGAGGCAGGTGAGCAGCATCCAAGACAGACCAGTTACTATCCTCACCTTTAGCCTGATCTGTTCTGGCATCCGCTCAGCCTGGTACGTCAGCACAACAGGATCACAGTAGCGACGACCCTCTTGTCTGGCATGTTTTCTGAGCTCAAACTCCTGGGAAAAAAACCCAAACACCATCTTGACTTTTAGACACTGAGTCTGGGTGGATACAAGCACACAGAAAAGACAGCAGTCCCATACTTACAGTTGCTAGCCTCTTGTCCATCTCAGGGCCTGCCTTTTCCACAGCTGTCTTCTGGATAAAGCAGCACGCTAGCTCGCAGTTATCCTGTGCTAGCTGGGCAGCTGCCTGCTCCATCATGTCCCTCTGTTGTGGGGAGGCTGCCTATTGAAAACCACAATCATCAGTGAAGGCTGCAAGCTTTCCCTGTAGCCTTAAAATCAGCACTAGTGCCTATTCAGGACAGGGGCAGTAAGCAGAAATGCTCTTAGGAATGCACTCTCTTTGCATGGAATATACAAGCATAAATTCACTTTTGCCTAGCTTTGAATAAAACATGGAGCCAACTTGGACAGTAAAGGCTTTCAACAAGGAACAAAACAGCAGGAGGTTCTCCACCAACCCATCTCCAGGGCATAGAAGTAAAGGACTGTTGCTTTAGACTAATGCCCATACAACAAATGCTAATGCAGGGAAAGCAAGCTTTGTATCACAGCCTCAAAGTTTTCCCACTTCCCAGGTTGCAATCAGAAGTCCCCAGCCTTTAAATGGGTTCTACTTCTGATGCACAATTTCCTCTTTGCTTCTTGAAGTCTGCTTTAAGACAACCCTGAACAGATGAACTTATTTTCTAGAGTGCAAAGCAGCACCTCCCACTGGAAATGGAATACGTATATAAAGGCAAATAGTCCAATCTACTTGGCTTTCCTGTCTATTAAGATGTACCTCTCTTTCATTAATTCCTGAGAGCTACAGCCCTTCTCTCAAGTGAAAGGAACCCTTACTTGTTAACCCACTTTACACAATAAGCCAGATGTGAATTTCTAGATTGGGCACCTCTGCAACACAATGTTTTTTGTAATTATCCCTTAAGAAAACTTCCTTGGATAACAACCAGTCCTGTGGCAGTGCCCTATGCCTTCAGGGATGAAAACCCCTTGACTACTCTGTTAGATTTTCCCAGTGTTATATCCCATTGACATAATGCAAGCACCGCAACACGCAGCACTGAGTCTTCCACACAAGGTAAATCACTTTTGCTTACACACACGATGCCTGGCAGACACGTGGAGTTGTGACACCAGTCTGTGTTCACTCAGCCCCTGCAACTTAAGTGTCACATGTCTCTAGTTTCTCGTGCCACCCAAAAAACAACCAGCATTTATGCAGCCACCTCCTTACCTGAACTGTACTCCTGCCTGATGAACCACAGCAAGACTGCATAGCAAAGGAGTATTTGTGTCCGTCTTAGCAGACAGAGGGCAATGTGTTTGCTCTTACAGAGACTCAAGTTGAATTGTAATTAGCACAGGTACTGACAGTGGTCACTCAGCTCACATGTTAATAAAACAATCCCAACCTGTTTACTCCCATCCCTATGTTTAAGATGGATGGAAAAGATTTGTAAGTATGCTCTTCCTGACCTCCAGCTCAGCTACTTGAGTTCTGTACATAAAGGGTCAGCAGTGTCTGAGGCCTGGGAGTTACACCAGGCATTATCCCATCCCATACCTGCAGATGCAATTCTTGCTAACATATTGTGCTCCCCTCAGACCACTGAACCCTGCCCTCTTCAGCCAGTTACCATGGAAGAGAGAAACCCCTTCACAAAAACACCTTTGCACCATCACTCCCCGCCAGATGGGAAGTAGTGACATGCCCTTAAGCAAGAGGCAGGCAATGCTTTGCTCTCACATCTGCTGCTGATGTTGAGCACAGTAAGTATTTTGGGTAGCAGCTGCTCTTTTGGTGAGCAGTTTGCTAAGTCAGTTTAGTCAAGAAGAGAAAGCTGTGTCAGTACCTTTTCTTGAGTGTTTTATAACTACATTATAGCTTGTGTTCACCTCCAGCTTTGTTTGTGTGTTAAGCCACGTAATTAATCATCAAGTTCCCAGCGTGGAGAACCCATTTGCTGATGCTGGATACCCACAGCGCTGAGCTGAGGACGGGTCTCTTACCCTCAGTGCAGTGGCAAAGCTGTTTTTCAGGTTGGTAGCTATGCTCATGAGCAGAGGCTCCCTGCAGGTGATCATGGCCATGCCAGCAGTCAGGTTCCGCATCATGTGGTGCGCGGCCACACGCATCCGCGACTCCTCGGAATCCAGCGCGAAGTCTTTCCTGACGATCTGCTCGCAGGTGGTCATGGCGATCTTGATGGAGCGATCCACCACGGGATGCACCAGCTCCTGCACGGCGCGCTCGATGGCCTGCCGCACGCACTGCTTCAGCTGCGGGTGCGCCTGGAACAGCGGGATCTGCCGCGCCGTTGCGGCAGCCGGGTGAGAAGCGATGCAAGTGGCAACCCGTCTGCCCTGTGCTGCTCACAGCTTCCCAACAGCTTGCCCCCAGCACCCTACTCCTGTGTTCCACAGCCAGCTATCACCATGGTTGACCATTCTAAAGCTGGAAGCATTTTTCTTGCAAAGTTTCAGCTGAGCACAATGCAAAGATGAAGTTCAGCGCTCATCTGCTGACTGGTAAAGGACCACGGAAACCCCTTTTAAGCTCAGGTCCTGTTGGCAACTATCCCAACTGACATTTACTGACAGAAATCATTTGGATACTGATGTCATAGTGAAAGATCACTCGATCATCTAAGACTGTTAATGCAACTACTAACCATTCCTAGAGTTCCTCACTTGGTAGCTTGTCAGTGCTCATCCTCTCCATTACTTTTGAGAAGTGATTCTCAAATAACTTGAGCTTACATATTCTGCTCCCACCAGCTGAGATCTGGGACAACACCAGGGGTAAGAACTGTTTTAGTGAGCCACACCAGCTCCCAAACTTACCGTAGGGTTTAAGGTAATATGTGGAGCCAGCCCTCCCAGAGAATAGACGTTGATGTCGTGGTAACTGTACTGAGGCTGTGGAGGAACTGTGGCTGTACAAGTGGTGCTGGTAGCTGGAGTTGTAGAAGCAGCTGTAGAATACAAGAACATTTGTACTGAACCATTGCTGAAAAGCAAATGCTTATAATGGAAGCATTCAACTCTCATTTAAACCAGCAAGTGATCAAACAACAGAAGTTTTGCAGTTTGATCATGAAGCCTCTTAAACTTATCATGCAATTTTTATTCTCCATTTCCCCAGGATAGAACCAAACTATTCTCTGTGCACAAATAGAGCCGTTTGTTATGACACAGGTTAGCCCCTGACATCCCTTCTGAGCAGCAGCTACCAGAGCCTATGTGGAATTACTCCTCAGGATGACTTCCATTTCTTTCCTGGCTCCAAACTCTGTACACTTACTGTTCCTACAAAACTCCCCAAGCATTCAGCAATGATACAGTATGTCACTTCACATTTTTCTGCTCAATAGCACTACCTGTCTTACTTCAACTTCAATAGTGTGGTTCTGGATTCTAGATGAAAGGCACTTACTAGTTGTTGTGATGGGTGGTAACTCTTCTGGCTGCTTCACATCCTTCTTTGGAGCAGACAGCTGCTCATCCAGGTTTTTCAGACGATCCTTATCTTTCAGGAGACTTCCAGGTTTCAGCTCATTGATGTCTAGTGCAAGGTTCTTGCAGAGCACCTCAATCTCAAACTTCAGATTCAACTGCACAACAATTCTAGTTTAGGTTATGTCACAAGGAAAACACCCGACACGTTTACTGGGCCCCTTGACTCCCAAGCTTCCCATCCTAACCCCGTGCCTTTTAGTGAACTCAAAAGTGACTGAGGATTAGACAAATATCTGGTAGGCTGACCTCGCAGCAGAAGAGTTTCATCCACGCTCTAACAAATGAAGCAATTCCCAATTCTCCCTGTTCTAAAGCTGTGAGAAGTGCAAGCTGGTCCTTCACAGTATCCTCTCGACTGGTATTGTCAAGAAAACACCCCACTTAGTAGGTACAGAAAAGAAAAACAGAACTTTACTTTTAGATCATGTTCTTGATGCAGCTCAGCTAAAACATTCATAATGGCCATTGTCCATGGATTTGGAGGCCTGAAGACCTACAAGAAAAAAACAGCATTACACAAGCTTCTTGAATCCTCGGTGTAACTTATGACTGGATATTTTTGTAACATGAGGAGTTGTGTGTGCATACAGCTTTGGAAAAGTTTGTACAGCTGCAAGTAGGATTGAATGTAGCATTCTGTTTGACTGGAGCAAGATTAGGAAGGTAGTTGAACATTAAACTGGAAACACAATGACTTAGTACTTTTGAGAGGTCAGTCCTGGGTGAGGCAGAACTTACAAAAGCTGATCAGGGTCAAAGGGGGGTGGGAGGAATTGGAAAAAATAGATCATAGGAACCCTTCAGTGCCATCTTTCCACTTTTTAACAGAGATCTGTTCAAGGGTACCACGGTGCAGTTCAGCTACCACCACCTAACTGTAATCACTTTCCCTCAAAACAGAAACCCTTTATTTTAAGCCCTGATGTGCCTTTTCTACATGAAATTCTGTCAGTTTTGCTTTGTGCTGATGGAGTTATTGCTCAAGTGGCAAAAGAAGTACTGCAGTAGGTAAGGAGCTTTTCTCACAAAGTCACTTACCACACTCCTGACACTGGATTCTAAGACTTTGGCAACAAATGGCACCACATAAAGCAATTCCTGCTGTCCCTTAACGTAGGCTTCCAACAGCAGCGATTTCACATCCAGATCCTGAAAAACACCAGCAACAACTGAGAAGGGGAAGAAGGTGGATAAAACAATAAGCACACTGCAAAAATCCCACTTACACCCACTTGCATCCCACATCCCACTTGCTCCTTCAGGTTGAGTCAAGACAGTCCTTGAATTTCACAGACTGCCAAGCAGTGGTTACTTCTTGAGCAAAGATTTACAGATACATATTCTCACACAGGATTCATTTGGACAAGAAATTCACTACTAATTTTTCTGATATTAAAAAATATTTCTAATTCTTCAGCCACGCTGGAATCATGTTTTGTACTTCACACATGACAAAGGAGGTACTTGTAAGGTAATAAAGCTTCCCAAACAGTCTCTGTTACAGCATTAACCACATGTCAACTCATGCCAAACAAACCTGTGAAGACAGAAGCTCACCGTGTGTAAGATGGGCTTATTTTTAGCCAGTGTAATCATTCCCAGCCAGTGACCAAGGTTCTTCAACAAGGAACGGTCTGAGAAGTTGGCTGCAGCTTTATCTGAAGTCAGTAGCACCTAATGAGAAAAACCCAACTCAAGCAATAACTGGAAGATAATCACACTCAAGACCAAAAGCAACAGTTGATCTGACTTAAGATGGAAAGTTACAGAACATGAAGTTCTGAGCTTCAGGACCTTACAAAGATCCTCAAAAGCAGCCTTCACTTCAGGGCAGCACTCCTAGGTGTGCCCTGTAAAGACTTTAAAATTCCTTTCTTTCAGGAGGATCAAGAAGGGGATTACACTTTCCCAGACCTCACCATTTACTCTGTCAAGACTGTTACAACTACTTGCTTAGTGAAGTATAAATCGTGAAGGCGAGGCTTCCTTTTCTTTCTGCTGCATCACAGACCTGAAAGCTACAGCTTGCACTTCTTGGGAGATCATTCTTATGTCAAGACTTCAATCGTGTCACAAGTATTCTGCTGTTAGTTGTGTTCCTTAGCTTCAGAGGAGCATGAGCCAAACAGAGCCAGGCCAGCTATGGTCTGAAGAGCCAGGAGGTTCTTTTGCACTACAGCGTAACCCATGGCGGTCAGGAAATTCCACCAACAGGTTTAAAAATAGTGCTTGCTTGACAACCTTGTTCCATTCACTCATCTCTCATACTGCTTCTCCCTCCTTCCTCCCTTCCCGTTATCTTAGTCCTCTAGCACACTGTGGTTGTTATACCCCTCCTTTCTAAATCCTGCCCTTCCTCTTTATCTGTCCAGAGTGGCAGTGGTCTGCTGATCTTTAGATTGCCTCCACACAAAAGCAGACCATAAGCAAGTTCCTCCTAGGTTATAATTTGCAAACCTCACACTAATTTAGAGTGCACTCACATAAAACAATTCAAACACTTGCCCCCTCATTCCATTAGAATGAAGTCTTTGGTACTTTCCTGACTGAACAGAGGAAGTTCGTATCCACGGAGGTAACCTGCTACTTCAGTGTAAGCTACCAGTTACACTTTGGAATGATATTCTGTATTTGAAGATGGCCAACATAACATGTGAACAGCCTGAGAACACTTGTCCATCTTTACATCTACCTAATTTTAACCAAATTGCACTACTCACCTTGATATTTCTGTAGGTTTCATTGAGAACCATTTTATTGAATTCTGGATTCTTAAGCGTGTCAAGGAAGTTTGAATACAAGCTGTGAAAATTAGGCTCAATACTGACTCTCTTCATGACGAGATACTGTGATACCCAAGGCATGAACTCTTCTTTCACTGTTTCTTTCAATTCTTCAACCTGGCTCCATACCAAAGGAAAAACATGTCACAAAGACAGGAGATGACCAAAACCACCTGGGGTCAGCTCTAACACATCCTTGTGGTCACTCAGTTGCTGTTAACACTAAGGCTGGGGAGGCTTGGGCTTTGTTTTGTTTTTTCTTTAAATAAGCTTTGAAATCAGTGTCACACAGTCACAGAATCTCAAGGGCTGGAAGGGACCTCCAAAGCTCGTCCAGTGCAACGCCCCTGCCAGAGCAGCACCACTCAGAGCAGGGCACACAGGAACTCATCCAGGTGGGTTTGGAATGTCCCCAGAGAAGGAGATTCCACAGCCCATCTGGGCAAATCCAGTGCTCCCTCACCTCAACAGGTTAAAGGTTTTTTCTTTGTTTCTTTGGAATCTCTTTTGTTCCAGCTTGTACCCATTGCCCCTTGTCCTATCATTGGTAATCAGTGAGAACAGCCTGGCTCCAGTCTCCTAACACTATCCAAAGACCTGGTCAATCAGCAAGGACATAACAGTTCACCTCTCCCCCACTTCTCAGCTTTTTACCAGAGAACTGCAAAATAAATGTTGTCATCTCTCATCAAAGCCCTTTGCCCACAGGACAGACAGCACAGGTGGCAGCAGCACCACCACCCACTTCTACTAGTTCAGAATGAAGAATCCCTGAATTTCAGCTGGAAACCTTGCCATAGTAAATGGTACCCAGCCCAGTTAGGAGGTGAATGTTGATTCAACCTTCTATTTTTTCCCCAGAAACATGCATTAGTATTTTTTAGTCCTTTCAAGTGACAAACACCAGAAAGGACTACCCAGCAGTTACTCCAGGTACCTACCAGCAATACTTTCCTGATAACAAAGCATTACAGATACACACTACTTCAGTACTAAGGATTTGGCTACAGGGAAACAGGGGAACTCGTAGGAGAAAGCAAGATGAAGAACAGCTTGTTTTCACTTGCCTCTCCTTTGCCTCAAAAATTGTCTCTGCAAAGCAGCTCATGTAGGAAGTGTTGAAAACTACTATTTCCTCAAAGTGTGCTTTCCCATGATCTCTTGCAAGTTTTTTTCCTGCAAGAATTTCTGCAGAAGCATCACTACCCACCACTGCATTGCTAGAAATATCCAAACAGTAATGAATTTTGCTAGAGTTCTTCCATACTTGCCTTCTGTGTCATATTTGACTGAGACAGATTATTGAAGATGAAAGCAATTTTTTCCTGGACGTTCTCTGGAGGTTCCACAATTCTCTCAGTTTGATCTGTTGCTACTAACAGCGTATCAATGTTGGTAGTATTAATGGAGGGCTGGAGAGAAAACAAGAAATTAACAACAGACAATACCTAGAGGCAACATCAAAAGAAACTTTTGCTCTGTTCTGTCAAATAAAAAACCCATTAAGCTTTACCAGCTGGCACCTACTGTCTCAGATTCATTTTCAGCAGCACTCTACTGAAGCCAAGGGATTTTTTTTTTTTTACTCTATAAATGATGAGCAATACTCAGTAGAATGTTGCTGTACAAAAAGCTTCCAGCGTTTGCATTCATATATACAATAGGTGCCACTGCAATGGCACCCACTAGGCTTAACAACCTGCACACATTGTTAGCCTGGAGAGAATCACAGTGCAAAAGTGAGCAGTAACTCCTACAGCAGTGAGTCCTGTCCTGTTGCTTGTGACTTGGGAGAAGAGACTGACACCCCCTCACTGCAGCCTCCTGTCAGGGAGTGCTCCTGTCTCCCCTTAACCTCCTCTTCTCCAGGCTCAGCGCCCTCATTCCCTCAGCCCCTCCCCAGCACCCTTGTGCTCCAGCCCCTTCCCCAGCTCTGTGCCAGCTCTGGCCACGCTGCAGCCCCTCAGTGTCCCTGTGGCAGTGAGTGAGGGGCCCAGCACTGAACACAGCCCTCGAGCTACAGTCTCAGCAGTGCAGAGTATTGGGTCATAATCACTGCCTTGGTCTTGCTGGTCACACTATTTCTAATACAAGGTAGGATGGCATTGTCCTTCATGGCCACCATCATTTGTCTGTACCCAGACCCAGACTTGCTTCTCCAGGGAGGGCTCTGGGGTGACTGACACTTACCGGCACATCTTTCTTGAAGCTGACTCCAGTTGGTCGGGTGATTGTGATGGTTTTTGCAACAGTGGTGGTGGTTGAGGTGGTTACTATAGTGCTGACTTGGCCAGCAATAGGAGCTTTTGCTGGAACTTGGGCCTGGGCCTGAGCCTGGGCAAGTGCAATACTTCCAGGGGTGGTGATTGAGCCCTGCATCTTCACAGGAGGATCTCTGGATTGCTGTCCGTACTCTATGTACTGAAATAGGGTAAACAAGCACATGTAAGAGGTCACATGCAGCAACAGAACTAGGGGCTGAACTTTAGCATGAGCAGTATAAATAATCTTTATAATAGCTGACACTAAGACCATTAAGGGAATCTGCAGGGTACAACTGAACATCCTTATAAAACACATCTCACTATTTACTTCCTTAGTGGTGCAGAGCCTCAAGCTCTGCTTGACCTCAACCTGTTGAGGTCAGAGCTATCGAGGGACTTGATATCCTTAAAGCTTTATAGAGCACTACTCAAAACCTGCAAACTTTGGATACTAGAGCAAAAAAGGTGCAAAAGCCTAAGGAATGCATAAGTATCAAGAAAATGGCTACAAAGCAAGGAAGAAGTCTTTCAAGGACTCCAACAGGTACACAGAAACAGCAAAGTCTGAAGTTCACAATAAACAAGCAAAGCCACAGCTCTGAAATGTCCAACTTTTTTTAAGAAGATTTAATCTTCTAAAGCAGCTGCATAGTAGAAAATGAGCTTCTTCCCCACTCTAATACATTCAGCCATTCATCAGGTTCCTCCGTGCCCAACTCTTAAGCCTGTCCTGATCTCACTGAATGGTAGCACAGTCTCTGGTGCATCAGCCACTCCTCCCAGTTTGGTGCCATCAGCAAAGTTGCCAAGAGTACACTCTGGCCCCTCATCCAGGTCAGTGATCAATATGTTGAATAAGACTGGCCCCAGTACCAACTCCTGTGGAACTCAACCCAAAATCCTTAAGGGACCAGAACATGGATCTGCTGAAGCATTTTAAAGCCTTGGTGCACAGCTGCATGCACTGGTTGATCATGCGGGTATATTGAGGTAACTTTTCCAACATGAGCAACTCAGATTTACAGAAACAGAAGACAGACAACCACCTTCACCTGCCCACTCTATTCCACCACAGAAAGCCTGTGTGCTCACACAAACACACACACTCACCTCCTGCAAGTGATGCGGGAACTGTATAAAGTGACTAATAGAAGCCAAGTGCTGACAATACTGGGGATAGTCCTTCAATCTGCCAGAGAAAACATGCATTAGTCAGAAACACAAACCCAGAGCAAGAACAGAGAACTACAAATTTAAGACTGGTATGTCATTCCCAAACTGCACCACAGAAGTACTCCTGGACTGCTTACAGCAGCTGTGCTATCAACACAGCATTTGCTATAGAGTCCTTCTGTTGAAAAAGCTCATGATGAATTCATCCAGCAGCAAAACACAACGTTTACTCACAACAACTCATCCTGTCCCACATTTTGATACTTCTGACAGAGCACACAACTGCATTTACATGCAGTGTTTGCAGTAAGAATATTGGGTTAAGTAACTTCTTGAAAATGCATTGACTCAACAGACTTGAGTGCCCTTAATACCCAAGACAAAAGCTTCACCTACACACATAAATTATTACAGTTCTCCTTATGAATGCTACGTGCTGCTGCTACTCAGAGAAAGTAAAACCTTTAGGTCCTGCTTAAAAGGAGATAGATGGTGGCTAAGTCTCAAGCATGTCAGCCTTCAGTGTATTCATTCTGTTCAGCTAATTCGATACACTATGCAACTACGAATGCTGTGAACGACAGCTTTTATTATAGATTAAATACTGCAGGGCAGATGAACTATTAGCAGAGAATAAGGAAAGAGGAGGATGTGCTCCTTGCTTATGACTCCACACTTGAAGTCCACACACTTATAGTCATTAAATAATTCCGGGAAGCTTGCTAATACTTTTCAAGTTCAAGTATCAGCTTCCAGAACAGAGACTTTATGCGTGGGTGTACAAATTCTAACTACTATGGCAGCCTGCCTTGACAGATCCCTCTATCTGCAATCCATCCAAACCTTTCAGAAAGCTTTGGTTTTTTGGAAATACTTTTTGATATTTCTATGTAAAGCCAGTCATTGAGCTTAGTTCCTTGTCAATCCTTCAGTAACAAACAGTGCTAACAGCACACCACTGGAATGCACCTGCAGGTCACCCCTGTTTCTAACAAGCTGACAAGTTCATCTAATGCAGCACTAAGTTCACCAGGTAGTTTCAGCATCTCAGTTTGTTCCACTCTCATATGGGTACAGCACTGAACATTCTGATTAAACAAGCCTGAAGTGACTCTTGTAACTAGCACATGAGCACATTGTTTCAGGTCAGTATCTCTGAAGCCATCCTGAAGTTGCCACGTGTACATTTCTAACACACACAAGCCAGCTCATACTGCATAACTAGAGGAGGTTCACCATTAACAAAACATGAGATATACTGTTTTAGGTATGACCAAAAACCACACTCACCTATTTTTAAACCTATCTAGTGCAGCAATACCAAAATAGTACATTTTGGATGCAAAAGGCTTTCGTAAGGCTTCAAGAACATAGCGCAGGGCCAGGCCCAAGGCCATATAAGTGACCAGTCCTTTCTCTATGATCCCACCAAAGAGGCAGGCTGTTATGTGCAGCTCTTTATCTGGGTACTGGGGAAAGAAACGGTATTCCTCAAACAAGTTCCTCAGCATGCAGTTAAACACTTCTCGTTCCCGTTTGATGTTGGAGTCTTTAAACCTCTGCAGCATTTCCAAGACCTGGGAAGAAAGTGAAAGTTGTTACCAATGGATTTGCAGTATTTCAGCCTTTTCACACTGGAGATTAGGAGTGCTTGCAGCTCCTAAGCTAAATTGCACTGTCACAAGCTAGACTGCAGAGTAACTGCTTCCAGGAAAACCTCAATTCAGCCAGTAGACACTAAACCACTACAAGTTTCCTTTTCAGTCTTGCATTCTCTGTCCTTTCCTTTAAGCTACTCTCTTCTCATAAAACTTTGTGACAGCAAAAATGAAAGTTAATGTTCAGTGTCTTCCCTAACCTGTCACCACACAAATGTATTAAATCTGAAGTACTTCAAAGAGCAAGTACATTACACTGATAATTGCTCTCCCAGAGACTAACCAAAATAACTATCAAAGCTCAGAAGCTAAAACTCAGAAGCTGGACATCTTTATGTATTTGGATGTTGTTGTCATTTTTTAGCTACTCTGACACCAAGCACAGTCAGGTAATGATACAGACTATTTAAAGGCACAGTTTAGCAATTATTTTGAACACCCAGCCTTCTACTCCACATCTATCTCTTCCCACTTTGCATCATTTTAAGAGTGTTAATTAGACATGTGAAGTCTTCAGTCCAAAGCAGTCAAAGCTGTAGGCAATGGTTGCTGCCAGTTCACTGTGAAAGCATGGCATCTCAGAAACACACAGCTTCAAACAAGAAAAAAAGGCAGTGCTGCAAGCATTGCCACTACCTCTTCATTATTTTCCACTAAGACTAGTGCACGGAGGAATTACTGCTATTAACTTTGTAGCAAGTCTCCCAGCAGGTAATGCAACTGCTAGAGAGGGCACTCACCTCATCTACAGACATGGTTGGATGTGGTGGATGGTTGTAAATGCGCTGGAAGTAGCTGTTTGCCTCATCATCTATTTCTTTGCTAAAGTGCTGATTAGCCTCTGGCCACACCTGAGATAAGTCAGCTGTTAAAAAAAGAGGGAATAGGCATCATGCTCAGAACAACTTCAGGCAGTCAGGATTTCACCTAGTCCTTATCAAATCTTCCACCCACCTAGACAGAAACTGCCAGTTCCCCTGCAAAGCAGGATATTCCATCTTTCCAGAAGACAGGAACTGTTATTTTAAAATCTGTTTTCAATGTTATATTTACACAAAAGCACTAAATCCTGAGAGAGAGCTGAGCTCATACTGTCCTATTCCTGGAACCCACAGCATCTCAAGCAAACCTCAACTGACACCTAAGCTAAAGGAATGCAGATCAGACTGGAATAAACATGCTACACAACACTAACATGCAGACAAGCTTTCACACAAACATTCAGGCCAGCATATACTGAATGTTCACAGCCCCAACTATAAACCAATGTGTACCACAGCCACCTCCATTGTACGTCTGTAGAGATGAGTAATTTTGCTTTTAGGGCAGAGCTATCAAAGGAATGGTAAAAGCATATCAAAGCAGCTATGTGGAAGGTTTAGCATATGGCTGTGCTTCCTAAAGGCAGAGGCTGATTGCTTAAAGCTTTTACTTGAGAGGCATGAATGAGCAAAGGATAATGGCTCAGTGCTCAGGACCAAACCACTCCTTCCAAAAGCCACATTCCCACCACTTTTTGTTAGTCTGGTCTGTACCCAGTGTTGCAGTCTAATTCACTGTTTCACCTTCTCTGCTGCAAAAGGCCCTTCCCCAGGTAGTTTTGGTTAACCTCATTGCAAACAAGACAAACCCCACCCTCTTAGCAGATGCACACACATCTCTGAAGAGCAGAGCAACATTGTTCAAAGACACAGCACAACAAAAGGACACAGGCACACTCTTCATGCAAATCTGTAACATGTTATGCCAACAGCTTTTTCTTTAAGGAGTAAAGGCCGCTTGGCAAGCTTTTAGTACAGAAGCTCAGAGGCACCTTTTTCAGGCTAATGATGTGATGCAAAAGTCACATTTTTAATGTTTATCACCTACAGATCCAAACCTTCCCTGAAGGAAATGCAGATTAACTGCACACCACAGTCACGCTTCACAGCCACAGACAACACTACCACTTACAAGGTTTCATCTTACTCTGCTGGAATGTAGGCTGGTTCAGTCCAGATGTGCTCAGCTTCCTTTGCACGAAGGGGTCGTTGTTCACCGCAGGAAGGCCCAGGGCTCCAGTTCCTATGCCAGTTAGACTACCCGTAGTAAGACCACCTACTGGAAAGCAAGCAGCTGGTCATCTCAGTGACACACTTTAGAGTTCCAACTTGCCACTCTCAGCACTCATCACTTCAAGAACCCAGAGCTATATAGCCTTGTAACTGTCTTAATATCAAGAAGTTTTCTGCAGTAATTCACCTCTGTCTCCACCTAAAATAATGCTGCTAAAACCTGTCAACACACTCATAACTTTTTACCTATTGCGGTTGCACCATTCCTAAGTGCTGTTTCAGCAGTGAGCAAGTGCAGCAGAGCTCCCTCCCACACAACACAGCTGTTTGCCCAGGATTTCCATCCATGGCAAGAGCCGTGTCTTAGCTCTAATACATCAAAACCAAACCACTCCACCCGGGTAGCAGTACCTGGAAGTTGGGAAGAGAGTCCTCCGATGCCACTGAAACCTGTTGTTTGGTTTTGGGTGGAAAGAGGGGGGAACGCTTTTGCTGGTGACTGAGGAGTACTGAATGCAGAGCCCAGATTTGGAGGGAAGCCTTGCATGCTCTGGGTATGAGGAGCAGCTGAGCCACCTAAACTAAGAGATGCCATTCCTGCAAGCGAGTATATCTGAATGAAGAAAGGAAAAAAATCACACATAGATATCCATAAACCTCAAGCAAGCTGGTTTTGGGCAGGTTTTGTATCATCACAGCTAAGTAGAAAAACATTCCTGATCAGAATTTGAGGTACCCTTGCACAAGAAGCTCTTAAGTCATCCAGAACATCCAAAACCATTTGTGTACAGAATGCAATCTCACTGTTTTTTTCTACAATCCCACAAAATCCTATTCTATCACAAGTTTCAGAGAAGGCTGATTGTTCCATAGCCTCTGGTTCAATGTAACAACAGTAAATGTTCATAGGCAGCACACAGGTTTTTATAGTAGAATAGTTTACTGCTCTGCAGTTTGCACCTTGGACCTCATGACTTAAAGCCCATTTCACACCAAGCTTACAGAGTATTTTTTATTGTCTGAAGGATCCCATTATGACAACTTTTCACAGCTAAATGCCTGAATGCAGTCCTCCATAAAAAGCATTAAGGCCCACGTGATGAGTAGGAAAGAGGGCACAATACCAGCTGACAAAACAAGTTAAGAGTTCCTGACTAGGAACAGCAGAAAACAGTGTTATCTACCCAAAAGACAGTATGACTGCAGACTAACCTTTGCTGTTCTATTTGTTCTCATCAGTTATTTGCAGCAGGTTGTCAGGATACTTGGTACTTCTAATGAGCAACTTCAATAATGCAACTACTTACACATAAACTGCTCTCTGAATTTACTTTAATCTACAGATGCTTCAGATATTCTTAAATGCTGAATTGCCACTATTTAATGTGAAAAACTTGTCACCACTTAAAATCTCCAATTGAATGTAACTGCTAGAACCATAATCTGTCTGTTATGTGTTGCTCCCAGAAGAGGAAGAGATGGTGAGTGGCAGGGAGTAACTTAAATGTACCTTGTTTCTAAAAGAGCAGTTCAGCTGAGAGCTGAAGAGCCCCAGTTATAACGAGTCCTTATGCTCTAGTACTATTGTTTGGCCCATGAAGCTACAAACAAGACACATCAGGTTCAAAGGCAGTGCTTAATCCTCAAAAGCCTTAGTAAATTTCAGCACTTCAAAAGAAACTCTCAGTTATTTTAACTACATCAAATCTGCCTCTCTCTCCAGTGCATCCTGCTATGCTTCAGTTACTTCCTACAGACAAGGCAGTTCTCAATCACAACCCTCAGGCATTACTCTGGAGTCACAAGCAAGTGACACCTTAAATACAAAACTGAGCAAGCCAGATGATGTTTTACTTAGTCCTAGCTCAAAGAACTCAAGCAGTGCAGCAGAACTAATGCTAAACCAACACTATCTTTCAAAAATGCAGCATGTTCTTTGTCTACCTGTACAGGAGAGATGGCATCCAGGCTGCTGGCGCTGGGCGGGCGGCCTTTCGGCATGACTCCGGGTGGTGGCTGCCTGGCCTTGTTCATGACATTACTGCAGTTGGCTACCATGGTGAGGATGGTCTCTGACAGCTCCTGAGAAACGCTCCTACAACACAGAAGTAGAACAGTGAGACATGTAGTATTCATGGAACTAAGGTCCCTAACTCAACTTGGTTTTCCTACAGCAACTGAAGCCACGTTTCACAAACAACCCCAGCAGAAGCTGCTTTTGTTATTTGCAAAACTTGCACTAGAGCAAGTCCCAAGAGAAACTGGCATCTTTAGACAAATCATTTTTAGAACTACAGTTTAAACCTCCTAAGAATATCCCTTTGTTTTCAATAATTCAAATGCTGCTTTACAGTTACCCCAGCAAGTGATGACTTAAAGCTGGGATATACACCTACATGGCTCCAACAGCTCCTAGAAGAACAGACACCTACAACAGTCTTTGTCTGCTCTTGTCCTTGTTATGGGCTATATACAGTTGAGCCTCATGAATTAAAACCACAGTAACTGATGATATAATCCCTCATTCAAATCTGCTCCTCAAGGCTCAGACATTCATGATTATTCCCATTCCTAATCTCGTGACACACAAGGTCTCTCCAGTGAAGAGACGAGACACGACTAAAGCTTGGGCTGCTCACTCAGACAAAAAAAGGATGAGAGGTTAAATACTGCCACCTGCTTCACTAAAAATCATGCCTCTAAACTGGAAGACACGCTTCATGCACTAACACAAAGCCAAATCAGAGATAGGAAACCTAACTATTCAAGGAAATTGTAATCAAAAGCCAACAGTAAACTCAAACTGAAGCATGAAGTCATTGTCCAATTAAAAGCAGTCAGTACATCTTCCCAAAGCATTCTGCATCTGACTGCCAGGTTCTCTAACTGGGATGGAAGCCAGCTCTGCTGCTGACGTGCTTAACCACAAACATACTAACACAACACTAACATCTGCATTTTGGAAAACACAGCCCATGATTTACAGCTTTCCTAAGCTTCAGTGCTACCTTCTGGTGAGGTCAGCTACAGCAGCTGTACCAGCACACCTCTGCTACATATCAGCCTTGTTGGACATTCCTCATTTTAACTCAGTTTTCAGAAGTCTTTACTGTACAGTTGTTGGGATGAGGGGAATAGAGCAACCATCCTGATAATTGAGGCAGCAAAAACAATGTGCAATCTTCAGCTTTGGCAAGTGTCCCATTACAGGCTGCTTGGAGTTAAGGGCCTTGTTCTCCAAAGCCAGTGATCCACTATGTACTGTGAGTAAAAGCTCACCCAGGACAGACAGGGGAATCTGGGCAGAGAGTATGGATGAGCAAGTCTCCATACAGGGCAAGAAACATGTAACTAGCTTGTGAAACAGTTGATAAAAGTGTTTCAACACTGTCTCACCAGGGCCTAATGTTAAAGACTTTAAATTACAAGGGGCTTGAAGGATGGACCTATCAAAAGACAATCGGAAATCTACCTTCCATAGCAACCAGGGAATTTTGTTTTGATAAAGTACAACCAGATCTGAAGATAGAGCTCTGAGCATTTCACATGGTAGGCTCAGTATCTACTACCTACACCTCAATGCCACAGTCTCCAAAGTCTCTACTACTTAATGTCCATATGACCAATTAACAGGCTGCACAGGCTTTTTTTTCTGATGTAGGAGGCATTCCAAGATGATACAGCACTGCAGCTGACCAGGGAACAGGACTGGAGACTCAGGAGCCGAGTTCACACATTGTTACCACCCTCAACCTTTTGCCTTCCCTCACTTTTGTTTTTGTAGCAGTTAACTTTGCAGTCTTTATGTTTAAATACTATAGCATGCTTTAGGAAAACGGTCTGATCTTCATGTCTAAAGACATTGTTGTGTGAAGATGCAAACATCACAATATTTACAGACAGTACAAAAAATGTGATCTTTCACAAAAACACTTGTCTTTGAGCAAAATTCTGTGCAGCAGGTTGGCACAACTTGATAACTGGATCTTAAAATGATCATATTCAGGCACCTAACCCAGTTGGTACCATTCTTGGAAGAGAACTACAGGAAAACTGCAGGAAAGCTCCAGGTTGCTGGAGTAGCAAGTTCACATCTTGTTTATTCTTACACTTTGAGAGGAAGATTTCTCATAGGAATTGTAGATTCATTTAAGATGGAAGGGACCTTTAAACTGCTGCAGTCTCAGTCCTCCCCTCATCCTGTCCAGCCCACCACTAACCCCTGGCCCTCAGCACCTCAGCTCCACAGCTTTGGGATCCCTCCAGGGCTGGGCACTGCCTCTCAGGAACACAGTTCTGCCTCAGCTCCAGCCTCAACCTCCCCTGGGGCAACTTGAGGCCGTTTCCTCTTGTCTTGTCACTTGGGACAAAGAGACTGATTGCCACCCCCCACATCCCCTCACTACAGCCTCCTGTCAGAGAGTGCTGCTGTCTCCCCTCAGCCTCCTCTTCTCCAGGCCAAACAGCCCCATTCCCTCAGCCCCTCCCCAGCATCCTTCTGCTCCAGCCTCTTCCCCAGCTCTGTGCCCAGCTCTGGCCACGCTGCAGCCCCTCAGTGTCCCTGTAGCAGTGAGTGAAGGGCCCAGCACTGAACAGAGCCCTGGAGCTGCAGCCTCCCCAGTTAGAGAGAATTACTGCTCTAGTCCTGCTGGCCACACTTTTTCTAACACAAGCCAGTATAAGCAGCCTGTCACCAAATCCCACACTTGGTCAGCCTGCACTGCCTGCAACCACTATGACTTCAGTTTAAAACACCCAAACTAATGAAGGGAACACTTATTTCTTCTTGAAATCTCATTGCTAGATGAAGCCCCAACTGCAGTGCTCATCAGTGGTAAACAAGTTGTACCAAAAATAAAGAGTCTCAGCACATGCAGGATTCTGGAGGCTAAGAAAAGTGCCTCCCTCCCTGGACACAAAACAGGCCAAGAATTAACTACAACCTTATTTAAGAGCAGGCTCCTAAATCAACAGATTAGAAGATGGTAGACTTCAGCTAGTGAAGTAGAACTATCCTCCCAGACATACTTGCTATTTACTGCCACGTTAATCTTTTAGTCTTTACAACACCTGCTTCCATTTGTGACTGAAACCTAAGCTAATCAAAGCAACTGCTTCATGAAAGAAACCCAAGCATCTTCTTTTTAAAGCTGAAAGAGAATCACTAATGGAAAATGACTGCAAGTAGGTCACATTCTTGCATAAAAGGGAATACAAGTAGCTATAAAAAGAAACCAAAAGCTGAGAGAATTTGTGCCAGTAGAGAACTAGTGGCTTTTGGAATCAATTGAATAAATAAAACTTGGTAATGCTTTAAGATTGAAAACACAGTGACACTAGATGCAAGTTAAATCTAGAGTTAACCATTAAACCTCTAAAGTCTGACAGGGCAGCATGCAACGGAAATTGACAACTATAGTCTCAGAAGATGCACTTAGAGCTGAAAATTAACAGCCATCTTTGTGGTCCAAGACGTATGTCAGAACATTGTCTTTCATAAATAATATTTCAACAGCAGTTTGAAGTTTAATTGCACAGACTTCCATAGAAATCTCAGGAGAAGCCTTTCTAACATCTAACAGGTACCTCAAGTTCTCTTCCATTCAGACATCCATCAAGAGAACTCTATGTTGATAATGATTTCCCAGCATCTATGGGAGAGCCACGAATCACCCTGCATCCCTTCAATTCTGTCTTTCCAAACAACACTGGCAAGTGAAGGGATACAATGCAAGCTCAGATCAGGTAACACACTGGGACATGTCCAACATCTTTTGGTGTCAAAACTGAACACCAAAACTAGCACCATCTCCAGCTTTCGGTCTCTCTGGCTTCTATTTCACACTACGTTACCCCTACTTCTCTTCAAGTACTGCTGCAGTGAAATACTATCTGGCTCTGATAACACTAAGAAGTGACACCAAATATTTTAAAACATTCAGGTATTTTTACTAGATGTGAAGACAGTATTTTAAAACTGACTTGACCAATTTCAGTTCCCACAAGCCTTTCTACAGGCCTCTCCTCTCTCTAGCAGACAGAACAGCTCTCTAGGACCCACACTTTTTTCTTCTAGATTTCAGCTAAACCATCTGATCTGCAAAAGATTTTTGGTATTTTCCATCCTTTGACCACTCTGAGATTGACTGAAGTCAAGACAACAGAAGTTACACATGTCTAGTTTGTCTCAACTACATCACAATTGCCACTCACTTTTCTCCTACACAGAGAGATTGCATTAGCCTTTACTTCTCTACAGCAGTAACCACCGAGGCACTTGCTTAACACAGCCACTAAATCCTTTGCACAGTCACTGTTTTCCAAGATGCTGCTCCTCTCTGTAGTTATGAGCTGTATTCCTTCTTGTCCAAAATACAGCCCTGTACTTAGCCGTTAGCAACCCAGGATCAGACTAACCAGCCATCCCCCAGTTACCAAGGTCACCTCACTCGTTTGGTTCTAAAGACAAGAACAGTTTCAAGCTCTTGTGACCCAGCCTACAGCAGAAGTTTCAGTGCCATATTAAACACACTGCTGAATCTATCCCCACAAGTTTATGTTCTCCCATTAATCCCATTCTCCACGTGAAATTCCAAACCAGCTGTGCTCCTGTGGCAGCACAGCCAACAAATTCACAGCTCACAGGTTCAGTGTAAGCAACATCATCCTTACCCAGCACAAGCCTGCAGACATGCCAACATAGTCGCCAAGGTTTCTGGAGGAAGCTGAGCACTTTTAGGTTGATCTTTTTCTGGAGCAAGGCCACCCAGGATAGATGGACATCTTCTCTTTAAGAAAGTCATACAGGCTTGGATGAAGGGCTCCTGAGGAAAAAACGTTATCTTAGTCTTCCAAATGGCATCCAAGCCACAATGTCAAACTTGGCAATTGCACCGTGGAAAGAATTGCACTAAACTATAATAGTTTAGTGAAAACATTGAACTATCAGACCATGGACACTTTCCACAACTTTAAAGCTATTTATAAATTGTTGAAGTGACTTCAGTTAGTCACTGAGAAAAGGCAGAAATGAAAAGAAAAATCCTGCTTTACCCCATGCTCCCGAATTTTATCTGTGAGCCATTTGTCAAGTTTGAGGTATTCCCGTCGAGAGGCAAGTGCAGCAAGGTCAATAACAAAGGCAAATGGAGTACCATTTAGCAGCATTGACAAGGCCTAAAGAGAAAAAATCAGAAGACTACTAGTGAAGACACAAAGATACTCTTCTCTTCCTTCTTCTCTCTCTAATCCCTGTATAATTTTTAGGTGAGAAGTCTTGCTATCACCTGCTGCTATGCTTTCTCTGTCAACTAAAAGATGGGCAATATCAGTGTCACTTATAGCTCACTTGTGAGGCAATGAGGGCTCTCATTCGAAATCACGACCCTGCCTTCTCTGGAACAACCTTATGCTGACAGTTCTACATTCCTGTACAGGAAAATCCACCAGCAAGTGGCAAAGAGCTACCAAGTCGATACTGCAACAAAATCAAGCAGAAGAGCCCAGCATCCCCCTGCTAACACATCTCAGCTCCTTCAGGGATGCTTTGAAAAGTGGTCATGTTTGAACACAGTAACTGCTATAACAAAGCTGACTTCAAGCAGCAGTTGGTGCTCTTGCACTTAGAGACACTTTAACTATTTTGCATCTAGTATTAAGGAGCAATAAAGACCTCAGGGAAGCCAGTCACAACTTTCAGTCTCTTTTGGGAATGTAAGAACCATTGGTAAGTAGTAGGATTCTTAAGAAATCCCTGCCCCATTAACCTCAGCAGTGCCACCTTCACACAAACATCTGAAGGATCCTTTCCACATTTCCATTTCCACAGTACTTATGGTTAAAATGCTTCCCAGATTCACAGTTCATTCACACAGCAAGCAGTTCTGTTGCATTACATCCCAAGTTTACTTGACAGCTGAGCCACAATAACCAACTCTACTGCAAACACCCTGTAAAATGTCTTGGCTTCAGAACTGGACAGGCTAGAAAGCACTTGTAGTCTGGTACCACAACAAAGCACATGAACTTTGTTGGGGTTTGGTGGTTTGTTTTTTTTTTTCCCCCTCCTTTCTTTAAGATGAAGTACAGCAGCAACAACTGAATTCAAACATGCTTCAAGTAGCCCTTACTAAATTAGTCACAGCTAAGTTAAGCTTAGCCTTTGTTAAAAGATGAGCAAGCCTGCAGAAGACACTAGACAGAAAATAATGGTGGGGTTTTGCAATACTCACCTTCAAGTCTTGTGCCACATCAAGAATCCGTGACAGTTTGGCCTGGTCATACTGCTCCCCTCTCATGTACCATTCTGCCATGGCATGCATGATAAGCTGACGAATCGAAGGAGACTGACCCTAAGGACAGTTAAGTCAGGATTATATTTCATGCCTCTAGGAAAAGGATTAACTATGTGAACAATAAGTAGAGTATTTTACATTTAAGGTTCAACATGCACTTACTCTTCAGCTTCAGAAATTAGCTTTGGAGTTGGGCTGTTTTTATGCAATAATGAACTATTCAGGAGCTACAATGGAAGGATGTGGAATGAAGGGTAAGTGTTTATGTCCCCATCTCTTTCCTGTCACCGTCACGTTCTGAAGGGACAGTTGCAGAGTCACACCTTCACATGGAAAATGCAGTAGCTATCTCTTTGTTCACACAGGAACAACTCTGAACTATGACACAACTCAATTTTTGAAGGCAGCAAAGGTTTTGCTTAAAGTCTCCCTCCTCAGGGGAAGCGAAACGTGCTCCAGTTGTGGCATGGCACCACGCCACACATCAGCCATCATTGGGTACTTCATTCTGAAACTTTCCCTGTAGGAAAACTGCATCTTCTGCCATTTCAAGACCTTATGCAAAAACAGCACCATTTCCATCCTGCTTTCCCATTCCTCCATTTAAAGACTTTTATCAGGAATAATATCAAATGCTCATAGCACTTCAGCTGGCAAATCACCATCATTTTGCAGTGAATGTGGACCAAGACCTCAGAGGTCAAGCTTCTTAGTACTAACTATACTTAACCTGAATAGGGCAAAGCATTTCTCAATGGAGATTCTCTCTCACCTCAGAAGCTTCCCCTGCTTTAAGTTTCTTCTACTTGTACTGCAAGTAGTCTCTTTACACCTAGCACAGCTTCCACCTCTCAGCAAATACAGTGGAGGTTATTTTGGTTTACATTTCCTCACCTTTGAACTGAATCAAGTTTCTGTAGTCTAAGTGTGTGAGGCTGAGAGTTTGGGAGGGCTGGTGATGCTGCTCTTGTGAGGTTCTCACTGTTCTTTTAGGGGAGGTGTTTTACGTGGCTTTTTGTTTTTAAAAACATAGAAATCCAACTTTGGTTAACTTTTAACCTTTCAGCTTTAACCAAAGGTGAAGCTGCACTTTGGGCTATACTTTCCCAGGAATATCTTCTCAGTGAGCATTATTTCTTTGTTCCAAATAGATTTCCCCAAAGAAAACCAAATCACAACAGTTTGCTCCCAAGTGAGGAGAGGAGAACTCGTATTACTTTGCATAAACCACCAAAAATTTACCTCTTAGGCTTTAAATCACCCAGTTTCTAAACCAATACAAGCAACTGGTGCTCTAACTGTTCAACCCATTTAACGAGATTTCAGTTCTGTGAACAAAAGACAAGACACTCCAGTGAAAACACTCACCTGTCCATGCCATGCATAGTGCAAAATGATGGCAGAGTTGGGGTGGTTGCCAAGGAAGATTGGCATGAGCGTGGAGATGAGTTCATGGCGCAGGGTATGCCAGGACGTGTTGATCTGCAGTAAGGCCAATACCAACATATCTGGGCAATGCTTGATAGGAAAACTGAAGAGCTGTTTAACCTGCTCATACTGTCCCACTTCTGCCAATCTTAACAGAGACTCAATCAAATCCAGGCTCTTCCTAACAAAAGAACAAGAACAAATAGACAACCTCACACCAACATTACCAAGTAGTTCACTTACAGGATCCTGGATTCAAGCACTTTGTAGCAGCAACTGGAAGATGATATAAAGCCAGGCTGACTGCATACCATTTCATATTGCAGCTCTTGTCCCATACAACTACACCTGCAAGACCATGCCTAACCATGAAAGGTAACTCCTCTGCTTTTTGTGAGCTGGGTGGGTCTTTTCCTCTTTACAACTCAATTTAAGAGCTCAAGAAGTGGGTCACTTGGGTTATTTTGCTGGAAACATACTTCCAGAAACAGAATACGCTTTTAAACACCTCCAAGTCTTCACCTGTGGAACTTGGGGAAGAGATTTGTTTTGTCTGCTTTACAGACAAATAATCATTGCCACCTTCCTCAATTTACCTGTATTCCCCATTCTCCAATTCCTTATTTTGTGCAATTCAATGGAAACAGAAGCAAATATCTTCACCACAATCAGGTATACAGCTACATCAAATGAAGGGGTGTAAAGGATAGCTCAGGAAGTCACACTAGGCACCTTTATGCAGTTCCTCAGTAATGCCTCTATAAAGTTACTATTTCAATCCCAGGACTGTGTTCATACAAGTAGAGCAAGTTTCTCTAATGTCATCCTGGGAATGACAGACTTAAATTCATACCTTCTCTATCCCCTCCTCTCAGTTCACAGTATCTGCCAAAATGTATCTGCAGAAATTCTCCAGCCAACCAGAAGACTCCAACACAAGCCAGAACTGGCAGTGCACTCTCAGATGTTACGGAAGTACAATGGAAGTTCTGACAATACCAGAACTTTCACTGATCAAACATGGAACAAATACTAATGGCTGGTCTATTGAGATTTGCACACAGCCGCAAATAGACTTGGCTGCATGAAGATAAGGCCCCACTTGATCAGACAAGTCACCTTACTCTAGGTATAACAAGCAGATGAGAGCAGGTTTACCATGTAGCAATTTCTCGATTGTCATCCTCTGGTGGTGCTTTCAGGATGTCCGTGGCTACAGTATGACAAGGGTAGTCAGCAAAACAGAAGATGTCAGGGTTTATGAGGGAATGTTGAATGAAGGAGAGCTGGAATAAAAGAGATCAGAAAAGTAGTTTGGCTGTTCAGGGTTCCTTTCACTTCATCAGCTGCCACAGTTCTACATTCAAGCTGCGTTACACATCAGAACTCTGCTAAAACCAACTGTCATCACACGTAGCACTGGCCATCTCCTCCCAAACAATGCAGACACCATTCAGTTAACAGACTGTACTTCACTAACAGACCTGTGTCTATGCCTTACAGGCCAAGTTCTCAAATGTGGCTTGTCTAAAAGGTCACATTACTCATCCACATTTGTCATTCAAGAAATTGAGAAACTTTGCCAGTGTTGTAGAGATACAGAAGAAATGCTGGTAAACCTACCTGGCCCTCTGCATGCTTCCAAGGTCTGTATATGGCATTGACTGGAAAAACTTCCATGCCCAGCCCTCTCTGGATGCCAAACACTACAATATGCAGGCCCTTGCTGTCACGAATCTGGAATCCTGGATGGTCCAATTCATAAGTTACTACCTTGAAGTCCAGGTTAGGATTCTGCAACCAGAAAAACAAGGGGGTTGTTAAATTTGAACACTACAAACTTCAGTAATATCTTGTAAGAACTCTTCCTCATCGGTTATTTTATCCAGCTTAACATCTACCCAACTTCTATTTGAAAGTAAGGTTTTTGTTTTAACAAGAACAGTATTAAGACAGTTGCTTGATGTAAGTTAATACTTGAAACAAGGCTGTGAGATTGCACTTTCCCCAGCATTACAAGCGGTAGCTATCTAACCTTCCTAACATTTCACAAACAAGTCTTGAACATATACCCCACCTCTCCTCAGTCACACAGCTCCTTAACAGGTTACCTCACTCCTTTTGGAAGCTTCCACCTGCCCTTCAGTAAAAGGCAGAAAGGGTCTCACCCACTGGCAAAGACACCTTGCTTTTCCTTTGGAAAATTTTACACTGCAAGTACTTGCAAAGCACCTAACAGATTTTCAGCAAGTGTGCAACTGGAAGGACAAGGGAGCCTGCAGGGAACTACAGCCTCCAAGACCACTACTTTCAGAAATAGGTGAGCTAAGACAGTTGCATGTTGCAAGGATTAAAAAACCAGAACAGTGAGTCCTGCATAGATTACAGGGAAAAAAAATACATCATCCAGCCTAAGGTAAGCAATTGAAATGGTACTTGTGTTTCACTGAGTTGATTACTAAAATTGATGCTTATAAAGTGTTTCTCATTTCTGAAGCATCATTGTATGCAAGAAGCTTTTTTTTTTGGAAGGAGTAGCTACAAAGATATTTTGTTTAATTTTCATCATTAGTGCCTACAGGGAGAAGTTTTTCAAAACAAGGTGCCTGATGCACAAAGCTTTTCACTGCCAGAAGTAAATTCTAACACAACCCCCACTCAGAGAATACATGCTGGAGTCCATGGGAACAGTGTGGAATAAACCTCAAGTTGTACCCAAGTTACACATTCAGGCAGCTCTTATTTCCCCTAATTCCTCAAAATATTCTTGTTCATAAGAAAAAAGAAAACCCAGACATTATTTAAGCACCGTAGCAAAATTACATTAATGAGATTCTAAGCTACTCAGACTGCCACAAGCTTAAAAAGCTCATATTCACCCTGAGACATGCCCTTCCTTCAGATATTCTGAATGAAAGACCAAGGTGCTCACAAATCTTACCAGCTCTTTCAGAACATCAATTAAGACCTCCACGTTCCAGGTATGGGCTTGTGCTCCATCACTTTTATCTTTCCCATCACTCCAAATCCCACTGCCAGGAGCCGAAATAGACTGCAAGTGAAATACACTCAATCAAATACTGGTTAAAAATAAAGCAGTCTTAAACCTCACTACCTACAGAAGTGCCTGCACTATGCAGGTAAGCAGAAGTTCACACTGGTAACCACGTCAGTTGTGCTTCTGAGAACCTCTCACACATTTACAGCACAACAGTCAGAAGTGCTGCAATAACAAAAGCGATTCTTACGTGATTAGAAACCAACATTTTAACTTGTCACTTTCTGCTGATTCAAACCCATAATCCCCACTCCAGCAGGACACTCACTTGTAATGGAATCCCATCCGTCAGCCCCGAATGAGTCCGAGCCATCATCCCCAAAACCCTGGCGACCTGCGCAGCCGTCACCTCCCGAACTCCGAACTGCATGATTATGTTGCGACATTCTTCCACACTAAGATGCAACAAAACACAGAGACTTTAGCATGAATGCAGGCTTCACTGTGGCACAACAAAACAGACCAAAACAAGACCTGTGAGTACAGCTGGGACAGAACGCGGCCTGCTGGGAGAAACTAACTGCAGACCATAAAATACGAGCATTCACTCAGCTTCAGATATGTTAAGACAAGTGATCCAATAAAGTAAAAATCCAGGACAAGCAAGAGGAGAAATTGAGTACAGAGGCCATGCAACTATCTGCATGAAACATCCTGTGCCATGTACTCCATGGAAAGTCGGGTCTGCCTCAGTGGCAGTGAGAGATTTCAGACTATGCTCTGTCAGAGCGAAAGCACAGGGCAGGTTTAGCAGTTTTCTGTTAAAAGCACTTCCCTGTGTTGACCTGTGATACAGAGCTTCAAAAGACGAGATTTTCCTGCTAGCTGTAGGGGAAACAAAGGCTGTGAGAATGCACATTTCAGAAAGATGACGTGCACTGTTCACAAGGTAAGCTGTGAAAGTACACCTTACAGCTCAGAGCAAGCCACGGTGCCTCTGATCAGAGGGCACTAGCAAAAACCTTCAAGGAGACCAAAGAACAAACAATGAGCAGATGCTTCAGTTTCAATTTTCGAACTGAAGGGCTTGTTTTGCAGTTTTTGTTCCACTCTATGAACACTTCATAACCAGGCCAATGAGATTTATGCATCGGTACAGACGAACAGTGGTTTATTAACTGGCACATGGTAAAGGAAATCGTTTTCATTCACGTTGTGTTTCCTTACTTCTGTTTAAACAGAAACTTACGTAAATATCTTTGAGATTCAATCACCTCTTGAAAGCAGTCAATAGCCTTTTACACCACAGAATCATTTACTTCTCTTGGCTCATGCTTCTTAATGAATCTTCCTATAAAAACCAGCATGTTGGGTTCATACTGAGGGCTAAGACTAAGGGCTGCCTCAAAACCAGCCACACACTGGCAGGCTCCTGTTAGCACTTATCAGTATCAGAGCACTGCCCTCAAACCTTAAAAACTGGCTTAAAACAGCTGACCTGAACTTGTGCAGATACACAGCAGGAAATGAAACTGAACTCTTAATATCCCAATTAATTCTTCAATAGACAGCTTCTGACTGAAGTCTAGCTCCTCCTTCCACTTCTGATAACTACTGCAATCCACACATCTATATAAACAAACAGCCCATGCCATGCAATGCAGTGCTGTAAGCCAAGCTGGGAGCTCTGTTGACAGCACTCTCATAACAGCCACTGCCACACAGCTCCAGCCAGTCCCTTAACACAGCTGCACAGAGAGCGACAATGTGGAACACTGTGAGAAATGTGTTACTAGAAATGGACTCACAAAACCAGGGTGAGCTTAAGACAGCTGTATTTTTACCAAAATAAGCCTCAAGAGGCAAAGATTGATGCAGCTGTCAAGGTAACTGTAGCAATTGATCATGGTAGTAGATTCTACTGCTACAAGTAATCCGAATCATACTGTGTCCCACACTGACCAGAAGTCAGTACAAACAGAAAGCTGTCAATTCTCTTGAGGTGAGATTATTACCTTCAGGTCTTCTGTAACCTGTTTCATGTGGACAGGGAGCTAACAGGAGTCTGACATAAGCACAGTTCTTCAAAGATCTTGTTGGAATTTATGCCTACTTAGCCACTTGGGTTTTACTCACAGAAAGGGTGACGGTCAGATTCTTACAAATGCTTTACAAAGAATTTGAGCACCATGACCTAGAACTTCTTACCATGACAAAATCCTACAGAATCTCAACAGACATGTTATGTACATTAGAAGAAAGCAAAACACAAAACAGGAATCAAAACAAATGACCTCAGAAAACTTCATGAGGTTCCAGTTATAGTGCTTTAAGTGTTGTTGATCCTTTGACTCAAGGAACAAGAAAGAAAATCACCACCACACAAGATGCTTGAAAATGCTATTTTCCTACAAACCTTGTACAAAATCCATAGCCAACTTCTTGCATGAAATCTGCTAGAGAACTCTCCATCATGGTTTTGGCTATCCCTCCAGAATCAGGCAGGATCCTGTCCATTAGAATGTCCCGTTTTTCAGGGTATAGAAGTGGTGCAAGCACCACAGGACAACGCTCCTGGGGAAAATCTAAAGGCAAGCAGAACAAAGGGTGTCAGACACTTCAGAACAGCAGTTGCACACAAGTGACTACGCAAAATAACTTGGCTACTGTGCTAGTTTCCCTGCTGCTGCAGAAGCCAAGAGGGCACTTGTGCATCCTTCCATCCCATCTCCCAGATCTCTACTGGCACTGGGATATTTCTGGAGAACAGGAATGTGGAATAGGCTTCGTTCACACAGGTTCAAAAGGGCTGGCAGCTGTGCTGGTGGTAACTTTAGAACTAGATTGTTCCTAACAGCAGAAGAACACAATCCACAGAGCAGGAAATAATCCAGCAGTACAGTAAAAGCCTCTCCTCCAACTCAGGAAGTATTAGGAAACAAAGGATATGCTACAGAGTCTAAGAAATCTGGCAAATCGAAACCAGGTACTTGAGCATGGCAACAGAAAATACTCCCTTCTTCCTTCCAGGAAACTTACAAAGCTTAGGAGAGGCAGGAGTAATAATGAGAGGATCAGATGCAAGGATGGGAGCTGTGCTCAGTGGGAAGCAGCCTTCCCCAGGCAGAATGACCTTTACTGTGATGCGTAGTGTCACCATGTCCTTTTGGGGAGCACTCAGAAGAGTTCCCAATTTCTCTAAGCCAACTGAGGGGAATTACAGAAGCTGATACACTAATCTTCCTTACAGCATGAACTAAAGACTTAAACAAGTATTTTGCTCTTATATAAAGGGTGCTTTCCTCTAGGTCTGTGCAGAACCAAGATGTTGGTTGAGTTCAATTCAGTTAGCTTCAAGTCCCAATCCTCCTTATTCTGAGAGGTTTACAGCAAACATAGTAGTTTCTTTCTGAAGCAACAGTATGTATCAAAAACCTTCCTTGCCATCACTGAAGGATCATGGTAGCTTTCAGGAAATGAAACCTGTTTATTTTGTTTCCCTTGCTGTGCTAGTGTTTCCTCATAGCTCTGCACTCAATATAAACAACCCAGTGCTTAACATCTGCCTGTAAGAAATGGTAATATATGTTCCTTACACTGTAAGGAGCTCAAGTTTTCCAGCTACAGCGCACTGAGTTGCTTTAGTTAAACCCACAACTACCATCCCACACAAGCAAGCACAGACTCGAATATCCCCTAGTGAACACATCACAGCTTCACAAGAAGCCCAAACGTGAGACCACATTACTGCTGATTGAAAGAGAAACAATACAGTATACCCCAATGGCACAACAGTGGTGCTTTTCTATCAGTTCAATCACGACCATGTACTGAGTTCAGCAGCAGCCTGCACTGCCAGGAAGCGATGACAATCCCTTTCAAACTGCGTTTAGCCAGGCTTCCTCAACACCACCACACTTACCTCTACGTAATGTTTTGAGGAAAGCGTCAATCTGCTCCTGTCCTACCCCAAAGGCTCCCTTCTGCCCAAAAAGGAGATGGGAGAGGAGAAGGTGCAGGACCTCTATTGCGATATCTTGGAAGCCACCTTCTTGATTTCCACTGACGTCCGCGTCAATGTAAGAGCGCAAAAGATCCGGCAGTTTCTGTTTGATAAACTGGGCAGCTTTTGAAAACAGAAGAGGCTAGAGTCAAACCCTCAGAGTTCTCTTTTACCACAAAGACTCTTTAGCTAGTTACCATTCTCTTAATCAGATTTTGTTTAGCACAAGCCACAACAGTTCAGATTTAAACAGAAGTTTCCTAACCCATACCTCAGAACTCCCAATATTAATGGACAACTGCAAGGTCAGACATCACCACACCTGAATTTGATTCATTATCTAAGCAAATCATTCATGGAGGGGACCTTCAAATTCATATAAGACAACTGTGCTAGCTATTGCCCCTCCTCTCAAAATGGTGTTAGACGTCGATGGCACAATTGTTAGGTCTTGCAGCACTTGGGTCGTGCAGTCACACATCTACCCATCTGGAAAGCCCACTGCTTCAAACACAAAAGAGCTGACCCTGCTGCAGTGCTCTGCAAGCTTCACTTACCAAAACCTCGTAGATCTGAGCTGAAAGAGTTCAGTAAAGCAAGACCAAAAATCACCTACAAACAAGAGCAAACACCATCGTTAGGGTTACATCAATCCCTTCTAACAAGCTCAGCCAAAAAACCTTGAAATACTTTTAAAATAAGCATTCACCTACCTCTTGAACTTTACTTAATTTGATGACTTTACTCAATTGGGCAAATAAATGGGGTGAAGGCTTTAGACTCTGAAACAGGTAAGAAGAGTAAAATGGAAGCTGTTACAGATTAGTCTCACTCATAACAATGTGTCAGGCTATCTAGAGACCACTGCAGGTCTAGAATACTAGTAACTACTTAGCTGAAGGTTAACACAACATCTTTGGATCTAGTTTTGGATACATCTAAACAATAAGTTTCTTAGGCATATCCCACAATTTCATTATTAAACCACTATCATAGCTGTCATGTTTCTCCAAAAGAAACAGGAGGAGTGATGATTTATTTCAGTTCTGGCTGTCACAAACATGCCATAAAGTGCTAACATTAGATTGAGCTTTGAAGTTAGTCAGCAGTCATCCAGAGTAACTGAGTAACTTGCTCAGTTTAACACAAAAAACCCACCCTAAAATAACCCCAATTTCTGAGCAAACTCAGTTTTTGAAGACATTAGTACAACCAGTCTCAGCTGTAACAAAACCAGAGGGGAAAAAAGGAATAGCAGCTGGTTTCTTTTTCTCTCTACAGATCAATTGACTGCAGTTGGACACGGGGATCCCCTTCAGGAAGCACACAAACCTTCTGATAGTGCAAGGGATTGTCAATGGCGTAGGACAGCGTCGAGATAAAGTTTGGTTTTGTAATCAGCGACGCACACTCCTGGATCAGAAATTGAGTCTGAAAAGAAGAAGGGAACTTGAACACTCACATTTTTTTTGTTAATAAGGCAAAAGAAAAGAACTTCTCCTGTGTGCAGTAAAACTAAACAAAAGATATGGTGCTTAAAGCCTTCTAAGTGCTCAGATACCCATGAAGGAGTTTCTTTTCATTCCTGTTCTCTTCAGGCTTACTTTGTCTCTTAAGACTGAGAAAATGATCAAATATTCTCCATTATATGCACAAGACTTTGGTTTCTCTAAGCAGCCTCACATACTGCAAAAATCTAAGACTACTGGATTCCTGTTTATGAGCTACAAAGTCAGTAGCAAAACTGCTAAAGGATGAAAACACTTCTGAGACTAGACATAGGCAGCACCAGGAGTGACAGTTGATTTGGACAAAGTTTTAAAAGACAATGAAAGGCTTTCAAAGTAGAGCACTGCATGTGGTATAAAGAGCAATTGTACTGAAGCCATCTGTTTTTCCAAATCAAACGATTCTAAGAGTCAGATATCAAAAATGTGTTGTCTTCTGACTTGAGGACTAGCAGAAGGTGCTTGCAAGGGAAAGGCCATCTACCAGAAAAGAAGTTTGCTTGAAGTTATTACCTCTAACCTGACTTAGTGCTTAAAATGGATCAAATCCTATTGCAGATATTTTAACAAACAAAACAGACGAGCAGATGCCTCAGTGCAAACTGTACCTGATGAAAATCTTTGCCACTGCTTTTACCATCGCCACTGAAATCCACGTGGGAGAAGAGACAGCGTAGTAAATGCCTGTCTGCCTCGGGACCGTGCCTGTTCACAATCTGCAACACAGAAATCAGTAACACCAACTTGGTAGCAAACAGTCATTACTGAGCAACATCTGGGTCTAGTGCCACAGCTGCAGTGGTACTTCTAGTGGTCATCTCGGTTTTAACAAATCCACTAAGAATGTTCCTTTTTAGTCAGGAAGCCAGAAACCAAGTAACTAACCCTATTTGCAAATGAAATGCATAAACAAAGACATAAAGAATCTAGACACAAGTCACTGACACAGAAGTCAGCTTTCTAAGAATACTGCCCATGAAATGGATAAGTAAAAGGGGCATTTGGCTCAACTAGAGGCTGATTTCAAGCCTCTCTGCCACCAAAGCAGCCCAGAACCCATGCAGTGCCACACTCCCCACAGCTATAGTACCTAAGTCTGCAAAAAGACAGCTGTGGGACAGCCTGCACCTCTGTGCTACACCTATGGAAGAGGAACTTATCTCAGAGACAAAGCACCATACAGCATCGCTGCTGATCTTGAGGGCAGCTCCTACATTGTCTCCTGGTCACAACTTGACTGCCATTACCCCAGGGACTCTTAGCTTCTAAGGGATGTTCCTGAAAAGAATGTTCCTGCCATCTAGACAAAAAAAGTTCATCTCCAACTTGCTCATTAGCAAGCTTTAAAAATCAAATGCCACATGCTGAACAACTGCAGCTGAGACCTTTTACCATGTCTTCCCCCTGTCATTAGAGCTCATTCAACTGAATTCTATAACTCAGTCATAAACGGGTGATCTGCATTTGTTAATTTGCAGCACCTACTACTCATTACTACATCTTAACAAGATGTTTGCATCCTCTGTCATTTGCCTTAAGTTTAACTCTTGGCTACAGACCAGCTGTCTGAAGTTCAAGTTGTTTCAGTGTTTATTCATTCCTTTAAGCCTCAGCTAACTGGACAACACTACTTGCTTTTAATGAAACCCACACTGACAGAAATTTGAAGTCATTTCATCACCAGTAGCTCGCTCTTTTGTCCAAACAGCATCAGCTAACAACAAATCTAACCTTCATCTATTGGCAAAGCTTTTGCCATTGTTTCCCCCTTTCTAGCTGTAGGGCAGACACAATATGTGCCAGTACAAACCAGCAGCTCTGCCTATGCTGTTTGCTTCCACCAAGCCCACTGCTTCACTCCCTCATCAATATCCTTGTTTGCCAGTAGTCTCTTTGCACAAGAAGACAAACAGCATTGCTTTAGGCTGTGACTGCTTCAGCTCTGCTATTCCCGATCATTCTCATCTCAGTTCTTCCACTATTACCCAGCATGATGCTTCTCTTTCCCTCAAAACCTGATTAGTCCAGTAGCTGACAAGATTTCTGCTGTAAAGAAGCATCTGAGCTCATACACAGGCAAGAAGATACATGCTTGTGGTATGTCAGTCCAGAGTCAAGTCGCCCAACCCAGTTAGGTTGACAGCATGGTCTTCCAAAGCATCATCTCCCACGATCAGGTAGGAAGATGCTCTGGTTGGTGCACAAAGCAGCAAAACTGAGTTGACAGCAAGTCTCCCAGTCAGCTCAGGATTCTTCATTTAGGTAATTCCAATTAAATATGTAGATTTTGTTGTGCTAAGAAGACTAGCATGAAGCTGGACCAATCTAGTGAACTATTTGGTGCTGTGACCAAGGTGAACTCAACAAACCAGAGATTCAGAAGCTGTACATACTAAAGCCATCAACACAACTTGGCTGCATCAGAGTTAGATTGCTTCCATGCTTAGAAGCAACCTCAGAAGCTTTGGAAAACTTAACACGTGGGGAGGGAAGAGAACACTAGAAGCGCATTGCAGCGTCTTTCAGTTCTAACTACATTCACATAAAGCTTTTTCAGGAAACAAGGACTGTGAATTACTAGTTTTCCTGTAGAAAAAGAACCCCATTCATACTGGCAGCTCTCTTGCACACTTTCAGGACAGTGTACCCAATCACAAAACCATCTGTAGATGATCTGAGCCTTGGGGGTTATTACCATGAGAGTGACTGCGCACTCGTCACAGGCTGCCCAGAGCGGTTGTTTCTGTCCATAGAGGTACTCAAGAGCTGACTGGACATATTCTTGGGCAACAGGTGATGCTGTTTGAGCAGGAGGCTGGCCCACATGACCTCCAGAGGTCCCTTCCAACCTCCACCAGTCTGTGATGTGGGGTAAAGCTTAAGCCACTCATATTTGGGTTTATTATTTAGAGACAAGTTGGATTTGGCTTAGACAGACACAAAGTTAGATCAAAAAAAACAACTCTGCTTCTGCAGATAAAGAAAGTTTGGTTTTCTTATATAAATGTGTATGCAAAGCCCTTCTCTCCTCTCAAACCAGGCTCTCCTTATCACTACTTCAGGAAAAGGAGACCACAAAAAGTCACTTCAGAGGAAGCCATTCTTTAGAACTTCTGTCTGACAAATGCATTTTCTTAACAAATTCTGGGTTCTTTTTAATCAGTCTTAAAGCATCACCTATGTTAAATGACCACTGAAAGCAGGTCTGAGCAGAAATCAGGCGCTCAAGTTTTGGCACAGCTATGCTTGCAAGTGATGTGTTTAAACACAGGGGCCACTTTGGTCAGTTGTGACAAGAACAGCTCCAAGCAATGGCTTTCCACCTTCTCTGTAAGCTTTGTAAAATTGAGTGAATTATGCCAAGAATTTACACCAAGCAGTGTACTGAGAGACAAAGAGAGTTAAAGCATGCATATGTAATCACTATCTGAGGAGAAATCTCCCAGCAACTGTAACAGTAAATACCAGGAAGTTTGAAAAAAGACAAAGGGTCATGTGAGACTTTTAGGAATTGAGTCTTGAAATCCCAGATGTGTCTTAGAACCAAATATACAACAAAGCAGCCATTTGAACAGACTGGTTTCCAGACTCTCACCACAGTGACTCTAAGATGCCTGTCATGAAGGATAAGGAACAAGCTGTTACCATTTTAGAGATCTCTATTCCAACTGAATGGTAGAAGCACCAAATCTTCTCCCAAATCAAAGAAATGTTTACTAGCCTTTACCTAAGTGTTGATGGCAGATCTGCAAGTCATGCCTCAGTCATACCTTCCTGTAAAAACTGTCTGGTAAAACCAACAGGGACTGAAAGGACAGCATGATCTCAGATGGGCTCCCCGTGAATACTGAACTTGCAAAACCAAGGAAGCTTTACAAAAGCTACAAGAGGTTTATTCCATCTCCGTGGCTAAGCAGTGAACACTGCTGCAATCACTCCCTCTCACCTCTAGGAAGTGATGAATGCACTTTTCAATTCATCTGTTACCAGAAACTCACTCTTCTTAAGCCCCCTGGCCTCCTAATCTGATGCAATCACTGCAAGACTGCAGTAGAGTGAGAGAGGAAAAAAATTAACTGGTCCAGCTGTCTGCTGGGAACTGAACTAAACCAGTTTCTAAAACTGGCTCAGTAACATTCATTTCCTCCTAAGCAGATAATGCTTTTCAGTCCATCCTGCTACTCAAAGCTATTTTTAAAAGGGTCAGTTGAACTAGAATTCTTGAATAGATCTTGGGTATTTGGGTTTCAGTATACAATTTCTCTGACTGCCTTCAGAAAACCCAAGGCCAGGAAAGTCAGCTTGGCTCCACTGCTAAGCCACATTTCATGGCACAAGGAGCAAAAAAACTTCCACCTGAGGCCAGTGAAAGCATTCAGATGTAACCAACCACATACTCAGCTTTCAGAAAAACAAACAAACAACAAATGAAAGTATTTTGCTCTCTCTCCCAATCAGTGTGTTATGAGATGTCCAAAAGTTGACAGATTTCACCTGAAGGAGTTAGGAAAGCTTTGCATACCACCCCCCTCCAAGAGCAGGCATGAATCCTAATATTCAACTGCAAAGTTAACACTGGTCTCAGCTCCGAGCAGCTGTATGTCACAACCTGACAGACAAAGCCAACAGGAACATCAGAGAGACAAGAGCTGTGATTATCAACACCACAGAGAAAGAGCACACAGCAACACGTGAGAGCACCACAGAGTCCAACTCAACAGAGAAGACAAACTCCATCTGACCCTCCCAGTTTTCATTTCCAAGATTCCTTCTGTAGCACTGTTAGTTTACTTACATGTTGTATTTCCTGCTGGCTGGCTCGGTAGTTTTTCTTGGTTAAATTGTCCACCAGGTAGCTGATTTGAGACAAGGCCAGCGAGAGCGAGTCAAGATTCATTGCTGGTTGGGGCGGAAGCAGGCGGCCGAGCCCGGCGCAAAATCACCATTATTCCCCTTTAGTCACCTCAGAGACAGGTTAATTGTTTTTCCCCCAATTAGCCTGTATCTGGTTCTGTGTTACTTTCTTCAGCTTTTCTTTCTCAGTTGTCTTCCTCTGATCTGAAACATGGCACCTGAAAGAGAGTGTTACATTAGGTTTAGGTTCTGTAGCAACTCCCCAGCTCCGTTCCAGGCGTTGCTGGTCCCTTGCTATGGAACGCTCCCAATTAACAGGAAAAAAACCCTTCCTTTTAATCATTAAAGAAATCTTTGAGCTTATGTAGTGTTTAAAACAGTTAGTGGTTTCTCTGTGTTTCCTACTTCCACCAGAACACTGCAGGATGGAAAGTTAAGTCCTAGAGGAATTCAGCATTACGCCTTGGAACTCGCTTTTGGGTTTCTTTTGCTCGTTTTACCAAGCCAACTTGGTAAAGCAAGTTTAACATGTAAATTGATAACACACACACACGTTTGACAGCTTAACTTACATAAACCATTTGACATAACTATATTCCCCAAGGAAAAAGAAGTGCCATTAAGTTTTCACAACACAAGCTTAGCTGTTTTCACGCTCCCCAGCCACATTTATTCAATCTCTGCATTTCGCCAGGCTGAAAGAGCTAGCAAACAGCTCACTCAGAAGAATGACTACTCTTTCAGCACTATGAGAAGAGGAAAACAAGATACATAATGAATTAGACACCACACAGCAACAATCAGAGGTCAGAATCATTCAAAGCATCAAACTGTAAGTACATACATGTGCCTTTTTTTGCCTTGCTACCATGGCAGTATTATTGCCAGCAACTGTACCCACCAAAACAAGCAACACACACAAAGAACTGCAATAAACTAACTCTAACATTTGGCTTACGCGGAAACAGCTTTCCAGCAAGCTCCAACAGCCAAGCTTGCCAGCTTAATAAATTTCTATGACAACACAAAACTTGGCACTTGACATCTTGTCTGTTAAATTACAGATTGCCAACGTGATAAAATTGCATCCCAAAGCAAGTCCTGCATAAACCAACAGGCTGAGGAGTCTCAGAGGCAGCCATAAGCTGCTCCAAGAGGCAGCACTGTAATTTATCAGAGGTGGAATCAAGCTGGAGAGTCACTGTTTTGAAGCTCTACTTGATTAAAACACAAAGGTCACGAGGCATCGTGCCAAGAGTCTGAAGATCTTTTACAGAATAAAAACTATTGCATTACTGTCTTGACTGTACAGTGAAACCCACCAGTGCCCAATTTCTGCCTCATCACTGAGATGGATCTCACGGGAGATGTGTGCTTAGCACACACAAGGCTCAGGGCAAATCAGTTCAGGAAGCACACCCTGCCTCAGCATGGCTGGACTTGTCAGCTGCCCTCCTGCGAGAGGGGAACAGGAACAGCAGGGAGACAAGCTGAAAAGGCCTGAGTAGAACTACAACTCTTCCCCTCCTCTCCCTTTGTATAGAGGTTTTCACTCACACAACTACAGCCTATTTAACATCTGCCTACACTTCAAAGCATCAGGAGCAACCAATCCTATCACATACTCTTTCACAAGAGTATTAGATTAAATCAAAACACGGATAAAATACTTGTAAGGAAAAGTCAAACCATTACTCAGCTTCCAGACTTCCATGAGGCCACAGAGAAAACCCTGCACATCTCTAGAAGTTATTTAAGGTACTACTTGTGCAAAAAACCTTCCATCTCTTGAGAACAATTTTCAAGCAGCAACACTGAATCACCTTTCAGTGGCAAGGCAGCTGTGCATCCATGCTTAAAACTGCAGCAAAATCACTCCCAGTTTTTCTTCCCTGTCCATCTGACAAGCTATCATTCCTTACCTTAACCTACAGGTTGAAAAGCCCACTGTGTGTCAGCTTCGTAGAAAGGGAGACAGGCACAAATGTTACAGATTCTCAGTAGCACAGTGCCCGACCAGGTTGTTTTAAGGAACTCAATTCCACTTTTGGAATAATCCAGACAACATCACCAGGCACAGCAAACACATGCTTTGCAACACACTCTCATTGGCAACATTTAATGTGGTGAATCAACATAAAGCTTCTGAAAAGCACGTGTCACAAATCGAGCAGCCAGACCACTGTGCCACAGTAACTACACCCACAAAAGCCACTGCAAACAGCCTGCAAAGGGAATTTGGTCCCTTGCAGAGCACCAGCCTGAAGATCTCAAAGGCTGGTTGAACTCCAGACTCAAGAACAGGACACAAACCAAAACCCCACTCCTGTCAGTTTTAAAGCAGTAACAGAAGTTTCAGAGTTTGCCCTTCAGGACCTAGGAAGAAAAACCACATTTCTCTGGCTTTTGTTCCTCAGACCAATACAAATAGCACAGCAATCACACCTCCTCCACCCACAAATCAAGCTTTTAGGTACTGGAACTCTTAAGTTGGGCTCAGTTGTAAATCAGATCCACCCTGTTGCCACACAATACCCTGCAGAGCACTGACACTGACCATCCCACTCCCTATTAACATCACTATGCAGGGACTAAACACCTCCACATACTTTAATTGTACAGCAGAACAACAAGCTTTGCCACTTTCTAACAGCAAAATCCAGCAGTGCCACGGGAGAACCCAAGCTGAGGTTCAAAAGGGGATTTTTGCCTCTCAGGGAAGCAGAACAGGAGCCTGAACAGCCACGGTGACTCAAGGACAGAACACAATAGCTGAAGGAAGCAGCTTCCTATTTCTGGTCTAAATATCTGGTTTGCACAGTATGTATCCTAATACACAGAAAGAAACCTGGCAGCTCTCACAAGCACCAGGCAGTGGCGTTTCAGAGCTTCAAATGCTGCAACCTAACTTCCAGCAGTATATAACATCAGAGTAATTAAGGAAGCCCTGTGTAGAAGGCACAAATGCCCGGGTAGCTCTCTGGTCACTCGATGCAAGGCTAAAACTCAGTTCCTACAGCAAGCTATGAATGCTATGCAAAGCAGACTTTATTTTTGGATGCATGTATTCTTAGTGGAAATGAATCGCCCCACATTGGCTGCGCTAGCTCAGGAAGCTTTCAGTCCACGGGGCCAACCTGACATCTCACAGGCTCAGAAAAATCAGGCCTCATCCTGAAAGGTTTTACCAAAAAAGAAATTTACATCTGCTGACGAAACTAAAGACTTTCAGCTACAGTTCCTATGACACAGCAAGGGATTAAACTGTCACACACAGGTCTCAGGAGCTCTTTAGAGATCACCATGTTATATCGTGCCACACAGCTGGTATTTAAAAGGTAGAAAGCATTTAGTCAAGCCTGCAGGATTACATGGCCTCAACACTTGCTAAGGAAATCAAAGGGCCATCAGCAAAACATTTGGCATCTATCTCAGTAGATGCTTTCCAACAGCAGAGTTCTGCTGGGTTATTAAAACACAAATATAATAGAGTTTTAGGCAAGAATCCAAATATCACCAAAGAGAGAGGGCCAGTACGCAACCCGCAGTCAGCTTTGACAAAAACACTACTAACCTGAAGCAGATCACTAGAAGCAACTAAGCCTTGCTGCTGAAGATGACAAACCTGAGGTCTTCCACAAACTCAGGAAGAACTTTCTTACCAAGAAAATTATTCCAAAGTTACTTTAATCTGAACTTCAGGGAGTTTCCAGTATTTTGCAGAGGTAAGTAACTGCCCACTGGGTTTCAAGAGCTTTAAAGATTTTAGGCCACACGTACCACAGGTGGAGGACATGTCGCCTCAAGTGAGAGGAACAGCAACATGCTGGCAGGTTAGGTTCTAAACTCCTGCCAAAACCCATATAAACATGCTAAAAGCAGCATTGCTAACCCTGTTCTTTGGAACTGTCTCTTATTTGCTTCTCAAACCCACACGAACAGAGCACAGGGAACAGCAACACACCTCTCAAGCCCCACATGAGAAGCACTCCAAAGCGGAAAAGAAAGGTTGAGATCATACCACAGGTAAGTTAAATTTCAGGGTGGCTATCATTCTGAAAGCTACAGAAAGAAAAACCTTACAGTGAAAGTCACATTAACAGGAAAATAAGCTCCTGATCAACTTGACCTCTTCAAATGTAGGTGTTTACAGGAAGAAATGCCACTAGAATGTTCCCTGTCCCGGGAAACTGCAGACAAGTGCAGCTAAACGGAAGCCACGATGCTGATCAGACATGGCAGCTGCCCTTGGGCTTCAGATTTGGAACCCACCCCACTAAGGCCAGTTATACTTCAGGCATTTTCATACCTCAACTGTTCACAGAAACAACCCAAAAACCTCTCACTTCCCCCTTTCCCTTCAGCCCCACACTGTAGGATGGCTTCTGTTGGAGGGAAGGGAAGGAAATGTAGCAGCTCATTTGGAAAGGCTTTCTGCTCTTTTCCCATCCAAAGAGGGTTCTGAACCCCTTAAATGGTATTTGAAATGGCAAAGGAGAATCAGATTTGCCTTACAGTAGGGATGGTCATAGAAGAGGAGGAAAATCTGGCTAAAACAGTCACATCTTCAAACGCAATCCTCAGTGATAGATTCCCAACACAACATGGCAATGACCCATCACAGACACAAAGCAGCTCTGTCTCCTTCTCCCAAGTTGTTTGCAGCTTCTCTTCCACTTACTCAACTGAACACCACCAGCAGCCATCTAGCACCCATGACAACAAACTAAATACCTAGAGGCACTATGATAGAAGGCTAAACAGGATTAGGTGTTCCTCTGAAGAGCAGAAAAACGTATCACCAGCAAGCTTGCTATGAGTTTGGTTTGCAGACATCAGGGCAACAGGGTCAGCAGTTAACAGTAAACTTAAAAGCAAAAGGGCAGAAGAACCAGGACCATAACAAGGCTAGATATGTCAAGTAAATATATTACCAACTAAGTTTGTTTCCCATTTACAAGACAGTCACTCATAGGGACTCATCCTGTCTGTCATTTTAGCCAATGACACTGTAGTTCCCTTAGAAACAGGAAACACTGAAGCTGTGTGCAATAAGAATGACTCGTTGGGTGTCATACCTGTTTTGTTACCCACTTAGGAAGATGTCATGCTTCCTTTTAACAAGGGAGATTCAGACAGTCTCAGCTCATGACTTACTGACAGATCAAGCATCTGGGCTTGTGTTTTTTGGCCTTTCCTCGGTCCTGTTGTAAACATGGTCCAGAATGTTTGTATTTTGTTGAACTGACCAATCACTGACCTTGCACAGTGGCACAAGCAGAACACGGCACTCCTCTGAGTTAGGGAACTATTGCAGAGGAGCTATTTCTAACAACACAGGATCCGTCAGAGGAACCAACTGTTGCTATTTCTAGTTTCGAAACACACACACACACACATCCATTTTACTGGGCAGCATGTTCCAAACCGTAGGGCAGCGCTGGGAAGCATCTGTTGCACGGGCACTGCAGGAAGGCTGTGTCACCGGGTTATTTACTACGGCTCCCTGCTCGCACGTGACTCGTTTTCTCTGGCTAAGTTACACCACGGCCGATCCTCACAGGAGGCCACCGAGCCGTGCCTCAGGGCAGGCCCAGCACCGCCTGCTCCCCGGCTCTGTCCCAGCTCCACCCGTCACGATCGACGCTACAAAAAGGGGGATGGGAAGAGAAAGCAAAACAGCTTCAAAAGCCGAAGGTTTCCACGGAAAACTCCCGCAACCTTCCGCCCTGCCCCGGCAGCCGCAGCCGGCGACCCGCGGGCCTCGCTGCCACGGGCCCGGGCCGGAGCGGAGCCGGGCGGCCCCTGCGGCCACTCGCGCGGCGGCTGAAGCAGC
>WBNH01000157.1:252352-271810 GCA_013401255.1 Urocolius indicus | reverse complement strand
ACACCTGGACACACACACACACATATCGCCCGCCCAACACACACACCTGGACACACACACACACCCCCACCCAGACACACACACACCCCGAAACACACACACACACTCGCACACACCCGGACACACACACACCCACCCACCCCCAGGGCCACACACACACTTGGACACACACACACCCACTCCCAGGGACACACACACCCCCCCACACACACACCTGGACACACACACACACCCCCACCCAGACACACACACACCCCGAAACACACACACACACTCGCACACACCTGGACACACACACATACACACCTGGGGGGACACCCCCCCCAACACACACACACCCTGACACACTCCCGGACACACACACACACACACACACCCCACACCCCCCCCCCCACACACACACACCCACCCACACCTGGGGACACACACACACCGCCCCCCCCAACACACACACCCGGACACAGACACCTGGACAAACACACACACCCCCACCCAGACACACACACACCCCGAAACACACACACACACTCGCACACACCTGGACACACACACACACCCCCACCCAGACACCCACACACCCCGAAACACACACACACACTCGCACACACCTGGACACACACACACACCCCCACCCAGACACCCACACACCCCGAAACACACACACACACTCGCACACACCTGGACACACACACACACCCCCCTGGGGGGGCACCCCCCCCCCCGCCCCCCCCCCCCCCACCCCCCCCCCCTGCCTCATGCCCCGCCACCCACCCACACCCCCCCTCCACACCCCCCCCGACACACACACACAGACACGGCACCCGCACACGGCACCACAACGCCACGTTTATTGAGCCCAGGTCCCTCCGCGCCCCGCATGTACAAATACACGTAGAAAGGCTGTAAACAGTCAGGGCAGCTGTAAGGCAACCGGAGACATCATGGGACCCCCCACACGGCCCCCGCGCCGAGTACGTCCCCGCGGGGCACACAGCAGCCCCAGCCTGGGCACCCACTCCTCTGTGCCCAAGGGGCCCTGAGCTGGGGAAGCAGTGAGTGCCACCCGCACACACATCCCCCACATCAGGGGCAGGGTGTGCTGGAGCTTGGCGGTGTCAGAAGGTGAGGGGCTGCAGGTTGGTGGTAGCTCAGGGGAGGCTCAGGGTCCCTCAAACATTCACGCTGTGCTTGGGGCTTTCCCTCCCGGCTTTTCCTCCATTCTCTCCCTCAGCCCGAGGAGAGGCAGGGAGGGTCCCCATTTACACACAGCAACCCCTGGTGGGGAAGCACCCACTGCTGTCCCCCCAGCCCCCGGCGCTGGCTGCAGAGGTGAGAGGCACATTGGGAAGCACAGGAGCATGCCTTGGCTCACCTTCTCACCTCCACGGGCTGGGCTGCTCCCAGGTGATGCAAAGCCAGGCGTTGCACCAAGCTGGGCTGGACCCTCATCACAGCTGGAGTGACAGATACACAAGAATTGCCCCCTCCTCCAGGGTTTTAGAAGCCAAAGAAGGAACAAGGAAACTCAGAGACTGAAAAAGAGCAGGTTGGTGTCCAGAGGTTTACCTGCCCCAACTGAACCTGCAGCTGGGGGAGCTGCAGGAGTGAAACTATCATCCAGATGCAATGGAGAGACAACCCAGAGCAACACCAGCCATACAGAGTGTAAACAGCCAAGGGAATGGTATAGAACAGATTAGGACTGACTGCTTTATCCCAAAGCATCCCTTAAAACTTGCATCTGGCCCAATCCCATGCCCTGGACAACTCCTTGAAGAAGAGTTTGGGAAGCTGGAGAAGAGCTGTGCTCTGCTGTGGTGTCTCCAGCAGGTCGATGCAGCCACAGCACCCACTGTAGCAAGTGTTTGCCCTGGCAGGTCAAACACAGCCACAGCGTGTCCCTGCCCTGGGGCTGTGCTGCTCAAAGAGAAAGCCATCAGGCTGAAGGTGACATTCCTGCTTTGTCACAGACAGTGCAGCCCAGGCGCAGGGGGAGGTCAGAGTGGGGGCAGGAGACACGTGAGATGAGCCACCAGAAAGCAAACCAAACCAAACACCCACACAGGAGAGGACCAGGGGAATGTCGCCCTGCCTCATAAACAAGGTTACCAGTTCCCTTTATGCCAGACAAAATGTCTCTCCATGGTTGGGAGGAGTTTGAGCAGCGGAGGAGCTCCCCCAGCACAGGGGCACCTGGCTGAGAGCGGCGGCGCCTGCGCCAACCCCGACTCCCCCAGGGGCATCTACCCCAAGGGGTAGAAAGGGCTGCACCTGGACCACAGGCCCCTTGTAACGCTGCTCTGGCTTCACCAGGGAGTCAGGGCTGAGAGGAGAAGCCTGACTGCCTGGTGAGTTAAGACAGTGAGGTACAAAACACCATGAGGCTCTTTCAGCCAAGGGCCAGGTTACAACACTCCCCTTGGATCTTCCCAGGTGTGTTTTCTCCTCACTTCCCTTTGGTGCTGGGGACACCCTGCATCCCCTCAGCAGCAGCAGCGTGGTCCGTGTGGGGGAGCAGTCAGGCTGTGAGATCCACGAAGATGGCGTTGGCAGTGGTCTGTCCGAAGATGAAAGCTCCCAGGGTGACCATGAACACCCCGTAGCCGACCTGGGCCCACCAGCTGCAGGTACAGGACAGGGTGTGTTTAGGGGAGTCCTTCACCAGGATATCCACAGGGGAAGGCAGGAGACAGGAAGCACGTTTTGGTTACCTGATTGCTCTGGTTTCTTGGATCTCTGAGAGCTTGGCTTGAATGAGGCAGAGCCCTGAAAGGCCAGGGACGCAAATTAGACCCAGATGAGCTGTGTGTCCTGGGGACTGGGCAGATGCTCCAGGAGCCAGGCAGCCACGCTCCCCGTTATGGAGCAGAGAGTTCAGGTGAAACAGTGAGGCTGTCCACCCACTTCCCCTGCTCACCTCCCCTGCACTCTTCCCCTGCTCACCTTCCCTGCTCACCTTCCCTGCACACCTCCCCTGCACACCTCCCGGGCCCTGCGTCGCCATCCCACCCTACCTGGGAAGACAAAGATGAAACAGGCAGCCAAGCCCCCGATGACAGAGATGACTTTGCCAATGTCAGGGATGAAGAGAGCCAGGAGGAGGGTGAGGAGGAACCAGCTGATGGTCTGAAGCAGACGCCTCCTCTGCTCCCGAACCACGTCCTCCTCCACCGTCACTCCAGTGTAACGGAGCCACAGACCCTCAAGGACAGCCCTGTGGGCACAGAGTCAGGACGGGGGGTCCCTGTGTGACCCCTCACAGGCACGGAGCCAGGATGGAGGGTTCCCTGAGCAGGCCCCCACAGGCACAGAGCCAGGACGGGGGGCTCCCGGTGTGGCGCCGCAGACGGCATACGCGAGGATGGGGTGTGCCCGGTGTGCAGCCGCGTGGGCATCGGGCCTGGAGCCGGGGTCCCCCGTGTGCCGCCCCGCAGGCACAGAGCCAGGACGGGGGGTTCCCTGCGTGGCCCCCTCCTGCCCTCACCAGCACCTGCATCCCCCAGGCTCACCGGCCGCAGAAGTGCAGGATGGGGTAGGACGTCAGCACACACAGGATGATGAAGGCCCGGGCGAGGGCAACGGGGATGTCGTTGGAGGGGTAGGACAGCAGGACATCCTGCTCCACTCCAGCCCCGAAGGTCAGGAAGCCGCAGACGCCTGTGGGGAAGGGAGCAGTTAGTGGGGAGCATGGACCCTCCGCACGCACCTGTGCTTGAGGGACCAGACCGGGGTGGATGTGGCACAGGGCACGCTGCAGCAGGGGTTAGATGGGCTCCCCTCCCTCCTCACTCTGTTCCCCTGCTAACCAGAGAGTCCTTGCCCTCCAGCAGCTGACAGCCCTTCCGAGGGCTGTGCCACTCTCACTCCGTGTCCCCTCGCTCACCGGTGCCCGTGTAGACGAAGAGAGCGATGACCATGGCTGCCGTCACCACTGCCCCCCATGGCTTCACCTCTGGCTGCTTCATGCTGTTGAAGACGGGCACACTGCTCACGTGGCACTGCCAGGGACACCAGGAGAGAGGGGGACATGCTGTGGGCCGGGCTGCAGTCACTGGCATCCCTGCCTGTGACACCCCCAGCTTCGTCACAGCATTGTCACCCCCTCAGGTTTGTCACTGGGGAAGAAAAGGGGGGACGTGGCTGCCCTGGACTTCACAGATGGGGTGAAACTGATCTGTCTCCAGCCAAGAGTGGTGAGGTGTTGAAATGGTGAGGTGTTGAAGTGGCTCCAGCTCCCTGGCACAGCCATGTGGTGATCACACAGGGAGGGACTTGGCCACTGGCACAGGGGCATCCCTGGACCATGCTGGTCCCTCACCTGGGCACCCACAGGGTTGGAAGGGGAGAGCTGGGCCCATGGCCTTACCTGGAACCCAAAGCAGATGGTGGGCATGGCGTTGAAGACAGCTGTCCAGCTGGAAGGGCTGGCAGGAGAGAAACACCCACCAGTCAGAGCAGGGGCTCCCTGTGCCCCCAGCCAGCACCTGGCAGTGCTCAGCCACGGGCCCACTCCTCTGCTGTCACCCCGTCCCCCCACCCAGGCCAGTGCCTTGGCACAGAGGGACCTGGCACTCCCTGAACATCAGGGTCTTTCACCAACACAGAACCAGCCAAAACTGAGGACACAGAAGAATAAAATACATCAGCAAAAAAATAAGAACCTACTTGTGCAGTGCCCAGAACTGGTCTGAACTGCGCTCTGCCCTACAAGTCCCACTGCCATACCAGGTCCAGAACTGTCCCCAGCCTGTGAGCGAAGGGACAAGCCACAGGGGCTGTGCTGGCCAAGAAATTAACCAAAACTGTCCTAAAATAGATCTAGCCCTGGGTGCTGGGTGAGCACAAGCACCCTGTAGGGAACATTTGGCCTCGCTGTAAGAGCCAGTCAGTGCTCATCAAACCCTGGGATGGAGCTGTAGGGGCCTCCAAGAGGTCTCATTCTTCTCCTTCATCCCTGAAACATGCAGAGATGCAGCCCCCTGGGGGCTTCTGGCAGTGATACACAGTGTCCCCAGGCAGGATTTGGTGCCAGCCTTTGCAGCCCTCACTCCGACACCCCTGCCTGGCTCTGCAGTGCTGTGATGGCCACCATCAGCACCAGGCCTCTTGAACTCACCTGGTGGGGATCTCCACGGGCACCAGCTCCTTGTCAGGCCAGATGTACTTGATGATGATGACTGCTGTGACGTACCAGGTGCCAATCACACTCAGGGAGCTGCAGGAGGGGACAGGAGCCCATCAGTGTGCTGCCTGCCTGCTCTGCAGAGGGTCCTCTCCCAGACTCTCCATCTCTGCATGGCCCAGGCTCGGGACCACCCTGATCTCCCTTCCCAAGGGAATATTCCAGGCAGCATCCCCAGGGTAGATGGTGATACAATCCCACTGTGCTGTGAGGGCTGCCCCACACTGCTGTGAGCAGCTGACTTCACAGCAAGGGGATGGGCTAGACTGAGGGCAGGAGAAAGAGGCCAGTGGTGGTTCCTCTGTATCCCTGGGCTATCTCCAGCAGGATGCCCGGAGGAGCAGGGCTGGCCTGCAGACCACCCAGCTCAGGCACCCTTCTGGCTTCTCCTCTGTGCTGCACAGCCAACTCCACTGATGGGACAATGCAGCTGAAAGCAAGCCCCTGAGTGTTATGCTGTGACTGGGAGGTGCTCAGCAGCTCCTCTGCTTCCCAGATGGGGAAACTGAGGCATGAGAAGGTGAAGGAAGCGACGTCCAACCCCTGAGGGGCGAGCGCACAGATCACGGAGCCGGAACCCTGCGCTTCAGCTCCCTGTCCCCTGGGACCACGCGTGGTGGGAGCTGGCTGGCCCGGCCCTGCAGAGCCCTCCCCACCCACCTGGCGTATTTTTGGAAGCCAATCTCCTTGGGGATGGAGAGGGGCAGGATGAGGAGGAAGGCTGTGACGCTGATGGTGAACTTGCGGTCCGTGTACCAGCGGCTGCTCCCGGCCTCCTCGGGCTCCGTCACCAGAGCAGCAATGACTGTGGGGATGAGGAGGGTGGTCAGGCTGCCCCTTCCAGCACAACACACAGCAACTGCTGATGGTTTCTGTGCCCCGTGGCACACACTTACTCTTGTCCTCCTGGTCTCCAATGATGATGAGGAAGGCGATGCAGGTGCCAAAGGTGTAGACGGCGATGGCCACCTCGCAGAGCACGCCGGGCACCTTCCCACACACAGCCCACACCACCTCCTGGTAGGTCCGCTCGTTGCTGGCCTGTGAGCAGTATGCCAGGATCACCAAGCCTCCGATGATGAAGATCAGCATGCACTGCCACGGGGAAGAGACGGGGAGCTGACACTGAGGCGACAGCAGGATGAGGTTCCCAAAGCCTCCCTGGGCACCCAAACATTCCCTGGTGCACCTCACCCCAACACGGCTTCTTCCCAGGAGCCAAGTGCTCTCTGAGCCCCTTCTGTGGCTCCACGTTTGCCCTCTGTACCCCCTCCCAGGGTACTCTACCCCCCGCCCTCACCATCTGCAGCGCGATGCCTGCAGCCACGCCGCCGGCCATGCTGAAGGCAGCGGGGAAGTTGAGCAGCCCGGCCCCGAGGGCAGCGTTGACCACGATGAACACGGCTCCCAACGCCGACGTGGCCCCAGGACCGTTTCCTTGGCTCTCTCCACTCTTGGGCACCGTCTCCACGCTGGGGCTCTGCAGGAGCCTGGCCCGTTCCCCAGCGTCGGCGCTCCACTCCCAGTCCCTGTAGTCGCTGTTGATGCTCCCGGTGCCCTGAGCCATCGTCCCTCCGAGGGCAGCACACACCGCCGTCCACGTCCCACTAGTGCTCCTGCACGGGGCTCAGGGTGCTGCCTCGAGGAGGGTCCGTGGACAGCACTGGCTCCATCAGTCAGGCACCTCACTGCTCCTAGAAGGGAACAAAGAAGCTGATAAATTCAGTGTTAATGTACATTAACAAGGGACAATGTGGGTGCCAGACGGGGGCACAGAGGAAGTGAGTTCCCTGAGTCACAGGGTACTTGAGGGGGGTCAGAGCACGCAGGAGTCCTCATGCCAGAAGAGCTATGGCAGAATCCACCTCCTGTCCCCCAGATCCTGGGCGAGGGCAGCAATGCTGTCAGCCAAGGGACTCACCCGGCTGCCAGCACGAGACCCAACGTCACGTCTTGCTTTCCTGACCTCCAACCCTGATCCTGCAAGCTCTGCAAGAGCTGCTGTGCACGTGCTCCCGGGTAAAGGTCAAGGCTGGGCTCCAAGGGAACGACCCAGGCACGCAGCACAAACACCATGTCACCGGGAAAAGCAGAACTGGCCCCTTCCATTGAGTCCCCAAGGCAACCACCAGCACCAGATGTCTCACAAGCTCTCGGACCTGAAGGCCTGGTGTTTCCAGCACCACATCCCTTGGCGGTGGGCAGCCCAGATCTCATCCCAGTGCCTTGGAGCTGAAGGAGATCAGCCCTCACAACCTGGCAGGGCTTCGCAGGGACCTACACAGCCAAGGGAGATCCCTTTTCAGAGGAAATCTTTTCCCAGTGTCTCCAGAGACTCTTCCCGACCAGCCCACGTTTTGCTTCTAGGCCATTTAAACCCCACGCTTGCGCTATCAATCCTCTCCAAGGATTTCTGGGCATGGGATAAACGCAGAGGTCTGCGCTGGGGAAGAAGACGGGCAGCCCTCTCTCTCCCCCCGGCTGCCGGCCCGGCGGCTCTGCCGGTGCCCGTGGGTTCGCTTGAGCCGCAGCCCCGGCCCCGACGAGGGTGGAGGCGTCTCCGGCGGCCCTTCAGCCCCGGCAAAGCCGCCATCCCGCCGGCGACCCGAGACCCCGCGGCGGGCGCGTCTCCGGCCGTGACTCGACAGCCCCCGCGCCGGGCCCGGGCAGCCGCCGCTGCTCGCGGGGACGCGGCCCCAGCCCCGGGCTCCCTTACCCCGCCGCTCCTCGGCNGGCCGGGCCGCGGCAGGCGCCGGGTCCCGCGGGCAGAGGCGGCTGCAGCGCCGGGAGCGCCGCGCGGGCAGGACACGGGGCTGCGGCGCGTTGCACAAGCGGGAGCCGGCCGCGGGCATCGCGCCACGTAAACAACCGTCACCTCCAACGAGCTGCCGGCGAGCAGCGGCGGCTCCGGCCCCCGCTCAGGGACGCGGCTTCGCTCGCAGCCGACACGAACCCCATCCACTGATCGGCCTCGGGGAACTCGCACCCTCCCCAGCAACACCCACGGGCAGCTCCACAAGCTTCGCTCTCAGGTCCGTGGTACCCCGGGGCAGCCTCAGCCCACATCTCCCCTGCTGCCTCCGACGCACAGGGTCGGCGGGACCTGCCCTGCCTTTGTGGGGGAATGAGTGGGACAGTGGGGTTTCACTGGCTCTGCAGGAGCCCCGGTGCTGGTTGTGGCACGGGAGGGACAGGGTGCTGCTGGGCAGTGGTGGGAGGAAGCCCCTCGCTTGACACAGCCACACACCACTTTATTTGGATTAAAAAATCAAGAGTCCAGCCACTCACACAGCCTCAGGGACGCTGTTTAGTAAGATAATGTTGTTTGGAGTTGTCAGCTCTCAGTTTTCCCTCAGGATCTTTTTCTCTGGAGGCTCCAGAAAGTTGTCTGAAGGAGCCCATGAGAGGGACACCTCATACCCCCCTGGGGGAGGGGACACAGACAGGCCTCCCTCTTGGCTTTGGGACACACACACAGCCTGTGCTCTGCAGGGAGGGCTGCCAGGGCTGGTACAGAAACAGGGAGAGGCAGAGACCAAGAGAGAGCAGCTTTCAGAGGAGGTTCTTATTGGGGAAGCAGGTGAGAAATTGTCCCACCTCAGGGTATGGGAGTGAAGTTGGGAGAACCAGGCAGGCTCAGAGGAGGGACAAGGGTCCACCCCACACCCCAGTGCCACCCTGAATTGCACCTGAGGACAGTCCCAGATGGAACGAGTGAAGCCAACGATGGAGCAGACGGCAGTAGTGACAAGTCCATGGAGCTGGCAGCCACAGGGTGGCTTTGGCACTGCCAACCCCAGGCCAGGAGGGTGCAGGACGGAAGCTGCTGGCAGCAGGCTGAGGCGGCTGTGGGGATGACTCTGAGCTGCCCTCCCCCACAACCACCCCCACTGCTGCTCCAGCCCTGGCCCAACAGCCTCCCAGAGCCTTCTCCTGGGGAGGAGCAGCGTGGGGAAGCCTCTGGTGCCTGTGCTGGCAGGATGGCAGTGCTAAGCATTGTCTTCCTGCAGCGCAGAGGGGCAGAGGCCAGTTAGGAGCCAGCACCACTGTCCCCGCGCCAGCACTCAGGCAGGCTGTGACTAGGCTTCTACAACAACTCATCTACATGATACATTCAGCAGCAGCGTCAAGTACTGTGGTTGGAAGTATTCTGCTTGTTTCTTTTCCCTCCCCATCTGGGCGGGGTGGGGAAGGGAAAGCCACCAGCTCCAGGCAGGGCTGCGCCTTTACTTGCTGACTTGGTGGATGGCGTGAGCCAGGTAACCCACGTTGCCCGACGTGACTCCCGCCATGGAGATTCGCCCATCCTTTGTCATGTAGATGGAGAACTCCTTGATCAGCCGCTCCACCTGCCGGTGAAAGAGCAGAGTTCAAACCTCTGCCGGACTTGTACTCCCTCAGCAGAGCATGAATGCACCCAGCTTGTCACAGCTGAAAGCAAAAGGTGCCAGCAGACAGCAGCCCCTGGAGCCAGCAGGGAGCCCTGTAAAGCCAGCTGCTGGGCTCTGCAATGCACAGACACTGCAGATCACACAATCACAGCATGGTGGGGGTTAGAAGGGACCTTTAGCCATCATCCAGCCCAACCCCCTGCAGAAGCAGCTCCCACCTAGATCAGGTCACACAGGAACGTGTCCAGGTGGGTTTGAAGCCCTCCAAGGAAGGAGCCTCCACACCCTCCCTGGGCAGCCTGGGCCAGGGCTCCCTCACTCAAACACTCAAACAGTTTTGCCTTGTGTTTCAATGGAACTGTTTGTGCTGCAGCTTCATCCCATCATCCCTTGCCCTGACCCTGGATACAACAGAAACAAGTGCTGCCCCAACCTCCTGACACCCACCATTGAGATACTTGTGACTATCAATGAGATCCCCCCTCAGTCTTCTCCAGACTGAACAGCCCCAGGTCCCACAGCCTTTCCTCATCAGGAAGATGCTCCAGTCCCCTGATCATCTTGGTGTCCCTGCCCGGGCCTCTCTCCAGCAGTTCCCTGTCCCTCTTGAGCTGGGGAGCCCAAAACTGGACACAGGACTCCAGAGGAGGCCTCAGCAGGGCAGAGCAGAGGGGCAGCAGAACCTCCCTTGACCTGCTGCACTCTTCTTCAGATGCTCAGCTGGGAGAGCCACCTCGCTCCAGCTGACCTTTAAGGGCACCTCAGAGCAGCACCAAGTGACAGATAAGTGGGCTGCATCTCCTTCCAACCTCCACAAGCACAGCTGGGAGCAGAGCAAGGCCTCACTCCCCATGGTGCTCCAATGCCCAGAGGATGTTCCTCCAGGAGGAAGGACTGCTTAGAAGGGCTCATTTTGATACCTGCAGCCAGGATCTTACTGATAAGGACCGACAATGAATCCCAGAGACCATGGGAACTGCATTTACCTGCTCAGGCTTCAGCCCTGTGAAGCAGAACATGCCGATCTGGTCAGTGATGTGCTGCCAGTTGTGGGAGGATCCCTCTTTCTTGAGGTTGGCCACCAGCTGCGTCCGCATGCCGATGATCCGGTCAGCCATGCCCTTCACCTCCACCAGCCTGAGGAGCCAAGCCAGGAGCTGCTCAGAGTGGGGCTGGGACACACCAACCCTGCTCCCCCCACCCCAGCCACCAGGAAGCAGCTCTCTGCCCCTGGCAGGGCCTCACACCCTGAAAACATGGGGGATGCAGATGAGCAAAGACCAGGGAGTGTGGACCTGTAGCTCCAGCTGGGGAGCTGCTGCTTCCTCCTAGTCTCTGAAGGCAACTGCTGTTTATTTATCTCCCACTTCTGAAAGCCACGGGTGAGGAAGAGGCCTTGTGGCAGCACTGCCCAGTCCCAGCCAAAATACTAACTGTGGGTGAATGAAGGGTGCCTGTGCCAAGCCCTGCTGCCAGGCAGCACAGCCAGGAGACGTCTCTGCTGGGCCCTGGGTCAGGCACCAGTGTGAGCCTGCCAAAGGAAGGCAGCTCCTGGTGAAGCCACAGCACACAGCCAGCCTTTGTTCTGCCATGCCTGCTGCCAGCAGGGACCAGGCACTGAGTGGCTGTGAGGGGGGCAGAGCCTGATGCCAGCAACAGGCTTAAAGCATAAGGCCCATTCCTGGGCCTTATTCCCAGGGGGCTTACGCTTTCATTTCCCCCCATGTAACACACACTACGTGGCTACAATGCTTCAGTCAAGTCCTTCCTACTCCTTGGACAGGCAGCTCCTGCAGCCTTCAATCCCAGGAGAGCTTTATCCCCTCCCTTGCAGTACTCGTGCTCCTGGTGTCAGGCTGGGCTGATCCCAGGCACTGCCAAGGACAGGAGCAGGGATTTCTCCAGAGTAAAGGAACAGTACATGGTTCTGACTGTACTCCTGAAGCCGAAAGCTGCCTGTGACAGCAGCAGGCAGGAAAGGCAGCACAGGGCTGCCACAGGAAGCTCCCACCTCGCTGTGGGCAGCGTTAGGAGCATCCCTCTTACCACTCCTTGCGCAGGTCGGGGGTGTTGAGGATGAGGGAGGCGATGCGGGCTCCGTTCAGCGGCGGGTTGGAGTACATGGGCCGGATGAGGATCTTCAGCTGGGACTCCACCCTTTTGGCCTCCTCTGCGTCGCTGCAGATCACCGTGAAGGCACCCACACGCTCTCCTGCAGGAGGGGCAGCCAGCTCCCAGCCTCTGCCTTGGGCTCCCAGGGCCGGGGGCAGGAACTCGTGCCGGTGCCACACGGCTTTAGCTGAGCCCTGTCAGTACTGCAGCAGGCAGCAGAGAGGCTGCCAAATCCCAGAGGCAGCAGGTCCCTCCCCTCCTTCCCTCCTGCTCACCGTACAGCCCCATGTTCTTGGCGTAGGACTGGGCCAGGATGACGTTGATGCCCTGCTCGATGAAGTGCCGCACGGCCCAGGCGTCCCGGTTGATGTCCCCACTGGCAAAGCCCTGGTAGGCCATGTCAAAGAACACCAGGAGGTTCCGTTTCTGCCACCAAAGAGGGGGAGAGGGCGTTACAGGAACTGAGCACTCCTCCAGGGTGGCTGAAAACAGCCATGCAGGCAGCAGCCAGCTCAGCTGCAGCTGTGCTCCTCCACAAGCAGAACTGTTGCCCTTGGTTTGTGACAGGGAAGGCAGTCCTGAGCTCCAGTGACCCACCACACACCAGAACTCAAGACTCTCCCAGTGCACTTAAGGGACGTGCAGTCTGGCCCAGAAAGCAAGAAGTGGGGTCAGCAGTAAGAAATGATCCCATCTGGGTGTCTCCTGTGTTATCAGTCTCCAGGAGAGCCACCCAGGCACCCTCTGGGCAGGTGCCAGCCCTCCCAGTGCCTCCAGGCACATAACCCACACACACTGCCCCTTGCTCAGGGGGCTCACAGCTGTCTGGAAGCCCCAGAGGCCCCTTGGATATCTTAATAGTGGGCCTGGCATCCCCAAGCCACATTTCACTGGAGTGAAATGAGAGCAGGAGGGAGGAGGAGGACAACTAGTAAGGAAAAATATGCCCCTAATCTGTTTCTGGTTGGAACTTGTGAGGAGACACCAGGCAGCTGAAAGATCTTCCAGCATTTTTAACACAGCAGCACTGGGAGCCCTGACCCAGCTACCACAGCTCCGTTTCAATCCTGCTGCTCTCCTCTCAGGGCCCCCTGCTCCAGGTGCCAGCAGACAGTCTGACAGTCAGCTCCAGGCTTTATGGGTTCATTTATTTGTCTTCAGAAGAGGAAGGTGACAGCCAAGAGAGCCCAGAAGTGTGGCTTTCCCTGGGAGAGCTCAGTACCCCTGGCACACTGCTGCTCACCTTCACCACAGTTGCCAGCTCCTTCCACTGCTCCTGCCGTGGATCCACCCCGGTGGGGTTGTGAGCACAAGCATGCAGGAGGATGATGCTCTTCTCTGGAATTTTCTAAGGAAGGTGTTACAGACAATGAATGATTAATGTCATCTGAACACTCCCCTCAGCAGCTGAGGTGAGGTTCTTGCCCTAGACAGCTTAGATGAGCCCTCTAAGGCTTCTATAGCCACGATTTGGTGCCCTCAAGCACTCTTATTTAGGCTAAAGCGAGATCAGTGGTCTCTCCACATCACCTCCCTGCTTCCAGGCATGAAAGGCAACTCACAGAAATGTCCTCCACGGCTCCAGAGAAGTCGAGGCTGCACGTCTTAGGGTCGTAGTAGCGATAAGCCTGAAGCTGCAGGCCGGCGTCACGGAAGATGGGGGTGTGATTGCCCCAGGATGGCTTGGGCAGGTACACATCACGGCTGGACTTGAAGAACCGTTGCTGGTGGAGAGAGAGAGATGGTGTTCACACAGATTGAACAGGTTTAGGGAGTTAGAAACCCCCTAAGATTCAGCTCTGGTTAAAATCTGTCCTTTCCTTCCCCCACCAGCAGCCAGGGACTCACCAAAAAGTTGGCTCCGATTCGCAGAGACCCAGTGCCAGAGATGCCCTGCACAGTGACGTACTGCAAGGGGAGAAACAAACACAGGAGCCTGAGCAGTGTGGCACAGGGAAAGCCCAGCTGCCACGGCAGTTGTAGCAGCAGCTCACCCAGCGGAGGCACCGCACAGCTCCGTGCCTCCAGCTGCCAGGCTGGTGCACCCCACACCCCCAGCGAGCTCGGATCCGCTCCCTGGGACAGCCCGTCTCAGCCCAGCCCTCAGGGCAAGCAGCTGTCCTTGTGCACAGCCAGCCTGTAATGCAAGTGGCACCAGTACCCCTGCCACATCTGCCCCTTCTTCTGGGCAGGCAGGTGCCCCCCCTGCTGCCCCCAGCACGCTCCTCACCCGGCCGCTCTTGAAGGCCTCGCTGTTCTCGCCCAGCGCCAGCTCTGCAGACGCCCGGGTGAAATCCGCCAGCCCCCCGATGGGCAGGTACTCCTTGTCCATCTTCTTGGATGCTATCATGGCCTCAGCCTGGGGAGGAGGACACACACTCAGCAGGAGCACAGTGAGCAGCTCCAGGTCACTTCTCTTTGCGGTTGCTTGTTCAAAAGGGTAAGTTTGGCTTTCAAGAGCTTCCCCTCAGAGATCAGGGTTCCAAGCAAGGGGCAGGAGCAAACCTTTCAGGTGAGCCTCTGCTTTTTAGCACAGGGCAGGGTGCCCAGCAGCCAGGGCAGAGCCAGGAAGAGCTCCAGAGGAGAGCACAACTTCCAGCCCATCACAAGCCAAAGCTGCAGCATGAGGACATCCGTTTCTTTGCCCAAGCAGGAACTGTCCCACAGGAAGGCAAGATTGGACTGTTACTCTTGTACATAGGGAGACAACCCCCCAAGACCAGGTAGGGTAGCAACCCTTTGTAGGGCCTCATCGTGCTGGGAATGGAGCCAGTTGTAAAAAAAAGGCCCAAAACACTACACAAAGCCCAGCCAATTTTTACATCAGCCCATCTGAAAGCTAACTCATCCTTACCATGGCTCCTTCCAGCTTCACTAACCTCTGCTTCTCTCAGGCAGATCCTGCATCAGGAGCCACTCCAAGTCCCTTCCTAACACAGGATCAGAGCAGCAAACAAGGAGCCATGCTCAGGAAAAAACTCAGTGACAAAGACATCTGGAACACTCTGGGAACTCTCTCTGTGCTCCCAGAGCAGCAGGACAGACCCTGGCAGCATTCACACCCCCCAGGAAGCCGTTCCTGTAGCTCCCTGTTGTGAGCCAGCTGCAACACGTGTTGTCCCTGGGAGAGCGAGGGATGGCTTTAAACCCCACGCTGATGAGAAACACAGAGCATCCTCCCTGCCCCAAGAAGACCAGCCTCTCAGTGTGTGTGCATGAGCTGCCCAGCTATTCCAGTCTGTTTCCATGCTTGCAGCTCTGAAAGGCTCTGTATTCCCCTCACAGGCAGTGCCGTGTCCAGCTCCCTCGCCTGCAGTTCCAGCCTGGCTTATGGAGAAACTGGTAACATTGGCTCAGCAGAATTTCCAAGACTAATCCATTGAGGGGACAATGTCAGCTCTTTCCTCCCACGTGGGCTGCCCAGGGAGCATCAGCCTGTTCAAGAAACACCTTGAAGTCCAGAGGAGAGCTGTGCTGGAGTGCTTATGGAGGTCAGCAATAGATTAGATTTACCAGGATGGGAATGGGACATGTCTTCCCTGTTTCATTCCCTCCTTCACGTCTCTGCTGTGTCTCAAAAGCCTTAGTTCTGCTAAGGGAGACATCCAGGAACCCTCCTGCTGTGCTTGGAGGGCTCCCACCCCTGAGCAGCCAGGGTGCCTGGCAGGGCTCACCTTGCGCACACAGCTCAGGACAAAGGGCTTCCCGTTGTCGTCCCGGTACGCCCCCACGCCCAGGTTCATCTTCTTGGAGTTGGTGTCACGCTTGTAAGCTTCTGTCACTCCCAGGATGGGGTCTGGGGGACCCATCTCCACGTGGGACCACCATGAGCTGAAGGGGAGAAAAAGAAGCTAAGAGTTAGGCCTGAGAAGTGGGCAGGGACGTGCTCCAACGTGGCTGGAGAGAACACCTCAAAGGCCACCTTGTCTTTAAACCACTGGGAAAGGGACAAGTAGTGCTAGGAGGATTATTCAAGAGGAAAAAACTCAACTCCTTTATGCTCCTCACAGTCTCCAGGGGAGGGATTATGGGGGCTGGTCCCCTGAGGGACCTCGGCCAGGCCCCAGCAGTTGCACCAGCCCAAATACGGAGCCTCTTCCCAATTCCTGGAAGGGCTCCTGGGCATGAAACCTCTGCTGCTTTTCCTGCAACACTGGCTGAGCTTATGAGAGTGTTTCCCTCCTCTGCCCTACAAACTCTGCCTCCCTTTCAGAGGGATGTTGCAGCCAAACACTGTTCTCCTGGGACTTGCAGGGGACACTCTCTCCCTGTGTGAAAGCCCCTTCCCCGTGCCAGGAGGAGCTTCATGCCCCACTCCTCACCAGCCACTCTGCAAACCACCTGCCTCTGCCCTCTTGGCAGGACATCCTGAAGATGAGAGGCTCTTCTCAGTATCAAGGGCAGAGCAGAGCACACTATAAAAAGAAACCTGTTATTCTGCCTTTGGCCACAGCCTCTGCCCAGGCTCATGTCCAGGCTCTATAGGCAACAGAAGCACAGTGATGGTTTTTAACCTGCTTGGCAGAGGGCTGTAAGGACCCCTCCTGAGGGAGGAGAGCTTTATCCGGATAACTCTGTAATAATAATAATAACTCAGCTCTGAGCATCACACTGGCACTTGCCCAGACCCCTGAGCTGGGTGGGGGACACAACCATTCAGCATGAGGTGGGCTGGGTTTATCTCCTCTGGGGTAGGATTCAGTCAGATTGCTAAAGGAGAAGCTACCACAGATAATGCTGCCACTTATCAGCTTTACAAAGCTTTGCAGTGGGGGCAAGGCCATCATATGAAGATAACAAACAAGCTTTCCCAACCAGGGAATGCTGCCCTGGGGGTGCTGATCCAGTCCCAGGCAGTGCAGGCAGCCCAGGACCCCCCCAGGCCAGCCCAGCCTCCTGCAGACACAGCACACCTGGAGGCAGCAGGACCAGGGGCTTAACAAAGCTCTAATGGCATCAGCAGAAAGCAGGACCTCACCTTCCCCTTCCAGCTGTCCCTGGTTTGAGTCCATTTAGACCCAGTTTACTCCCTACATAAACATACTTTGCATTAGCATATGTACACAGATTGTATCTCATGGAGCTCCAAACACCATTTGTCCTCTTCAGCCTCTACCCACCAGCATCTTATTTACACATAAAAAGCCTCTTTCTCCCCTTGACAGGCTCTGTGGAAAACAAGGCAGCAAACACACCTGGGGTACTTTAAAATGGAAAACACCCTTGGCATTTTCTAGACCACTAACAAGCCTTAATTACATCTCTGGTTAAGCACAGGATCAACTTAGAAAGGAGGATGAGTCAGTGATGCCAGCAACACCCAGCTTCAGCCCGCAGGGAGGGAGCAGCCTGGCATGGAGACTGAGTAACCCATCATCCCTCCTCTGGCACCTGGAAGGGCAGGGGGTTCTGTCCTCATCAGTCTCTAATCCTCCTTCAAGAACACCCTGGTTAACAAGCCATCCATCCAAAGCAGCCAGGCCCACCCCAGCAGCTGCTGCTGGGCAGAGCACGGCCCTTGCTGGCTGTGCATCCAGAGGGACTGGGCCCTCCATCTCCCAGATGATGACAGGTTCTCTCCTTCAGGCAGAGAAACATTACTCCAGGACATCCTTTATGAGGACAGGTGTCTGTCCCCACTCCATAGACATTTATTCTGATCAGTACCAGTTCTGACTACAAAGCCCCTGTGCATCTGGACCTAGTGCACACTATTTTCATCTGCCTCCTATGGTGTTTCATCTGGTTACAGGCTCAGGGAAGACTCTGGAGTCTCCCAGGGCTGGGATTATTTGGGGCTGCAGGAGCCCAGCCATCTGTCCTAAAGGGCTGCTGCTTCCCAGGTAGTGTGTGGCACCTTCTCCCTGCTGGGCTGTGCACCAAGAGGCTTACAGTGTAATTAGGAGTAATTAGGGCTGGATCCTGCAAACACTTAAGCAGGTCACTGGGCTCTAAAACACTGCTGCTGCAACTAATGCTGATCCTGCAGGCAGCTTCCTAAGCTGCAGAGAGTTAAGCACTTGTGTTCTGAGCCGATTCTCCTGGCAGCTTAAGGCATTGAAGGGGAGGCTCAGGATTGAAGGTTTTCAGGTGAAGTCCTCTGCTGTTTCCAGGGGGATGAGCTTGTGGGGAGGCAGGAGAAAAAAGGTCCAGGCTCAGTTGTCCAAACACCAAGGGACCAGAGAAGCAAATGTTTCTAGACAGGGGTTTGGGAGAAGACATCTCCCAGGGACGGGAGGCCACAAGCCCCAACATTTCCATTATCTCTGTCGTGCCTTCTGTTTTCTTTTGAGCAAATACAGGTAAAAGCTGTAAATTGCACATCCTCTCTGCCAGGCTGGAGGTGCTTTAGTGCTTACACCTAAACAAAAGCAAGTTTAAGCTGAGGTTGAACAACCAGGTGTGCGATGCAAAGAAAACACATCCTCCAGCTACAGAACTTGAGCACAGGCAGTCCCAGCTGGAGTTCAGATGCTGAGCAGAACTGGATTGGAGCAGTCTCTGTGAGTCTTTCCAGCCCACGTGATAGACGAGACAAAGAGAAATGGTAGGAAAGTGCACTAGGAACTGTGTAAACCAGCAACAGCCTTTCAAAATGCCTGTGGAACTCGTGGCCCAAGCTGCAGAGAGCAAAGAGCGTGCTCATGGGCAGAAGCTGAGCTCTTGCCTGAAGTGAAGTGAGTGTTCACAAGCCCAGTGAAGGTTTCCATTGAGAAGAGGCCAATCCACATTTCCACGTGAGAGACTATTTCAAAACCTCTGCCAAAGCCCCTGCAGCAGGATGGTGGATGGATACCACAGCTAAAGCAAATATTTACACATGAACAATGCCACCAGGCTGCTGGCTGCTGCTCTCTCAAGCCTAAAAATTCATGGCCCCAAGTCAGCTGTCTTAAGCTGGAAAAGCATTTTAAAGGGCTGCCTAGTGATACATCAGAGCAGCAGCACACTGAACTATAGCCTTAATTAGCATTTTGTGTGTCAAGGGAGCCATTTTCACCACTTAGCACCTCTTCACCTACCTCCAGATTCCAGAAAGATCATTCTAAGCAGAGGGAAAGGCTCCTAAAGATAACAGGAACTGCTAATCACTGCTCCTCAGCAGTGGCTCCTGTCTTCTGGGAACCATAGGGATGGTCTGCCTCTCTTTTAAGTGACTTCAATTAAATGTGATAATTTATACTTTGATGTGTAACAAGTCTGAGAAAAGCAAAGCTAGCACCAGTGGGCTGGCATAGCTTTCACAGACCTGCTACAGTCCAAGGGCTGAAAGACAAGTTGTAGGCAGTTGCTGAGAAGAGCCAGAAGGCTGCCTGAGAGGAAGCAGGGGATTATGAGCAGTTTTCTCACAAGGCAGTGAGGGTCCATGCTGGACAGGAGAGGGTTAATCAACATCTCCATATGCTGAGGTGGGGAATAAAAGAACCCCAACTACTTCCCCGCTGGGAAGCTGCTTCTTAAAGCTTCTGAGGCAGCGTGGGCCAGTAGGCTCTGCTGCTCCAGAGGGTGGCAAGGCTTTGCTTGAGCCCTCTGCAGGCTCTGCCCCTCGGCTGTGGTGATGTTCTCGGGCAGAGCCCCGTGGCGCTCAGCTCGAGCTGTACTTTTTGTGGAGCTCTTTTGGGGCTCTTCACAGTCTTTCAGCTGCACCTTCAGAGCTGCCAGCGGTGCTGGTGCCTCCGATCCCACTCACAGCACACGGGCAGCACCGCCCCGGCGCCACCGCACGTGGCTGGAGCTACACGATGCCCCGGCCGCAGCTCACGGTGCGCGGGG
>WBNH01000157.1:133461-243158 GCA_013401255.1 Urocolius indicus | reverse complement strand
GATGGGACAGGATGAGATGGGTCGGGGTGGGACAGGACAGGACGGGAAGGGATGGGATGGGATGAGATGGGACGGGAAGGGATGGGATGAGACGGGACAGGACGGGATGAGATGGGGTGGGTTGGGATGACACGGGACAGGATGGGATGAGATGCAACGGGGTGGGATGGGACAGGACGGGATGAGATGGAGCAGGACCAGACGGGACAGGACAGGACCAAATGGGACGACATGGGACAGGACAGGATGAGATGGGATAGGATGAGACTGGATGGGATGGGGCAGGATGAAATGGAGTGGGGTGGGGGGAGGGAAGGGACAGGACAGTGGCCCTGGGGCATGCATCGAGGCCCTGGGCACGGGATAGCTGCACATCGGAAGCAGCAGCAGCTTTGGGCACCGCAGGGACAGCCCGTGCCCTGCCCCGTGCCCCTGTGCTGTGCCATCTCCTGCCTGACATCACCTACTCCTACCCCATCACCTACTCCTGCCCCGTTACCTGGTCCTGCCCTGTCACCCAGCCCTGCCTCATCATCCTGCCCTGCGCTGCCACCTCCCCCCCAGTGTGTCACTCCCTCCCTTGGGCCACCCAGCCCTGTACGTGTCACCCATCTCTCCCCCTGTCACCACATCCCTTCCCAGTGTCACCACATCCCTTCCCACCACATCCCCACACCTTGTCCCTGCCCCCAGCCTCAGCAGGCTCAGGATTTGCTGGTCCCAGCAGGAGAGGAGAGTGGAAGCAGTCCCAGTGTCACCAGCCCCAAGGGACCTGGAGTGCTGCAGCAGGGCTTGTCCCCCATGAACTACGGCTGGGGCGAGGACACACAACATAGACCCTGCAACCATCCTTTGGAGGAAAATCCAAGGAAGCTTTAGATCAAAGCTTTGCCATCCCTGCTGGAGGGGGCTGGCTGTGGAGGGATGGGAGCCATGCTCATACCACAAAGTGATGTTTCTCACCCTGGCTCCCCTTGTTGCCCAGCAGCCTGTCAGGGGATTTTCTTTTGCCAACTTTTCCCTATCAGCAGGGAAATTTCCAGGCCCAAACAAACAGCTGCACGTGGGGCTGGTCACTGGTTCCAGCACAGCCTGCCCAGGGGAAGCATTGCCATGGCTACAAGGGGAAAAAGAGAACAAATCAGATCCAGGCAGAAAGCTCAGCTGGTGGAAGCACTTAATTAAAGATGAGAAGGAGGCAGGAAAGTTCAGATATGCAGAGCAGGGATGGCATCGGTGTCAGGCAGCTGCAGGGGGTTATAGACGGGACCCATCCTGCTGGGAACCAGTGTCCCTTGGTTTTGTCTCTCATCTGGGAGAAAAGGGGGTGCCAGGTGCTCCCCTCAAATTGCAGAGCTCACAGCCTTTTTTGGGAGCAGGCTTGAGGACTGGAGGATGGCCCCAAGTCTGGCTTTAATGCCACAGGGAGCTGCGGCAGGGCAGGATGCCTGAGTCAATGCTTGGGAAGGGAGATGCTGCTGCGTCATCCCATGGGGACAGTGGATTCTTTCTAAAGCCATCACCCAACATGGGTGTCTGGGCACAGGCAGTGGCAGGAGGGGGGTGTTCCCTCCAGCCCTCACCCACATCACAGCTTTTAAACCAACTCCTGTCTGAAAGCACCATCAGCTTTCGGACACCAGAGTCCCCCAGGGTGCTTACAGAGCCAGGCTTTGATTCAGCAACACAGCCAGGCCACTGCCGTGCCCCACACCACATCTCTCCCCCTGCTCCACATCCTCAGTCTCATAGGAAAGAGTTTCATCCTTTCCAGTATACAAAATCCTTGCAATGAAGCCCTAAAGCTTTCAGGAGAAAAGAAACCACCAGCACTACCATAGCAGAAACCCTTTAATTCAACTGTGGACTTCCAGTAAAGAGAAAGGTCTAATGGAATGTTGATTACTTGAAGGCAAAGCACAAGTTCAGCTGCTGAGCTGAGACAGTACACTGCAGGAAAAACAGGTTTTGTGCTTACTCTTTTGTAGAAGAGAGTCCGAGAAATCAAGCTCCACAAAGGAAATGGGATGTGGATCCCACAATCAGATCATTCAGGGAGGTTGCAGCAGAGATCTCCACTTAAAAGCTGATGAGATGATCCAGCTGAGGGCTGTTATCAGAGGTTTCTCCTCCTGATATCATACTTGTGTGAATCCCATGTGAGGTTGGCAATGTAACATCCCCACCTTCTCCAGGGGAGCAGCAGGACCCCATGACCTGAAAAGTTTTCTCTGGACTGATGAGCAAGAGAAAGGAAAGAGCTGGCAAAAGGGATGGAGCAGGCTGGCTCATGAAACCACAGCTGGGAAAGAGCCAAGAGGAAGCTCTGCCATCTCTGCCCCACACTACCACAGCTCTGCCACGGGGTTGGCAGCACAGGACAACCTGTGCTGGTGGCTTTCACTAACCAGGCAGCACCTGAGTTTGCTGCTAACCATAGCACTGAAAAAGCCAGATTAGTCATAACATTTGGGGCTCTTCTTCCACTTGCCAGGTTTCCTTTAGCTTTTCATGCAGCTCCCAGCTTATCTCTATGACCATAAATAGCCTGAAGTTCAGAAGAAGGTGAGTGGTGCAGAACACAGGAATGAAAGAAAACCAAAGTTGTCTCCCAGTCTTTATAGTTTCAGTGATGGATGTTGCCAGAAAGCATTAAGAGCACTAAACAAAAGGCACAGGATCAAGGAAACCAAATCCTGCCACCAGCACAGGGGACTTGCTGCACTGGCACCACCAGAGCCCTACAAACCCTCCAGTTAGTTGAGGGCCTTTGGTTCTTGGCCTGTTTTCTGGTCAGTGGGAAACAGCTGTGCAAGGGGCTGAGTAAATGTTGGTCCTGATTATCCCCAGCCTTGAAGGGGGGTTGGATGCCAGGGGGACAGTTAAGTAACTCCTTCCTTTCTAACCCATGGTCTTGGCATAGCAAACAAACACAGTGTTTTCAAGGTCACAGCAGATTTTGTTTCCTCCCAGTTTCTTCCCCACACGTCTCTCCTCACCTCTTGCATCATTTTACTTCAGTCTCTTCAAACTTGTCAGCTGTAAAAGCTAAAAAAAATGGATTGAAGGTATCTCCAAGCTCAGATGTCCCCACTTGTTAATGGTATTCCCACTGTCTCCTCCAAAACAGAAGCAAGATGACCTCCAAAGTGCTCAGGGCATCTTCCTTCTGGTCATTTACAGGGACAAAACCAGGCTGTTCACACGGATTTTGAGCCACCCAGCTTGGCCTTGGAGAGCAGAAAGAAGAGTCTCCACCTGTTTAATGCTATCTGGAAAAGATTTCTTTAACAACAGCCATCATTTGCCAAAGATTTCGTTGCATGGTGATGTTCTGATTGAATTCTCAGTGGAATTCAAGTTGCACTGAGACACAAGTGCAGGGTGTGGGTTTCACAGCGAGACAGCCTCCTGAGGGCAGGGGCTGCTGTCGGGCTTCCCCCTGGCTCTGGCCTGGCTTGAGGAGCACCCGCACTACAGCAGGCTGTCAGGATGCTTCCCTTCACGTTGCAGTCCCTTCCCTTCACGTTGCAGTCCCTTCCCTTCACGTTGCAGTCCAGCCTGATTTTGATTAATTAATGGAGTTTACTGAAATTCCAGCCTTAGCTGCTCTGGCTGCTCTCTAGCTCCAGCTCGCTGCACAGATGTCTTCCACTCTCACTTGAGAGACTTTCTATTTACCAAGTATTAATTAGATGAATGTGAAGGATCATTTTCTATACGGAGGGAAAATTATCTGCTCTCTTTCTCTCTGGCCTGTAACATGCCCCTACTGGGACAAGTCTGAAAAGAGAGCAGGTAGAAGTGGTTCCTTCTTGCTCTGCACATCTGCCACTTCTATTTCCCTGCTTTTGTTGCCAGTTGATGAGCACTTCACTTCACTAGGCCTGAAAAGGCAACAGCCTTGTGGAAGAAGGAGCTGGAGTCTCTTTCTCTATGCATGCTGCCACCAGAGCTCGTCCCTCAGACTCTCTTTGACAGTCAGACCCAGCAGATGGAAAGAGCTGCTGGCTCAGGGAGCTCCTCCAAGAACAAGGAGCTGTTGAAGAAGTGACTTGGCCAGTAGAGCATCAGCAGCAGAATCCTCCCTGTCCAGAAGTCCTCAAAACCAGGCTGGGCAGCTGTTTGTCAGGGTGACCCTGTCCAGGAGCACAGAAAAGGCCAGGGCATCCACCTCAAGATCTCTCCTACACCTGAAGTGCTACAGCTTCACAGAAAACACACTCAGCACAACTCTGCTCCTCCTGATGGCAACATCTGCACCATTAATGCAGCAGTTGACAGAGTAATTGCAGCATAAGAGCTTCAAGCAATATCCACCCAGAAGAAAACTCCCTGGGCCACAACATCCTTTTGTGCTGGAGCTGAAGAAATGCCAGGGACGGCTGAAGGCTGCGACAGAGCTGAACGACTGAACGACTCAGCAGCTACGTTTAGGAAGGCAGAGTGGGAGCTCTCCACAACCAGGTGGGTGTCTTCAGACCACTGCTGTCAACTGAAACCATTTAGCTCTGACAGTGATGGGTTTTATAGAGAACTCCAAGATAAAGGAAGGGAAGAAAGGTTACCTGATAATTACAGTCACTGTTTCACATCCAGCTGCATCCATGGCTCAGCTCGACCTTTGGGGAATGATGAATAATGCACCATTGTGGTGAACAGCCACCCTGCCTGGATAGAGCATTGGCATGCTGGGAGCGTGGTGGCCTCTCCTGTTTGTCCTTTACTCACTGCTACACTCAATTTCTTCATGTAGGAGGACTGGGAAAGTCCAAAATGGTATCACACCCATTCCAAAATGATTTCCACTGTAACGTCATGTCACTGAACTCCACAAACCATTGTTGCTCCAACACCTGCTGCAGGGACTTCAGCAGAGCAAAGCTGGGGTGAAACACTCGGTCAAACTGATTATCTCTGTCTTGGGACACCAAAAGGTGGGACACCAGTGCAAGTGGCTCAAGCTGCTGAGCTCCAAGACAGAAACAAAAATCAGGCAGAGTTTGGCCTAGATCTTGTTTCCAGCTTGGCCACTTTTATACCATGCATGGAGAAGTCATGACTTGTATCTGAGCTGCACTTTCACTCCCTGTTAAATAGGGGTGCCAGAAAACTGATTTGGTCACTGGCTGCTAACAAGAGGATCATCCTGGCAAAACTCAAAGCAAACCTCTGCACCCAACCAGCAAAAGCACAGGGACAAAGATCAAAAGGTCTATTTGAAATCAAGAGAGCAGAAGGGGACAAGTCTCACAGCCAGCTCTCCCCTAGCACCTGCTGGTGTTCACATGTTAGGAGATGAGTGAGAAATGGCTGGAGGTCATGGGGAGCTTGTGCTTTCCCCCAGCTTGCCAAGGAGGTGTGTGACCAGCTTCTGCAGGGCTTCAGCCCGCACCACCGAGATGCGCAGCACTTCCTCGTGGTTGGCTTTCTCTTGACTGTTGTAGCTCATCACCACTTTGTTGGTGATGAGGGAGATCCCAAGGACTCGAAGGCCACAGTGCCTGGCTACAATTACTTCTGGGACAGTGCTCATGCCTATGGTGGGAGAGGAAAGAACCGGTGTGAGTCAGGATTGATGGCAAAATGAGATGTCTCCAAGTCTGCAAACTGGGATCTTACCTTCAGCACAAGCCTTTGCCTTGTTCTTCCACAGCTCAGCGTCACAGCAGTCAGAGGCTGTGATGCTTGTAAGGCTGCAATAAGTCTAGCATTACAGCTATAACCCTGCTCAGCACAATAAGCCTCCTACCTTTGATTCCTGTGTGCTGTGTCTCTCCCCAAGACGTGTCAGACTGCTTGCAGCCATGCTAAGACAAGTACTGATGTACTGTGTCATTTGGCTCTCCCCTTAGCTAAAAAAGCTACTGCAAAGAAAATTAGCTTTGTGGGAAGATGAACTCCTTTCCTCACACACACTGAATAGGCAGATATTAATGAACAGACTACCATGAGATGCTTCAATGGCCCAGGGGTCAAGCTGGAGGAGTGATAGGGATGATAACACTTCCCTTCCTCGTGTTGGGAAGGTTTCCATAATATCCATCTCTAAAGAACCAGGACTCCTATGGAGGGTTGCTTTGTAGGGAAAAGGCACAGTGAAAATCCTTACTAGTGTCAGAATTTCAACATATAATAGAAAAGGACTTCATTTCTGATTGGGCCCTGCTCAGTCCTGCTTATGTTGAGCCACGTGAGTGTGGGAGATTCCATCACAACATTGTGATGGAATCCCTGTCCTGGGCAGCCCTAAGCACAGAAGCTTTCTGCAAATCCATCCTAGAAGCTGCATTAAGCCACTGCAGAGCCAAGCAGAAACACACAGACCTCATTTCTCTAGGCCCTCTAGACAGAGACTCAAGGCCTGAAGAAAGTAATCTCTGAGAAGAATGAATGCTCCCAACCAACTCTGCCAGCTCAGCCCAGCCCAGCCCAGCCCAGCCCAGCCCAGCTCAGCCCAGCCCAGCCCAGCCCAGCCCAGCTCAGCCCAGCTTACCCACAGCATCTGCTCCCAGTGCTTGCAGCACACGGCACTCAGCAATGGTTTCGTAGCAGGGCCCTGCCAGCTGACAGTAGACTCCTTCTCGGATGAAGCTCAGAAAGCCCAGCTCCTGTGCACTCTCCATTGCCACGCCAAGCAGATCTTGCTCATATGCATCTGACATGCAGGGAAACCTCACTCCAAACCTGTAAGGCAGTAAAGGGCAAAGCCATGCCGATGCTGCCGCTGCTGCTGCCTTCCCTGCATCAGGGATGCTCACAGATGCAACCTCTCTCATCCTAGCCTCCTCATCAAGTACTTCTGCCATTATGACATTCTTGCTGATCACCCAAAGCCTTCAGCTTGCAGAGGCTGTTGGAAGGTCTAGCATCTCTTTCCTTCTGCACAATCCTTCTAGAATGATCTTTCCAAGGAATTCTGTCCCCAGGGAGCACTGATGGCCAGTTCCCGCTTTCCCCAGTACTTGCCTATGGTGACCAGGCAGTTGCTGCCTGCTGCTTCTCCTGCACAACAGCTTGCAGACAGGCTCCCTGTAGCACCAGCCACGGGGCTTGAGCAGGGCCTGATGGAGCATTGGTCACTGCCTTCATAGCCCATCACAGCAGGCAGCTCCTAAAGCAGGGTTATGGCCAGGGATCAGAGAATCACAGAGTGGTGGGGTTTGGAAGGGACCTTTAGACATCATCCAGCTCAACCCCGCTGCAGAAGCAGCTCCCACCTAGATCAGGTCACACAGGAACGTGTGAAGCCCTCCAAGGAAGGAGCCTCCACACCCTCCCTGGGCAGCCTGGGCCAGGGCTCCCTCACTGAAACACTCAAACAGTTTGTCTTACGTTTGAATGGAACTTTTTCCAGCTTCATCCCATCACCTCTTGTCCTGTTGCCCTGTACCACTGCAGTGAGGGATGTCCTGTCACTGCACTGACACTCACATGCTTGAAACAGAATCAGATGCCCTGGATAGATCATGTGAGATTTGGGTCCAGTGGCAGCTGCAGTCCAGCCATCAGGACATGTTACAAGCCCCTCTGTGTGCCACCTAGAGGGTAAAAATTATGCCACACAGCCATACGGTATAGGAAACCTGATTTTCCAGCTCAACCAGCAGCAGGTCATACTGGTTGATTTAGAAGTGTCCCAAGAGGCTGCCAAGACAACCACCTCACATCAGACTGATGCGCTCAGCCAATACATGATGTTAACAAAGGCAGCTCAGGTTAATGTCCTGGATACAAGGGTGCCTATCAGGAGATATAGAGCTTTCATCTTTGCTCTGCTGCCAGCTTCTGCTGGCCTCTTGTATCATTTCCATCACCCCAGAAAGGGCTGCTGATAAATGCAGGCTGGATACTCTACAGTTAAGAGGAGGGAGCAGGGAGAGGGATTGACAAGAAGAGACAGCAGCAGGTCTCTTCAGCAGACACTCTGCTGGCTGTGTCAGAAGGATCAGAAGCCTGCTTTTATAAACCAAATCCTCTCAGGGTTTGCATATAAACTTACAGCCCTGTAAGAGCAAGCAACAGCCAAGGAAGGTTGTCCGGGGAAGGCAGGGCAGGTGGAACAGCACACACAGCTGTTGCTTTACCTTCTCCCTCACAGGTACCTGGAGTCAAATGCTACCTCTCAGTAAATATTTGTCAGCAGGTACAACTGGCAATCCTGCCTTGTGGCTGGAGGAAGAAAGGATTAATTGGTAAAATGTAGCTGATGTTTTCTTACCTTTCATCGTTGGGCCCACGCAGGGGATTCTGCCCTCCCAAGCCAAACATGCTGATGTGATCTCTAATGAACATAATATCTCCCACTTGGAAATGGGGATTCAGACCCCCAGCAGCATTTGTGACAATCAAGATCTCCACTCCCAGGAGAAAGAAGACCCTGATAGGAAAGGTTACCTGCCAGAACCAAAGGCATATATGCAATGAGTATCAGAGCTAGCAGACAGCTACTGCTATGACAGCTATAGCATTGTAACTAGTCAATAGTTTATGTGATGTAGAAGGCTCTATGTGAGGCCATAAGGACTCAAACCAACTTTTTTCTCCAGTTTTAAACATTGCTCTCATGTAAACAGAAAGAAATTTAATGTTTGGGCTTTTTTTCCACCCCAAACATATGAAATCCTAATCTGGAAATGAACCCCATTAAAATTCAAGCCCACATTCCCTACGTTTGCACTGAGGTCAAATGAATGCAGTACCAAAAGGAAATGCAGATAATTCTTCCTTGCTGCCAAGGTCTTGCAGAGATCAAACCACTGTGCTGACTGAATCAACTACTTATGCACTTCTGGAGCCTAACTGAAAACCCAGCCTTTTGCAGCAATGATGCATTTCACAGAAGCACGGAGATTAGTTCATTCATTTCATCCTCTTCACGTCAGTTCGCTCCAGAGATCTGCTTATCCAAAGTTAAGGAAACAACTGGGAACTGGAAAAGCAGTCTAAGAAGTTTGGTTTTGAGAAGTCAAGAAGGAATCAGGATGATTTGTGCTACCTCTGACACGCTCAAGAGGCTGCAAGCAGAAACATTCCCTAACGAGAGACATCACTGCTTTGAGAAGTGAGTTGAAGGACAAACGCGTCCTGAGACACCCAGTTTTGTATCAATACATTAAAAATAAAGGGTTTTTTATTTCTATAAAGATAGTTTTTTTCTTCCACAAAGAAGTTGAGTGGTGCCAAATGTGAGAGTTTATACCCAAACTGACCTCAGCCACAAGTAAAATCTCGAAGCTATTCAAAGCAAACACGCTGCACTCGCAGCCAGCACATGAATATTCTTGGTGTTTTCTAACAGAAGTGGCCAGATGTGCACATTATGTAACACCAACACAAACATTCACATGGTCCTGTATGTGCACTGGCTGAGCAGACCAAGTTACAGTAGCCAGGGAGGTTTTTTTTCCCCTTGAGGAGAAAAGCTGTAAGCTACACACAAACGAGCATTAAAACCAATTGTTCTTATCACTCAGAGTTTCTGGGTTGTCACTTTAAATCCTCATTAAAATGACTGAGTGAAAGCATGTAAAACAGTCTGCTTTATATGCCTGCTGTTTTCCCCTGTGAACACAGCAGGGCTGGGCACTCTGAGTGGCTGCACAGCAGTGCCTTCACTCAGCAGCCGACTGCCTCTGGGTTTGGACTCCAAAGTTCACTTCTATGGGGAAGTCTAAGCAAGACTGATTGCAAGAGCAATGCCAGCTCATTGGAAGGACTAACCTCTTGCAGCTGGGTATCAAAGCAAGCAGCTGCTTTTGCATCTTTTACAAGGTATCTTCCTCTATGTGAATGGTTTGCTTAAGGATGACTCACCGTGCTGACAGAATATCCCTCGTAATAGTGGAAGCGTCCCTGCATGCACACGCAGGGCTGCCCGTTCAGCTCCCCAAACACCAGTCTGCCAACGTGCCCTGCAACTGGAAATTAATAGCCTGTCATTTTAGTCACAGGTCTTGGACTTTAGAGGGATTTGCCAGTTGATTAAGCACGACAGTTTGGCCAGGCACTGTAAAACCAGGAGCTGAAGGTCAAATAAATATCATAGCACAGAAACCTTCCCTCTGCTCAGTGAACACACGTTTCACCAGGCTCTTCTCAGTGATGGGCAATGATAGGACAAGGGGCAATGGGTATAAGCTGGAACAGAAGGGGCTCCAAAGAAATACAAGGAAGAATTAGTTCACTGTGAGGGGGCCAAAGCACTGGCAGGGGCTGCCCAGGTGGGCTGTGGAGTCTCCTTCTCTGGGGACACTCAAACCCAGCTGAATGAGTTCCTGTGTGCCCTACTCTAGGTGGTGCTGCTCTGGCAGGGGGGTTGGACTGGATGAGCTTTGCAGGTCCCTTTCAACCCTTGAGATTCTGTGATGCTGTAAGGGACTGGTTTTCAGATCAATGCCAAGTGGTTGCATGCTGAGTTATCTCACTGTAAGGTGGCTGCAGGCTGCTGATGGATGGGCTGCTGATGCCCTGGGCTGTGCTAACCTGTGCTCTGTGGGAAGTGTGGGATGTCCTCATACAGAAAGACTGTCTTGTTGTCCAGGACATCAGCCAGGCCTCCCAGTCCGGAGCCGCAGATGATGGCAGTCTTCGGGCGCTGGGCAGTGCGGGCACGCAGCCAATCTGCTGTGTCCTTACACACTTCATAGCTGTTTCTGCAGAAGGAGAAGAAGTCAGTGAGGGTATCAACCCATCCAAAAAACAAGCTTGAAAGGATAAAAGTCCTGACTAGGTGCAAAGGAAAAGAAATTCCATTAAGACTAAGATAACAGGAGCTTTGCTGCTATTCATGAAGATATTTCACTTTTAATCTCATTTATTTTACCCCTGGCCACAGGCAAATCATTTGAATCCTCTTTGCCAGTTCCAGTCTAAAGTGGAAGAATGGCTAATGATGTCTAGATCACAGAAATGTCACAAGGCACAAACACTCCTGCTTCTGATGAGCTCTGGTCTCTTCTGACTTACAGAAGGAATGTAAAACCACATGTAAGATGGAGAAATTGCAGCCCCTCTGTGTGTGCCTGGGGATGTCCAACCTGTGATGGGGGAATACAAGAGGGTGGAAGTCCAAGGGCACCTGTATGGCACGGCTGAGATGCTGTGCTGAGGAAGGAGTAGACAGTGTCTTTTGCAAGAGGTGGACTAGTAGGATGTGGGGCAAGCATCATTTACAGTGATGGAGAAGTCCATCTTCACAAGAGCTGAGTGCCATCAGCTCCCACTGCGTCCTTCTGGGGCTAGCATCACATCCCAGACATCTGCCACAGTACAGGAGGCTAAACATGGAGATCACAGCCTTGGGCTAGACCTAGGCAAGAGGCTTAGTGACATCAGTCTACACTGAAACACCTTAAAGCTGGGAATGCGGGCTCCTGAGCTAATGCTGTCTGATTGAAGCATGGGACTGCTCAAATACCTTGTCAGAACAAAACAATTCTCATCCAGGGCTGAGGCACATTGCTAGAAGGTGGGATAGAAGCTGGCATTACACTGCCTCTTATGCCTGTGTCTCATGGGAAGGGAGAGGCCCTAGACTGTTAGGCCTCTCAGCCCAGTACTTATCAGATGCATTAATCACAGTTTTGAAATACAACTGATAGCAGAAGAATCCCATCACCCCACTTCCAGTAGGCCAATGCAGAGACTTTCTGAAAGTCAATATCAAGGTTGACTGGCAACTCCTCCAAAGCAAAGGTAGCAGTAGCATTTCTTGATAGTGACTCTATCATTACCAGTGATGAGTGGAATTAGTGACTGGGTCACGGAGTGAAGCAACGTGGATAGAGGCACCAGGTTCTCTCTATGAAAAGCTGATCTGCTTTTTAAGGGGCAAGAGAATCAGCTACTGGGAGGCTGAAGGTGATATCAAATTGACTGCAGGTGCTGATAAGCAGACACCATCTGATTCACAAATATCTCTTTTTTCACTTGAAATGCTTTCTTGTTTCCAGTGGTGCAAACTTTCACCACGTGATTCTGCTGTCTGCAGCCTCAGAGGACAGACAGAACAACTGCCAACGTGGTGCTCCACGTGCCAAGAGGTCTCAGACCATAGATGGAGAGGATTTGAACAGTGTATGACTGGTTCCTCTAACCAGAGCATCACATATTCAAATAAAGGACTTGAACTCTATGTCTTTCCTTTCTTTACACTGACAAGATGAGCAGCTATTGCACAGGGATTTTTCTGTGAGCTTTGTCATCTCCTAGCTGTCCAGCTCCTCTAAATCCTGTCCACTGTCTGATACATCAAACTTACGTTCCCAGTTACAAACTGACGTAAAAAACACTTGAATATGCCATAAACCTGCGTTCCAGTGAGAAGAAATAACTAGCACAGTCACACGTTAAAATGAAGAGTCACTTAGCTGCAAAACGTCAAAGGAAAAGTCTGGAAACGAAAAGGTTTATTTACCATGACATATCCTCAACATTTCCAAGTGAAACATGAGCTCCTGAAATCAGCAAAAGCTGTGGAAGTGGCATTAATGAAGCCTGCACTTGACTGATTGTATTATCCCTCGCTCCTGGAGAAAAGCTTTAAAGGTACTTTACATACATTGATGAATGATTCGCCTCCGATTTCTGTTGAATAACTATATAATCCTTGTCTAGAAACGAGAGGGAACCAAGAGAATCTGACTGTAACACCCAAGGCTTTGACGTACCTGGGGCAGGCATAAGAAAAGAACGAGGTCACCAGGATCAGCTCTTCCTCTTGACTATTAATTCCCCTTGTCTCCCTTTTTGTTTCTTCCAGTATTTTTTTAGAAGGGTGCGTCCATCCTTGCAAAATAACTTTAAGGAATGGATATTGTTCCTGTATCCCCAGAAATCTGAAGAGCATGGGATGAATCCTATTCAATGTCTGCTGAAGGCATTGGGCTTGACCGAGCTGTGCTGAGTTTGAAGGCTTTTGTTTTCTTTCTCAATAGAAGTTGAAGTATTTCTTATCCAAAGAAGCAAACCTCCAGTGCTGCATAACTTCAGTTCCCTCAAAACAGCTTCGGTGGGTGCACAGGGGCCTTGCAGAGCCCTCTCCATCCCAAAGGCTTTGGGCAGGGTAGAGCTCTTCCCAGGGCAGGGAGCGTGGCGATGCCAAAATTAATCAGCAGTGCCCTGCTTGCAATGTCTACTTTTCAGAATTCTTCTAGACACATAGCATCAAAGGGGACCACGAGGCACAGATCATTTCTGAATATGAAGGGGATACCTGCTTAGCAGGAGTAGAGGGTGACCTGTGGGTCACCCAATGCAACATTTATAGCCTGGAACTCTACAAGCGGAGATCTGTGCAAGCTTTTTGACAGCCTGCATTAATACATGTAGCACAAAGTCCCCTGTAGCTACTCAGTCTCCAACAATGCACACCTAATAATAGTGCTAGTTAGCACTGCTCTGGATTAAACCCCAGGATCAGTTGGAAAACACAGTCCCCTTTATTGTGGTTGCTGTCACACGCTGGAGAAACGCATCTGTTGCAAAACACGGGACTGTCATCAATGACAGTTCTTTTATGGCATGAAAAAACCCACCCTTCCTTGTGCTTCCAGTGTGGCTGAAAGCAAATGCATGTAAAAAGCAGGCACATCCCAATAAACAGACACAGCATTACGTTCCAGAGGGGCACACTGCCTCATGTATTTGCAGTGTATGCCTCTCCACACCACGATATTTGCCTCTTCTGGCTCATAACCTCTCCCAAGGTCACCTGCTTGCTGCCATATTTCATAATACCAGCACCTGGCACAGGCAGATGGCCAGATTCCTCTTCAATAATAAGATGTTCACCTCTGAGCAGCTTTTGTCTGACAATTATTGAGTGCCCAGTAGGAAGAAGAGGAAAAGAAGGGGAGGAAAAGAGGTGCCATTTTGCTCACCCCTTCCAGTTTGGATGTCTGTTCATCCCCTATATCACTGCACCTTACCTGTCTTCCTCAGCATAGGCCATCCTCCTCCTCTCTGCTTAACTGAAAGAAGGGGATGGTTGCTGGAAATGGAGCTGCAGGGTTTTATTTGAACAAAGAGCAGAGGCCCATTGAACCCGCAGAGGCTGCTGCTGTCTCCGGCAGTGCGTCAGGGAGGTGTGTCCAGCTTCTCTCCGCTTTCCCCTGAGCATCTCTAATCCCCGAGTAGGAGGGGCATGTTCAGGACATCTGCTTTTCTGCTCACACCCCCCATGACACATATGCTCCAGAGCTCTATAGAAAGCTTACATACACACACACACACACTTTATAATGCAGATTAAGCCCAGAAAGTTCACACGTGCGCTCAGGGCTTTTCAGCGGTTGAGCAGAGAGCAGCAGCTGACCACGGATCTGCATAGATTTACACACTCTTGCGTCAACTGGGAAGCAGCCAGCAGCTGGAGTCACCTGCTCCTTTGCAACTCCAACCCCTGGGAGTGTGGCATGAGCTCACTGGGCGAGTGCAGACTCTGCAAGATGAGCTGCATCACCTACCATTGCAACTACCACCAAGACTTTCCCACATCTCACATCATTGTCTGCCCATACTTTCATGGCAATCAGGGGCAATGTCTCATTAGCTGTCCCCAGTTTTGTTTTGTTTTGTTTTCCCTCACATTTGATTGCCTCATCTACCTCAAAAGGAAATACTGCCTCGAGACATGCTAAGCCTCTACTCACAGAATCACAGAATCTTGGAAGGGACCTTGAAAGATCATCCAGTCCAGTTGATTACATTAAGGAAGACACAGGAAAACAATTCGTGCCCCATCACATGCCCCTCTAATTTTACCTTTATTTCACATGGAAATGAAGATTAAAACAACCTTGTCATGTGGGGCCTGTCTCTGCAACAGTGTCTGATGCAAACAACTGACGTGAAGCACATTTTACAGAGTGATAGATGTTTCCAAGACTACCAAATGCCAAAATGATTCAAGATAAAACATGATGAGCAGAGACCTTACATGCCCCAGGTAAAAGGCTATAGCTACAACATCCACTCACAGTTTGCCAGGTCCACAAGGGACTAGAATTTATAAATATCCCAAGCAGGAAGAAATCTTCAGTCATAACTCATCAATGCCTAGACAAGTCAGCCAGGCAAATGAAAACATCAGCTAACTGGTGTGGCATCAGTTGCAGGCCTCACGATATTTCTTGTTACTTCCATTCACGTTTGTTTGTTGATTCTTGAAGACCTCACATCAAATATCCCCTGGGCTGCCCCAGAAACAGAGAACTTCAAAGTCAAGGAAGGTAAATGCAGCAAGAGCAAACAGGGCATTTTAAGCAGAAACTAGCAGTGTCCCCTTCAGTGCCAGCACAGGCAGAGGGAGTACATAACCACCAGCAGGACTTAAGCATCAAACTCTGTCGACAAGAGGTATTTATTGAAGGATACATTTGGCACCAAAGAAACATGAAATGGATTGAATGGAAACCATAAGTGCCCTTTACCCTCAAGTTTTTGACCTTCTCCCTTTCTTTCTCTAGCTCCCACTTCCACTTCTTATTTACTGGCTCTCAGAGGACTTGAAATGCCTCTTCTACAAATATTAGTGGGTATTGCTGCTGCCAGCCCAGGAACCAGCAGCATACTGCTGTGATGCAGAACACTCTGCTCTCAGTCTGCTGGGGGCAATGGAAAAACAGCCTGAAGGTCCTAATTTTGCTCTACCACCTTCCTTTCTCCCTCCTCGTTCTGATTTTATCCCGTTCCTTCCCCTTTTTAAGACATACTACCTTTTGCCATTCTCTCTCATGGTCGTCTTTTTGAACCTTAGCCATGTCTCTGCCTCTTCAGTGTATATTCTTCTCTCCCACATTGCTGTTCTATACAAAAGGCAGTAGACTGATGGCACAGATAGTTTTAGCTAGCTTTATGTGCATCAGACCCTGTGTTCCAAGAGGTCTCAAGCTGCTTGCCTTCCTACACAAGCCACTGTGCCCAAGTCACTGTCACCCCAAGCAATATCTGCCTAAAGCCAGGGTCTTCAAGCCACTTTCCAGCCCCCTCAAGTCCTTTTGCCCTCTGGGAACCCACCTCCTTGGGAAGCCATTATTTGCTCCCATTCAATTGAATGACTGAGCACACATTAGGCCCTCTACACTGATCTTCCATACAGTTCTTTGGTCCCAGCAGAGTTCTGATGCCCCTCAGGTACGTCCCCTTGTTTAGCCTTAATCTGATTACGTTCATTAATCTGATTCTTTTTTTTTTTTTTTTGCAAAGCAGACAAGCGATCAGACAGCCTGAGAGAGCCTCTTTCCAACTTGTTCTCATCTAAGACGATCTCCTGCCTAGTCTGGATTTACATGGAAAACAGGATTATCAAAAAGGGGCTGTTTTATCCATCTCCCTGCAGTGTCTGTTATTTAACAGCAACAAAAACGACTTGAGTTTTAACCTGCAATGCTGCATTGGCTGGACAAGCACTAGGTAAAGGTTCACCCTGCTAGAAAAATGAGTTTGAGCATTGAGGGCATTCATGCCAATAACTGCAGAGAGGAAGAAAAAAACCTAATTAAGCTTCAATTCCTGTACAAGTACTCCAAAGTAGATCTGTCTGAAAAAAAAGGCTATTGAATAGGTTGTGTAATCCTTAAGAAAGAATATTGACGGTCTTCCATCCTGAAATAATGTTCAGTTGCCTCTTACTCCATTTGTATATATGTGTCTGCAGCAAATTATATCTGTAATCCTGATCTTATTGACTTAGATGTCACTCAAGTCCTGTTCCTGCAGCCAGAACTTCAGCTGCTACGGGATGCAGATATAATCACCCGAAATAACTTTACAGCAATGCTTTACATTTCCACAGCAGCTTCTAGCTGAAGAGGTGCTGGGAAGTATTACATCAGAACACTTCGTTAATGCTTTAGGGTGAGTCTCTCGCTTCCCCTTGTGCTCACATTATCACAGCATCAAATTATCCTGCAGTCTTCTCACATCTGCTGTACCTCGCTCTTTTGGGAAAGAGAACCGAGCTGCAGCAAGATGAACAGGGTGTCTACACAGTGGAGACAACTCAAGTCAGCCTGGTCCAGGAGAAAGCATCCCTCAGCAAAGTCCTACAAGACTTAAGGGTGCAGTGGCTCACCTTTATCTTGGTCTGGGGGAGCATTTTTCATTACCTTATTGTACTTAGAAAAGCTGGGACTCTGCCTCAGCATTCTGGAGGAAGGTGAAACGGATAAAGCTTGGACAGGCTTTGCTTTTCTGCTGATTGCCTAAAGTGCAGGATCCAAGTTTGATTAAAAAACCCACTAAGCATAAGCTGGGAACAAACCAGGGTTTTTGCATCCATGTGTGAACTCATCATTTGGGAAACTCACCATTTGTTTGCATGCTGGCTATCCTAGACAGCCACAGGAATGTTAGCAGAGAGGTAAATAAACCAAACAAGACACCAGAAAAGTGAATTCTCCCACAGATCATTTTAGACCTGCCTGAAGTGGTATGTGCACTGCTTGCTGTACATCTTCAGGAAAGAGACCTCTGACCACAGAGAACGTGGGAAAGGGATGATGAAGGGAACAGAAAATCAGATGCTCAAAAAGCTTGTCATGGTTAGCTGAGCGAAATGAAAACTAAGCAATGCTCCAATGACAGCCTGAAAATGTTGCCATGGAGGCAGGAGAGACGCAGAAACTTAAGACAGGCACCAGGGAGCTGGGGAGATGTGGGTTCAGTTAGGCTAGGTGTCAGAAAAAAAGCTTCTATTTCCCCAAAATGTGCAGTCCTGAATAGCCCTCCTTTAAGGGCAGTGCGGGGAAAAGGCTTTCTGGGGGGAGATGAGTTACTGATGGGCTGTATGACATTCACTGGCAGGGATGCAGACAGAGTGCTCATAAATTGTGTGCTCTGTAAAAATGCCACCACCTGTGTAAGACTCAAGCAGAAAGAGAAAGCAACTTGAGAAAACTGTGAACAAACAGTATCGTAGAAATGGGCAAAAAAAGCAGAGATCTAAGACCAGCCAACACCTCCCTCTTCCAGCTCCAGGAGAGGTGTCAAAGGCTGGGGTTATGGCCATGGAAGTTTGTGGAAGCAGAACCACTCGTGTTAAGTATCTCAGTAAAGACAGGGTATAAAGAAAAGGTTCATTAGGAGGTTTCAGGGAAGGGAGACTATTCTGATGGGATGGAAACAGCACAAGCAGGGATCAGCTTAGGGCTACGTGCTCTGAAAGTGCTTTGAGGCAAGTGGTAGAGCAAGTGAGCTCAGAAATATGTAGCAGTGTTGTTTCTTTTGGGATGCCCATCTGCTTGGGTGGTGGCTCCTTTGCTCCCCATCTGCAGAAGCCAGTCAGCTCAAATGAAAGGTGTGTGTGGGGGGAATGCCCTGGCGACAAACAGCCTGCTTTTTAACACGCTCCTGGGGAGGAAATTGCCTTGAACTGGAGAACTTGAACTCCTCCTGCCCTGCCCGAGCAGGGACCGTGGATCCTCGCTGCTGCTCATGCCACCGCCGCAGCAACAGCGATGGGTACCACCTCCTCCCTCTTTATTTAAGAAGCCGCACACGGAAGAGCCCTTATGGCTGGGGAGGAGGTGTCTGCAGTATCCCGCCGAGGAGCGCAGTGAAGAGGGCAGGGCAGGGCGCTGGGGAGCGGCCGGGGCGAGGCCGGGCCGCGGGGGCCGGGCCTGCCCTGCCCTGCCTCTGTCGGCGCTGCAGCTCGCCGGGTAAGAGCGGCTGTGCTGTGGGCCGCGCCNCGGGACACGGCGGTGCGGGACAGAGCAGGGCTGCGGGACACGGCGGTGCGGGACGGAGCCGGGCTGCGAGACGGAGCCAGGCTGCGGGGAAGGGCCATGCGGGACAGAGCAGGGCTGTGGGGAAGGGCTTTCCCCCCGCGCTGCCGTGGGTGAGGAGGAGCCCGGAGCCTCCAGCAGCCTGTGATTGTGTCCCTGTCTCACGCTTTGGATAATCGCCCGTTCAGGGCTTTGCTGGTGTTCAGATGTAATTAAAAGGCCGTGCTCATAGTTGGCACTGAAAGTAAAACTAGTTGTGGCACAGTGGTCTCCTGTTTCCCTCTGTTTTACTTCTCTCCTCAGCATGTGCTGGGAGAGAGGAGTACTTGGGAAAGAGGAGTACCTTAAAGCCAAGATACATCTGCATAAAGGAGATTGAAGTTAAATACGTGTATTGAAAGGCAGTCGAATGGGAGACGTGAGGTGAAAGATACATAATCACGTGCGTCTCCCCAGAGAGCTGATGGTTATGAGAGGAGACAGCCCAGGCCATGGGGCCATGGCCTGAGATAGGACATGGGTTCAACAGGAGGAGTCAAGTGTTTAGTTTGGCCATTCTCTGTCTTGTTTGCTCTCAAAGGTTCTTCACTCTTTACTATTTATTCTAATACGGTTTCTTTTTCCCCGCACTAAACTGTCCTACAACTCTTGTTATGTATTGCTTCTCAGGGAGTGGAACGGTTAAAATGGTATGCTGAGAGATTTCCTGACTTGTGTTAATTCTGGTTAAGTGAACTTAAGTGAACACCTCAGTTTTCAATAGATTGCTCACTGTCAGTTTTCTGGTTAGTGAGTCTCGACTTCTGCCCGATGTGCTTTGTGCTCCGTGGTGGAGCAGATGGCAGCGAGCTCGTGAGCTTTGTGCCAGCTACTGCTATGTTAGTCTGCATTTTTCCACTTGAAGCACAACCCTTTGCATTCCTTTCTTAACATCAAGCATGGGTCAGCATTGACCACAGATGCTACAAATTGTCGTCTTAGGATTTATCACTGTTTTTCCAGGAGGGCAAGCTAGGCATAAGGATTTGCAGTGTCCTGGCAGAGAGCTCTAATGCTGAGCACTGGAAAGGGGTTTTGCTTGCGGGCTGGTGTTAAACCCCTCACCAGAGTCTCTCCAGCTAAGTGGCTGTGACTGAGGGGGCTCTCTCAGCATCACGCTGGCTTTGGTGGAAGGGCTATGAGGGTTTGGTATTGGGAAATATGAGGGGCAGCTGTGCTGCCTCTAGAAGGTGTTTTTGCTTGAGTCTTCACAGTTTCCGTGCTTCGAGCTCTTGGATGAATATTACATAATCACATGAAAAGATTTCTGTGCCACTTGGTGAATCTGTGTAGCTTCTGATACTTTCTCTTATGCGAGAGAGGTGTTTGTATTTAAGTGTTTAAAGCTTATATACTGAGTGTTGTATTCATGGGTCAGGGAGGAGCAGCAGTTTGATTTTTAGGTAAATGGCATGAAGGGTGATTGAACTTGGGGACATCCTGATTTCCAAACAGCCTTGTTCAGGTTAGCCCACATCTCTTTTCCTCATTGCTGCATGATTCCCTGAAGCATTTCTGCCCTATGCTGGACTGCAGAGGTTAAACAGGAGAAGTGTTTTTGTTAAAGCAAGCTTTGCCTGTTGATATGTGTGTATAATTGCAGTGACATTGCTTCTTCTCTCATACTCTTCTCCAGGCTGTGACTCGATCCAAGCATGAGCAAATGTAAGAAGCCTTGTGTTGACCAGAGTACAAACCTTGAAAAGTTCAGTCCTGAAATTCTTTCTGAAACGGAGAAGCTCTTTGCAAAGAAATTTACTTACACAAAGCCAGTGAACGATGAGTGGCAGCTACCGGATCCCAGTGACTGTTTTACCTGCCATCACAAGGAATTCAAGTCACTCCTGGCTCTGAAGGACTCGATGAATGAAGTGAAGAATCAGCTGAGTGATAAGAACCTGGAAGAGTGGCATCAGCACACCTCACTTACCAACAAAGCGGGGAAAATCATTCCTCACGTGAAGAAATCTGTGAATGCTGAGCTGTGCACCCAGGCCTGGTGCAAGTTTCATGAGATCCTGTGCAGTTTTCCCCTTCTCCCTGAAGAAGCTCTTCAGGAAGGAGAACTGAATTCTGTCCACCTCTGTGAAGCACCTGGAGCTTTTATAGCCAGCCTTAATCACTACCTGAAATCCCACCACATCCCTTGTGACTGGAATTGGGTAGCCAATACCCTGAACCCGTATCACGAAGCGAATGACACCCTCACGATGATCATGGATGACCGTCTCATAGCAAACACCTTGCCTTGGTGGTACTTTGGCCCAGATAACACTGGTGACGTGATGACGTTGACACACCTAACTGGACTTCAGAACTTTGTAAGTAATATGGCCACAGTTCACCTGGTAACTGCTGATGGCAGCTTTGACTGCCAGGGAAATCCAGGTGAGCAGGAGGCTCTTGTCTCACCCCTCCTTTACTGTGAGACAGTCACTGCTTTAATGATCCTGGGCGTTGGAGGATCCTTTGTTTTGAAGATGTTCACCCTGTTTGAACACTGTTCCACTAATCTGCTTTTTCTGCTGAACTGTTCTTTTGAGGAGGTCCACGTCTTTAAGCCAGCCACTAGCAAAGCTGGAAACTCGGAGGCCTACGTGATTTGTCTTCGTTATATGGGCAGAGAAAGCATTCATCTGCTGCTTTCTAAGATGATACAGAACTTTGGAACAGAAATGGTCAACAAAGCGCTTTTCCCCCAGCATTTGCTGCCAGAATCTTTTCTTAAAGTACACGAGGACTGTTGCCTGTTTTTTCACAAGTACCAGGTGGAGACTATCTCTGAGAACATCCATCTCTTTGAGCACATGGAGGAAGGGGAGCAAGTGAAACTGAACAAGTTGAGGGACTGTGCAGTAGAGTTTTTCATGCAAAAGCTTCACTTGAAACCCATTGCCAGAAATCACTGGCTTGTCAAGAAGTCTCAGGCTGGTTGCAGCATGAATGCAAAATGGTTTGGGCAAAGGAACAAGTGTTTTAGTACGTACAATGAAAGGAAGATGCTGGAAACCCTCACGTGGAATGATAAGGTAGCAAAGGGCTATTTCAATCACTGGGCTGAAGAACATGTTTTAAGTAACGCTGGTAAAATGTGTGTCTTGGAAGGATCGACTTCTAACCTGGAGTGTACCCTGTGGTACATTTTGGAAGGAAAAAGGCTGCCAGTGGTCAAATGTTCTCCGTTTTGTGATGGTCAAGTCTTGGGGAATCTCAATGAAGCTCTGAAGGAATTGTTGGGGGGGAAGCTGAAAAGCAGCCAGATGTTGCAGACTTGTCCCTCATGTGAAGTTCTTCCTGGGGAACTGATATTGGCAGAAGTGTCTGATCTCTCCAGGTGTCATCAGGAAGTCTTAAATGAAAATTGTAGCAGACAATTCAAGTGCCTTGTGGTGGATTTACCATCCCTTTGTGACAGTGGAAGCCAACCCAATATGGAAATAAAGCTTCTGGACTCGGCCACGCTGCTGACTTTCAGCGTCTCTTTGCTTTATGACGGAGAACCAAAGTACCAGCAGCAGCTTTTGGAGCGTGTTCTGCATTGCTTGAATGAGCTCACAATGGGAGATGCACTCATTTTGCCTGTTCTCTCTTGTTTTACACGTTTCACAGCTGGGCTGGTCTTCATACTGCATTGCTGTTTCAGATACATGACGTTTGCTTGTCCAACCTCCCAGGAGCCCCTAAGGACTGGTGCTGCTTTGCTGTGTGTTGGTTACCGAGGCCTGCCAAATCCTGTTGTGGAATATTTGCAGCAGCTGAATAAGCTAATGAGCTCTTTACTAGACACAGACTCTCCTCATCAAGTTTTGCAGTTTGTGCCTATGGAGGTTCTCCTCCAGAGCAAGCTGTTGGAGTTCTTGTGGGATTTGAACACAGCCATTGCAAAGAGACAGCTCCACTTGATTGTGCAAGCCAAGCAGCAGCACACAGCTAGCAATATTTCCCTTTAGTGTAATTCTAGCAAGGAACAAGTTGTTGTTGCTAGACCTTGTTTCACAGGCAGGTAGAAGCTGTTAAACATTGTTCATATGAAGATAATGTTACTGTAAAGCCTTGGTGTGACATTGATAGCTCAAAGCATCCTCCCAACGTTACCAATCCCTCTTTCACTGTATTGGCCTGTCAGATTGACCCAAGGCTCTGATCTCAGACATTGGAGACTTGGGAAGGGCAGTGACTGAAGTGGAGAAGCTGTCTCCTCTGTTACAGTGTGCTCTGAGCAAATTTGTGTGTACCGCCTGGATCTGAACTGTGGCTGTCATGATGAGAGGTGGTGTGGGGATTTATTTTGGGTGTTGCATCAGGCCAGACCATGGGGCACTCTCTTGTGTGCCATCAGCCCACTTCTGTGGAGCAAATTGTAAAACCTACATATTTGGCAGAGTGTGTAGAAGCCAAAAGGTGATGTTTGGGCTGCAACACCCTGCAGTATGCAAGCCTGATGTAAGACTTGAGGCACGAGTGTCTTGTCAGGAGGCAGCTGTCTCCCAAAGGCTGGGTTAAAAATTACTGCCTGTGAGCAGTAGCCGGGGTGTCCAGGGAAGGATACTCTCTACTTTGCTTTTATTTATGCACAGAGTATCAGACTGTGCATGGTTTTTGATGAGTTCTTGTGTGGCTTTCTCACCATCAAAGGATGGGCTGTAATTTATTTTTGCATGGCTTATGGGTCTCACTTGTAATAATTTGGGACTTTTGAATACGAGTGAAGACTTGCATCTGTCTCTGGCAGCAACTATTAATGAGAAACTGCAAATGTGGGGGATTTTTTTTCAGGCTAAAAATGTGATCATGTGCAGATTTGTGTATCCAGAAATGCTTTGGGTACCACTGGAGGAGCACTAAGCTGAAGCAATATGCAATAACTTTCTTTGGGAAAGTATGAGTAAGATTCCACTTGGTTCCCCTTAAGGATCCCTTAGGGAGTCAGATTTTCATATTGCTCCTTTGGGAGCTGAATTCTAAGGCTTAACTTGTCATTATTCATGTTTGCTTTTAAGTTTGTGGTATACATGGAAAAACTGCTCAGAGAGAGAAATGATATATAAAGGAAAAATGGTTTTGCCGTTGATAGGTGCAAGATCTCATAGAAAAAGATTTAAAGAGAGGAGTTAGTAAGAAGGGAAAGTGTAGTCTCCTGATGAATTACCAGTCACTTTCTGGAAGCACTCCTAATTGTATAATGTGGGAGTGTGAAGGATAATTGATGACTGGTAAAGGATTAAAAGCTCTGCTGAAAAACTGTTTTGTCTGGAGGTGCTGCACATTTAATAACCTTCCTTGCCATGCTGATTGGGGCAGGGTGTAATGCCTCTAACAGTTTGTTGTTTATTTATGAACTAGATAGGTGGATGAGTTGGTGGCTCAGGTGTAATTCATAAATGTTATCTTAAAATCCTGCTTTTTATGCTTCCACATAAATAGAAGCTGCCTAACAATGGTCAGTGTCCATTTCCATTTAAATGAACTCACTTTTTGTGCTGTGAGCTGAGTCATGCTTCCTCCCTGACCAAGAAGGACAGGAGCAGAGAGGCTCCAGGCTGTGGGATGTGTGCAGTAAGAGCATCTCCTGTAAATCATTTTCTCAACCTGTAAACCCAGGGCCACAGATGGATTTCACTGCAGAAGAAAAATGCTGGAGAAGAAAATAAGCAGGGAAGAAATATGACAGGTGGATGATGAGACAGTATCAAAGATCACCTACTAAAGCCTTCGTTATCTGAAACAAAGTGCAGGTTTAAGGTATCGTCCACCAAAGACACTCCTGTGTTTCTGCCACTGTCTCAGAGGTGATGAATGCTTCTGGAATTCCTACTGAGCTGCACCATTTGGGAAGATGCCTCTTACAGCCAGGGTACACCAGAGGTTCACAGTGTGTGGGTATGGTACACTGTGGTATTCTGCCATGGAGGCATGAATACCCAGAAGCATCTCATCTAGGAGGTACTTAAATAACTTGGGTTTTTTGTCTTGTTGACGTTACTGCAATATTTCTAAGCAGGTATTTTACAGGTAAAGTAAAATCCTGAGGTGACTGACCCACAGTGAGAGAAAATACATTTGTTTTTCAAGTTTTCCTCAGTCTGTTCTGTGCATCTGACAAACTGTGCAGACTTCCTTGGAATTCCTCCCATCCCATCCTTCCCTGCATCATCCTCTTTCGAGGATTTTTGAGGAGAAAACATTGTAGGTGGTCACAGAGCTTTGGAAGAGTTAGGACTGTGTACATCCAAAGTGTGATCTGTCAGTGTGGAAATACCCCCACAAAAATATGTGCAGGCCTCTTGGGGAAAGCCAGGGTTGTAAACTGAAGGAGATCTGATGGCCTGTGGATCCCAAAGCCTGGTTTGCTTTGGAACTGTTTTGTTGGCAGACATGGGGAGCTGACAGGACACAGGCTTTGACAGCAACTGCTCCTTCTGTTGAAAAGCTTCTAAAAATGATTGTTGTCCAAATGGCAGGAGTTTCAAAGTTAGGAGTGACAGCCTTTTGATTATGAAAATCTTGCATTGTCCTAGATGTCTCTAGACCAAAGATTTCTGAGAGGAGTGACACTTAATTTCTGTTGTGATGGTTGGAATGTGTAAGAGTGCAGGGGAAGACTATATTAACCTTTGTGGAAAGCATCTGCTGACTCCTGCCTTTACCAAGGCTGTCAGGTTTTGGCCAATTTGATTTGATTTTGGGTTGACAGTTCATGAAGTGCCTCGGTATCCTAGCTGCTCTGAAGGTTCTTTCCTCTTAAGGTAGAAAAAACCTCAGTTTTAAGATAAACTGGCTGTTGGTTTTCATAATTAGGAGCTTCAGCTTTCACACAGAGGAAAGTAGAGGAGCTGGAGAGAAGAAGCTGGTCATGATGTGATCAAGATTGAGTTTAGTTTCTCAGCCCTGCTGTTGCAGGCTTCCAATGAAGGACTGATAGGCCCAGTGATTAGTCATGAGCTGCATTATCTTTCTGAATCTTCTTAGATCTGTTTTAAGACAGCATAACACTTTGAAATCAGCTGCATGAGTATTGGCTGAATTGGGTACTCTGCTAAGTGAAAATGATGATTTTTTTGTTTTTGTTTTCTAAAGTTGAGTTCCATTAAAGTTAAGAGAGCTGCTGCTTATTTTTGCTGATTTCGTATTGTATTTGGATTCATTTGGATGTGCACTCTTTGTATGTGTTCTTGCCTCTGGCTTTCCAATTTAATTTAAACAAAATGTAATGAGATTTATAGTCTGAAATCTAGTACTCTTATTAAAATGATCCTAATTGGTGTCTATGCATCTTAATCAAAGAAATCACTAGTTGTAAAAGTAGAGCATGTAGCAAAATTGTATTGTTAGAAAAGCAACTTGGGACTTAATGGGAAGGGATTAATAAGTGCCTATGTGGAAAGCAGAAAAGAAAACCACACCTTGACTTCTGTGTGCTGAGCTGAGTGCTTCAGGATACAGAATAACCTTGACTCCTCAACTCGCTGGAAGCAAGGGTTGACTGGTAAGCTGAAGCCTCAGAACCTCCTGTTACCATCCCTAAAAACTGTTGTTTTGACATCTCTGGAGTTTAGGGTTGATTTAAATCTGTGTGGGGAGGTGGAGGAAGACCTGTGTAACTTACATTTTGGGTGGTGAGGAATAATGGTGTTTATCAGTGCTTGTCCTCATCTTAAACCAGGAGCTGCTAAGTTTCACCTTCCCTTTTTTTTTCTTTCCCTGAGCACTCTAGTGAGTGAGGACTAAGGTTAAAATTTCCTTGCCAATAGTAGTGGATTCTTCATCTTGCCACCATTTTGGTGAATGCCATGCCCGTATCCTTAGTTTTGGTTCCTTGTGCGCTTCAGTCGCTTGACAGAAAGACCAAATGCAGCTGTTCCTATCCATGGCTGCTCATTGCTTGCTCTTCAGGCAATAATTTGGATTGTCCTTGAGCCCTCTCTTGTGAATCCTGTGGTCCAGAGCTGATTGCAAGTTTGAACAATGAATTTACTAAAAGAACTAGCCAGTGGCTGTAGACAGTTGTGCTTATAACAAACAGAACCTTTAGAGACAATAAATGCAGGAAGCTTTTCAACTATCCTGCGGAAGCAAGTGTAACTTGCAGCTGATGGGATTTTCTAGCCTTTCTTTGCTAAAAATCTTCAAAAACAGGCTTTGAGTCATAACCACATGAAGAAAAGGGTCCAGCAGTTGAGTGCCACCTTTCTTGTACACACGGGTGTGTTCATGTTTGCATGGGTGGAACCCATGGGCATGTGCAGCCAGGAAGCTTTGGCTTTCTAACTCACTTACGTGCTTTTGTTTTGAAGGACGTGTACAATATTCTTTGGGTTGTCTATTGCCTGTTTTCGTTTGGTCTGAAAAAAATCACCCTTCTTAAAATAAAGAGGGAAGAAAAAGTTGTTTGGAGGAAGCAACGTATTTTATGTTAGGTTTTAAATGTTGCTGTTGACCTGTTTGTTTACCACACATAGAACAAAATAAATGAAGCCCAGTAGAGAGAAGTCTGTGGAGGTTTGTTTTGGCCTTTTTTTGAGCCACAGTTTCTTACCTTGCCATTTGGATCTGTCCTTGGTGAGTGAAGGATACAGGGGCTTTAGAGCATGCTGCTCAGTGTGGGTCATGTTTGGTTCTCACTTTACCTTTGCAATTTGCTATCACAGAGTGAGACTCTAGTTGCAGATGTGGCCAAAGCAGTGTGTAGGGGGCCTGCACACAGTTCCCTTGGCCTTGTCACCAAGCCTGACAATCTCTGTCCCCTGTATGGCTGCTGTAACCTACTTTTAAGACAAGACTCCTTGCTGTTAAGGCTCTTCAGTTTCTCTTGGCTATGACAGCCCTCTGGTAGGAGCAGGCAGTTGTACACTGTACTTTTGTCTGCAAAGTCCTTTAATCCTTACCCAAATGTTTTAACTCCAAGTGCTTGCCTTCACTGACTGATACTAACAAAAAGCTGCCTGCCTAATTCCTCAGGGCTGGCTCTGCTGCAGTCACAAGGGTTGCAGTGGGTTGTCTTTGGCTTGGCTATCTGATTTATCTTTATGCTGCTTGGTAACTAATTTTGATTGCAGTTATTAATACCAATGTGTGTTCTTCATTGCCTTTCTCTTTGGAAGTGAGCTGCAAACTAGAGGGCTGGGGAGGAGTGTCCTGTGTCCTGGAGGTAGGAGAAGATGCAAGAAATTTGTACTGTTCTGACACTTTAATTTCCTTGTAGCTAGTAGGTGTTTTCTGGGGAAATGTTTAACCTAGAAGTGATGGTGAATGTGTTTTGAAATGCAGGACGGTGTTGTCTTGCATGATTTCAGTGAAGCTCTAGACTGTTGGCTGATAATGTCAAAATGTATTTCAGGGGATGTGAGGAGTTTGGAAGTGAATGGTCTTTGAAATGGGAGGCTGTGGAAGAGCCTGATGGGAGGATTGTCGGGTTGATTTTGGTGGAAATATTGTTTACTGTGGTTTTAGTGAATTCTAGGGAAATGTCAATGTTGAGAATTGTATTCCAACTCATGGACAGTTCTATTAAATATTTGCATTCCCAATATAACAGTATAAAAACAGTGCCTAGAAACATATGATATGGCAGATGGGAAAGTAAAGGCAAAGTGTGGATGTCTTCATTTTGTTTGCCAGAGAGCTTAAACTGCGTATGTGACTTCTCCTGTCCTTAAAGTCAATTTAGAAGCTAGGTTGTGTTGATTAGAAATCTTATTTCAATTTTGGCAGATCTTAATATGCCAGTGTCAGTTTTTGAGTTCACATAGTTGCTGTTGAAAGTCAAATGAGGCCTCCTTGGCTGAACAAGTGTGAACAAACTCTGTGTTGTCGGGTCCTCCATGTCTCCCAGCGAGACCAGGGAGTTGAAATTCTATGTGTAGTACAACTTGAACTGGTGCCACCACAGTTAGTGGCCCCTTTCATTAAAGTAATATGAAATTGTTTAAGACAAGCTTTTTCTTCCATAGGTAACTTGAACACATTTATTAAACGGTGTCTTCATAGTTCTTAACTAAATGGGTGACTGTTGCTTGTTAAATAATTTATTTATCTAAACTGGGGGATCGCAAGGAGAAGTGACTGTCACTTGTTGGCAAATTGATTTGTCTAAATTGGGGGACACCAGGGAGAAAGTGAATCAATATTCAGATTTATTTGCTGCTGAAGGCAGAGATCATTATCTGTCCAGCTAAGAGATGAAAGGATGAATGCAGCCCAATATAAATGAAAGCTCATGTCAAAGTAGCTCTAGGTCCTAAGCTGTCAAGTACCTGTGACTCAAAACAAGGTCTCAGTGGCCAGTTGGAAATGAAACCTCAATTAGGCAAAGGAATGAAGAGACTGTGGTCAAGTGCCTCAATTTAAGTCTCCAGAGAATCAAGGTGATTAAGTAGTTGCTTTGTAATCCGTTGATGCACTAAGTTGATGACAGAGCTCAACTCAGTGCTGCTGAGCTGGAGTGTAATGAAATCTGTCTTGAGGTCACAATTAAACTCCACTCCAAGGTGGCTGCTGGGTAGCTACATGTTCCCTCAAATAATGATGCTCTCTGACAGGCACATGTTCAGTGGAGGAGCATGGGGCTGGGGCAGGACTGCTGCTGAGCACATCAGAATCACAGGCTCCCTGCCTCCACTGCTGTGGCAGTGCTGGCAGAAGGTAACAGGCTCTGTGTCCTGAGGGAGCCACACCATGAGCTGCACAGACAGCACGCAGAGAGCCCTGTGTGCAGCACATGGGCAGCACAGGGTGTGTTTGTGCCTAGGCCTGGGATGGTTGTGGGATCCCTGGCTGTCAGAAATGGTGATGTTCAGCAGCAGAGGTTTGCTGTCACACCTGGAAACCACCCTGTGTCTCCTAGAAGTGGCCTTGAGTATTAGCACAAACTGAAGGGCTGAGATCCAGCTCAGGTATTCATTGGGAATGAGCTAGTTCATAGACTTGCCTCTGCTCTGTGGGAACACCAGAGAGGCTGGTCCTCTACTAGGGTGAGCTTGCACTTGGCATGGAAATGGCAGAGCATGCTGAGTGTTTAATAATTGTCAAGACTGTGACCCTAACTATAAATCACCAAGTAATTGATTTCAGGGTGTTAATGAAATTTAGATTTATAGAGAAGTACAGTTATGCCTAAGATGCACAGTTAATAGCACTGGCACTGAATAGAACCTAAATTAACTTTGTTTCCATTATGAAACAGGGTAGTATAAACTCATAAATCTGTGTTTGTGCAAGTGGTTTCATTTTTAATTATGTGACTGAATTTTGTGCAAGTTCTGTTGTTTAAATAGGGTTTTAGAGTTGGAAATCTGTTCAAAGCTCTGAGTATTGTCCAGCTTTCTATTCCTGCACCTTCTGTGTGGACTAAGTATCACTGTTCTGTGTGAGAGCTGAGACCAGAATCCTCATTGCAAGGGGGATTTGAATGGGAAGCAGATTGGCCTCAAACGTGAAACTCTGTCTTGTTTCTCAGTGGGTTACAGGGGGACAGTCAGGACAGCCATTGCTCTTTAGGCTGGCTGCTGGAACAGTGGGGCTTGCCAATGTGGAGCCAGAACAGGGATTAGGAGCCTTTTCTGAGTCCTCTAATGTGATCCTGATTCAAAACTATCCTTAGCGAGTGTAACAGAGTTCAGAGCAGGTTTGGGTCCGGGCACATGAAGTGGCTGAGCAGGCCTGTTGGCATTTCAGTGACTTTACACATCACCCCACTCTGCAGATTTGAAGTGACCTGAATCATTTCCCGAAGGAAACGGTGACAGCTGCAGTCTAGGGAGCATGAGTGGAAGTAACAAAGCAGTAATTAGCAATTAATAAAATGAGGTGAAACTTACAACTGCTGCACTGGCCTAGAGGTGCTGGAGTGAAGCAGTCCCCTGGAAATCTACAGCTCTGAAGCTTAATTATCATCATTTCCTTCAGACACCATCTGCTCCTAGAGACAATTTGTATGTTTACTTTTTCTTCCCAAAGGCAAGTAAGTTAAGGATTCCACTTTTGTAGCTTTTTGCAGCTGAGATTAAATTGAAGCTAGGATTAAGGTATGGGGACCAAGATAGTGTTTGTGGCTGATGTATCCTGCAGAGACTGGGAGGGTAAGGTTCTGTTAAAATAGCCAGCAGAGTCTCAGAAAGGTGTTTAGATACAAAACAGAAAAAAATGTGTCCAGAGTCTCCTCTGTAGTTTGCAGAGGGTTTTTGTCTTGTTTTCAAGAAGGAATACAAATTAAAACCATGCTGTCTGTAAGCTCTTCTCCCTGCCTCAAGTCCTCCTGAGCTGTGTCTGGAAGACATCAAGTTCATATAGATCCTGTGGTAATGAAAGGCAAGGATTGCTCAGTAGCCCTTCAGACGTAAATTTGGCACTGAACTACTAACAACAGGCCAGTCCCAGAGTCATGCCAATAACTCTTCTGAGGAAGGACACCTGTATTGTGAGAAGCTGCTTGCTCCTCACATCTGTTGTACTGCTTTGCCTTACCGGTTGTGGACTGGTTTATGCCTTGCTGAGCACTGTAAGGTCAGCTCAGGTCAGAAGCCGAACTACAACACCACTCCTTGCTTTCGTAAAGATGAGCTTGAGAAGTGGTCAGATGATGGAAACAAATAGCCAGATACCCCCTGCCTTCCCTTCAGCCCTCACCACATTGCTCACTGATGGCAGGAGCTGGGAGCAAGTCAGGGTAGGCTGAATTGTGTTTCTTTGTTTTTCTCTGGAGCAAAACACTTGTCAAGCAGCAAAGGTGAGAAAATGGAACATGGGGAATTTTGGAAGACAGAAGTGTGACTTCAGACGTCAGTCATTTCCAATGAAGGGTTGTAGTAAGGATTCAATTTTGTCTTGTGTAAATCAGTTTTAATTAATAGAGCAGATGCACCAACAATGCATCTGGAAACGAAATGGAGGAGAAAAGAAGAGGCAGCTGGTGCTAGTGGATGTAAATATTTGTTTTTTTGGGAAGTGAAGCTCTGCAGAAACTTCAGAGATTCCATTTCAAATTCAGAAGCCTATTTATTTTGCCTGTGGAGATATATGGAGCAGAAGAAATTAGCTAAACCATAATGCTTTGTTTGTTTCTAGTGCATGTGAGGTAAAAAGCATAAATTTTTGGAGTGGGGCCAACACATAAAATCTTGGTTCCTACTGAAATATTAAGGCCTAGCCTCTGTTTGGTGCAAGATGCATTAATTTGAGAGGAGCTGGCTCTATACTGAGAAGCCTTCTGCCTCTGCAATACATTCTTGGGTTGATAAGCATGGACAAACCAATGTGCTCATTTTTGCCCCCCTAAAGCAGAGCAGGGTGCTGTGATGGGCCTCTCTGGCATACCACGTGGAAGAGGTGCCTACCTCTGAAAGCTGTTGAGAGGTTTGGGCTTTTCATTAACCCCTGGCTGTTTGTGTTATGATTAGGAGAGTGCTTTACTCTGTTTTGGGAGCTTGTTTTTTGAATACTGCCTGTAACTGCTATGGAAAATTTGAAAACACAACCCTAAAAGCATGAAGTACCATAGCAAGTCTAGAGTGTAAAAAGCAAAACTAACACTTGTAAGAGAGCAGTGATGTCCAATCTGGAACTGGCAGCACTGGAGAAAGAAGACAACAAGGAGGGGCTGATGCAGAGCAGGTGTTTTGTACTCAGTGAACTGCACAGTGGGGATGGGAAGGATTCCAAGTGATAGCAGAAGCATTGATAATGCTTGTTGCAGGCTGCCTGGGGTGAGACAGGCTTGGTTTGGAGTAGTATATCTGGATGCATTGCAGCCAACCTTGCATGCAGATATGATGGTCTCTCCTCTTCTGCCTTGATACTGAGAATGATCCATCACAGAGGGGACACCTCCAAATGGCAGTACAGCCCAAAGGTGGGCTGGATCCAGGATCAAGGTGAAGCTCCTCTGTCCTTAAAACTTCTGGAAGGAAGCTTGCTGCTGTGAGTAGTGCAGCTGCTGAGGGGATTGGGTTTCCAGACCTGCAAAGCAGGTTATTACCCTGCCTGTGCTGTGTGCCTCTGACAGCTTGTGTACAGTAATGCTTTGCTATCTGTCGCTTCTGTTGCAGAGCTCTGCTGTCAGTTATTTAATGCCCTACTCTGGCTACTGTTGTCATTGTCCTGTTTTCCTTCATCCTTAATTGACCTTGGTGAGCAGCAGACATCAGAAGGCGTTGATGAAAATGTAATGGATTGGAAGAGGAGGCAGTGAAACATTTGTGAGGTGAAGCAGCTGAGATCTGTCAGGATGGTGATCTGTTTGAAGATGGGTCAGATGGGGTCAGCAGGACATCTTAAGGTTTAATTTGGCATTATAAAGGGATTTTCCACTCTAAACTTCAGGCAAGTAAGCCGTTATTTCCTGGTGTTTGATAGCAGACAACCCAAAGGGCCTTGCTTCTGTGTCTCCATCTTCCATGTCATGCATGCTGTCCTCTGTTGAGGTTGGGTGCCTTTAAGTGCCTGTACACATTCCTCTCTACCCCATTGTTTCTTGGGAGAAAAAATTGAATTGCAAATAGTTGCAGTTTCAGGAACACGTCAGCAACAGGTAATGGGATAAATCTGAAGCTGTAGTTTGACTGGGTGGGGAGTTACAGCAGAATCAGAGTTTAGGATTGAGGAGGCAAAGTATTTCTACAGCAACGAAGAGAAGGACTCAAGGCTCTCAAGTAGAAGCCTGTACACACTGAGTGTGCCTGTACTGAAGTGCATGGCTGCCTTGCCCCAGGCTGCAGAAGTTACTGTGTAGAAAAGCCTTTGGTTAGTGCAATAATTCTCCATTGCTGGAAAATAAATGAAGAGATGTTATGCTTCTGACTTTTTTATTCCCTCACTACAACCTGTGTCCTTAGTGTGTTCCTTTCTAGTCTTGACCTTGTGTCTGAAGTTGGTCTGCTCAGTTTTTGTGCTCCTTAATGGTAAGGTAGCTTGTGGCAAAAACTATGTATCTTTATCTGAGCTGATGCTAATAGCATAGTTCAGGATTATTATGTGGCAGGGATTGTCTTTTTTAATGCCATTACACTGCTTGTGACAGAGTCTGGTTCTTGGTAGGGCCTGCACAACCCTGGTAACTGATGATATACTCTGTACACATCTGTGAGCCCAAGTGGGACACCTTGTACCATAAACCTGGGAGTAGATTTAACCATGCAGTCTTTGCACAAGGAGTTATTGAGGCAAGACATTAAAAGCAAATTGATCTTACCTGGTTCTAATTCTTCTGACCCAGGAAATCTTCTCCCAGTGTGCTCTGGCAGCAAGTGCTGTGAAGTGCAGGCCACTGATGTGCTGCAGCAGACCAGCTGGAAGGCTGTTGTATAAAAACATACCCTTCCTTCCTAAGAAGAAATGGGAAATCTCTGCTTGTTTAAGAATTGTGTGTTAGTACTGGGTGATGGGGGTTCTAGTTGGGGATTAAATAGCCACTGTGTTAGTGTGGTACAGACATCAAGTTCTGGACTGTCACAGCACAGTGTGGAATCCCCCCCCCTCCCCGGATCTGGCATGCAACTTGTTTCTGAAAGAACATGAGTGAAGCTGCATCCTTGTGGCTGTTCTCTAGAGGAGCTAGAAAAGTGGCTATAGCAAGCTGGGGGGGAAGGAGACAAGGGAAGAGGGCATGGAATTTTTTGTCCTTGGTGGCTTGTTGGGGAAGACTGATGTTTTGTCGAGGACTTGTCTGCTTCCCACTGAGCTTTGGGATGGAAATCTCAAAGCTGACTCTATTTCAGATGGGGCTCTGCTTCAGAGCTGCACTTCAAAACCTCACGGAGAATGCACCCACAGGGGGGACTGTAATTGCTGTGTGTTTTAACCATAATGATACGGTGGAGAGAACAGGGACAGCTGTAAGGGGTAAATGAGATGTTATGTCTACCTCCCAGATCTCATTTTTCCTGGGTATTAGGTCTGGTGTGAAGGCAGGAGGGAAGGATTGGGAGCCTGGCTTGCCTCAGCTGTATGAGTGCCTCTTTTTTTTTTTAACCCTGGCTCAGCAACAGGGTGCTTGTTAGAAAGCAAGAATTGAGAAGAGAGAGATGGGCCAAGCTCTTTGCTAGCAGAGCTTTGCTGAACTCTGTGCCCTTGCACCAAGAGATAATTTGCCTCCCAGTGCTGGAGAGTTGAGCAAATACTGCCCATGGAAGGGAAACAATTTGCTCAGTCTTCCCCCTGCCCTTTTTACCTGGGGGGGAAAAAGGGCAAACCCTAATGAAGATGAGATCACTGTCACAAAAGGTGAGTCTTTTGGAGTTGTTTTCCAAACTGGGATTGCCTCTATGAAGCCAAAGCAGAGAAGGAAGGTTAGGGTGACTGAGCTTTGGAATTTGCTTTCAGTGTGGCTCTAAGAAGCCCATCAACAATTGCCCATCCTACCACACACAACTGTGGGCAGCACAGCCCACTCTAACACCTGCCAAAGCAAGTGTGCCAGACTGGGAGAGAGCTCCCCTTTCCTATGCTGATCAGCTGGGGAAGGGATGGTGTCCCATCCTCACTATGCCTTGCAGTCACCCTCGGGGAAGGAGTGGTCTTGGCCTGTGTCTGGACAGTAGAATGGCATATTTATCATATGACATGGGAACTTCTAGGGCAAAACAAAATACTAAGGGTTTTTTTTTTTTTTAATGAGTGTTAATTTTCTCTCTGGTTTCTTGCTGCCTGAACCTATCTGTCCAATCCTGACCTCCCCAGCTGTCACCGACTCTCATGTTTGATGGCTCTTGTCACAAATAGCGTGGTAAAAGGATCTTGGTTCTTTTTCTTTCCTTCTTTTTTCCCCCCCTTTGAGAAGTCTCACTTACTTTTTGCAGCTGTCCTGACACTCTTCCCTCTATCATTACTGGAAGCAATGTGGCAATTAGAGCTGGCCACCCTCGGGAGGAGGTGTGCTCCACTGTCTTTTGAAGAGTTTGCAGAGCTCATCTCCAAAGCTTTTCTGTTCTCCCTGTGCAGTGGATTTTAACATTATGCCTTTCCAAGTACAGTAACATCTCTACAGATACAAAAATGTCTAGATCATGGATAGGTTTCATGAAACCTTGATTCTTTTAATCTTCTTTGGAGGGTATATTGTCACACACTTTCTGTTCCTTTCCCTTTCCCCTCAAAGGAGCCATCGTCTTAACCTCCTGTGTCACAAGTGATGTAAAGGCATCTGTCATTTAAATAGTCATGTGTCAAGCAAGGACAGAGGAAATAATGGCTGGTTTGTTATTTTTCTCTGGGGGCATTATCCCCTGTAGTTGTAGTGCCAGAGGGGGAGGCCCCTTCTGAAGGAATGATGTGATGTTCAGATCCAAGTGCTGCCTAACCCTTGATCATATCAATCTCTTTCACAACTGGCCTGGCCTTTTTCCCTTGGTCATGCTGTGGCTTTGTCAGTCTCTTTCACAACTGGCCTTCTTCCCTAGCCTTGCTTCATTCTCTGGTCAGGTTCTGGAGCTGTTTAGTTGCTGCAGGCCAAGTGGCTGTTGTGGAAATCAAGCTTCTCAGAGATACCAGGGCTTGATATAGTAAGGAGGGAAGATTTTTGTGGTCTAACTGGTCTTGCTGAAGCTGCTTTTCTTACCACTTCAGAAGACCATCCAAGGGTTGAATCAGACCTTGAGGTTTGCTGTGGGTACCAAAGAATGGAGAGTTTACATGTCATTGCCCAATCCTATGGGCAACCTTAATGCTGTTTCTTTGCAGGAGGTATTTTGAGTCTGTGTAAGATTGTATAAAGCAATGCCACAGAGCTGGAAGCTAGAGGCAAGGCTGTTTGTTTTGGGGCTCTGAAGATCTCTACTCCATTGATAGCTGGCTTGGTGCTGCAGTGGTTGGCTTTGTTTTCCTTCAGAACTGAACAGAAATGGTCCTTTTCTTCCTTTTCCCTGAGGTGGGAGAACTCTCCTGATAGAGTTAAGGAGATGTCTTCATCTTTTATCCCTGAAATGGGCTGAGTGCAGCACCCAGAAAGGCAGGGTTTGGAAGCCTGGGAGTGCAGACCCACTGCTGGGGAGAGCCCCTGGCAGCAGGGCTGAGCTGCAGATGTGTCTGCAGGTACTGGAGGGAGATGTTGGATGCCATAGTGAGCTGATCTTATTTTTGAGTGCACTGTACTCTATGTACCATCCTCCAATAAGCTGTTTTCTCTTGGCAGAGCTGATGGCCCATCAGCCTGTGTTCTCAGAGATGAGCCCACAGGAGTCCCCTGCTAGAGGCTTTGCTTTCTCCCATCTTGACAGCATTTGACTGTTCCCAGACAGTGACTAAAAGCTGCCAATTGGTGATATTTAACTCTCCAGTGTAAGAACCTTCCAGTGCTGATGTCTCTCAACTTTAGTTTTTCCCTTCCAAGAATTGTTACCAAAAGCTTCTGTATCTTTGTCACTTGCCAAATGCCACCAATGAATCTCTGCTTGTATTGCTTTGGGCATTTACATGTTGCCTCTAATGAGGGTGTGTGCTGCTCTGGCGAGGAGCTGATGGACAGCTCTGTGGTGACCAAATCCAGGAGCAAAACAGAGGGTTCATGATATTATTACTTGTACTTGAAGGAACAATCCTTTAGTGCAAGTCTCTTCAGATGTGTCTTTTGGGAGGAGAATACCAGACCTTAAAATCCAGCAGTTAATGGCCAGTTTGTTTCTGTACTTCTTCTGGGCCTCAATTTACAGAGCCAAATTAAGCCCACATGATGCAGAGTTCAGGGCAGGGTTACCTGTTCTTCCAGGACAGAATCTGTTGATTCAGCTCCAGTATTTTGAGCAGGTGATGCATGCAAGATGGAGCTGAATGAATCTTCCCTCTCACAAGAGCAGGTAGCAAGGATGGATGAGCTGTTCATTCTCAGTCACTTAAGCACTGAAGGAAATGAGATTTAAATACTTAAAATTGCCTTCTTAACCAATACTTTCTTAAGTGTTTAGCATCTTCAGGTCTCAAGGGTTAAAATACCTCTGGCAACTTGTATCAATGTATGGGGATTAAAAAGTGCTCTAGACTAAGCAGGCAACTGAGTTAAACTGCATTTAGCTAATTCCCTGGATGTGAATAATTCAACCAGCTCAAGACACCCGAGGCTTGTCTGCTGTGCACAATGGAGGCTTTAGACTTCCTCAAAGATGTCATTGGTCTGCAAGTTACTGCTTTACTGACCAGAAGTCAGAGGCACTTTTAGAGCAGGCCTTTGGATGGAGACTGGAGGCTTTGGCTTTCCTCTTGGGGACTTCAGACAGTGCCTTCCATAGTGGTCCTGCCTTTCAACTCAGATCTGTTTTTTGGCTTTGTTTTGCCAAGGCTAAGTGAATTGAGACATCCTCCACTGCAGATCTGTGGGAGATATACCCCTGTACAGGGCTAACTTCAAAATGCAGGAAGCTAAACCTCCCACTAATTACTCAATGGGAATGCAACACATAGAGCTTCTTGCCCATGTGGCATCTGTGCTGCTACGAGCATCAGGAGCCCACTGCCTCCAGCATTGCATCTTCCTCCCCATTCTTCCCCATGTCCTGGGCAGATCTTTGCATCAGGTTTTGGCCTTGCTGTTTTCTGAACTGGCCCCTCCTAGGCTTGCTTGTCAAGTGCTAGGATAGAGTTTTGTTTTTGCACTATGGTATTGCAGTGCTTGTGAGTCACATGGGCAGCTCTTAAGTGCAGATGTGTGGAGGTGACCAGTCCCCATTATTTTGCCTGCATTTCAGAAACAAATGAACACTTTCAGCTGTGTAGATTTACATGGAAGTGAGTGATGGAAAGCATTTGCATAGTTTTAATTGCAAGGGGTCAGTGAAAGAACAGTCCTTTGCTCTGTTCCCTCCACTGAAATACTCTGCAGCTGTGTGAGTAGGCAAACAGCGGTTTGGGGTTTGTCTTGTTGGGGTTTTTTCTTTTGCAGCAAATACTTCTTGTAATTAGTCTGCTGGGCTGTTAAAAAGCAACCTTCCTGCAAGCAAGAAACTTGTGGCTGAGCTGAGGCTTCCAGGTTCCTAATCAGAGGAAAGGCTGTCCCAGGCAAATCAGAGTGAGTCTCCTGATTGTGTCCTGGTAGAAAAGATCATTCATCCAGTGTAAAAGAAAAACCCAAACAACCCTACTGGTTTATTGAGTGTTCAGCATATATCAGCTGAGCAGATCTTGGCACTTTATATGTGTTACAGCTCTGCTTTTCTAAGCCTAAGAGCTGGGTTTACTTATAGCTGGCCCAACTTTTAGGGATGTTAGCTGCTTTCTGACCTTTCCTCCCTTGTGGGGCTGAGATGCTTTGGGAACCCTTTTTCTTGCCTTTTCATTAGCCTATTTCCCCCATATTTCCTGTTTCAGGTTGTTTGGGATTGTAGCCTCTCTTTACTAAACTCTGGCTTAAGAAAATGTGGTTTGTATAAGCAACTGTCTGTAGGTCCATCTCTGACTTGCCATGTATGGGATCAGCTGCCACACCAGGAAGTGGAACTGAGGTCAGTGCTTCCCAATTAACCACCTCTTACTGCTGCAGGATGCTCTGGGTGGGAGACCAGACCTTACCTTTGCTATAACATAGGTAACCATGACAGACTGGGACGTGCCTCTTCTGTGTTACTGCTCCAAGCACCACCTTTAGTTTTTCCAGGAAAGAAAATAAGCACAAAGATTTAGCACAACCTACCAAAAAACCATCAAACCCTTCAGACTTGGTTACAAGAACCAGTCCAGCAAGAATCACTGATGATCCTCTTCTCAGTGACACAAGTCTGGAAGCCTGTGTCTTCATGTAGTTCTCCCTGAAAAGGTCCCAGGGCAGACATTCACATGTTAGAGTGCTTGGAGTGGATTGGTCCAAGTAGATTAACTTAAAGACATGGGGTAGCTTTTCACCTTGCAGTAGGTGTTAAGTAGGATGAGTTGAGAACCCTGTGACAAATTGTTGCTTTAGGATGTGGTGTAGCTGCTCACCCTTCATCTGCAGTATTAGCCATGAATGATACATGATCATTTGCCTTCCCACTCTGTGGAGCACAGAGCTGCCAGTCTGGATGGTGGCAAAACTGTCCTTAACGTGCTGGATGCAACCAGCTTTTTCAGAGCAAGATGCAAAGGCCTGTCATGGGAGTGTATTGGATAATCCAGCCAATACTATGTCTCCTGCTGCTAGTTAAACATCTAGCAGTTCCTTTTACTGAATAGACGTTCTGAGTTTTGGGAGCCTTGGTGGTTCTTCCCTTTTAACTCTTGGGTCTGTAACCAGGAGGTTCTGTGCCCACCACTTCCTGGCAGCACTCCATGTACAGAAATATGCCGTGGCCTTGACGACTGGCCTTCTTGGTGCTTCTGGATTGCAAGAGACCATGAAGAAGGTATCTTATGACATTTGCAGGATTGAAGATAAAGGCTGCTAAAAATGGTTGCTTTTATTTCCATGCAATTACTGGTCTGTTGCACATCTTCTGGCACTTGTATACAGCAGGCAGATAACCTGAATGTCTTTCTGCTGCACGCTGGTTTTCCTCTTGGCTATGAAGCTGCTGGCATTTTGATCTCAGGCAGCAGTTCAATGAATGACTGCTTAAACAAAAGACATCAAAACCAGGAGATGTTTTCTTCTTTTCAAGGACTTTGAAGGTGTGTGCTGAGGTTAACTTTCAGAACGAGGGCTGTGGGTCAGAGCACAATGTTTCTTGGAGCCTGTGCTGTGATTGAGGACAAATATGTGACCCAGAGATGGAGACCCTGGAGTCTCCATCCTGGGAGATATTTAACACTGTTGGATGCATCTCTGCACAATTTGTTTTAACTTGGAAAGTGCCTGTTTTGTGTGAAGGGGTTGGACCAGATAAACCTAAAGTATCTTCCACCTAAATTGTTTGATGGTTCTCTGCCTGATGCTGCTTATGACTTGTGCAGTTTGCTTTGTGAGGAGTGAAAGGAAAAGAGCGTTACAAAATGTAGCAATTCTCATCTGCTGCAAGCTCTGTTAGGGAGCAGATGCTGTCTGCCTTTTCTACATGAATTTATTTTACTGGAAAGACAACTGCTGTTGCTGTCAAGTTGCCAGATGGACCTGTACACAGACTTGGGGCAAGTGTTGAGGGAGGAATTTGGGAAGGCAGGGAGCCTGTTTGAGCAACAGCCTCAGCCCTGCTGAGGGACTGAGCAAGGCTTTGGGAGAGATGTGCTGGAGAGTTAGTTCCTTGTATTGCTTCTCTCTTCTAGAGCAGGTGTCTGAGGCTTACCTCAACCATGGCCATAATGAGAGAGGGTTTCTTTTTGGGCATAAATCCCCAAGAGAGGTTGCATTTTGATATCTGACCTTTGCTTTCACTTCATGCCAGGTGTTTCTAGGTCTTGAAATTTTGCTGTTGCCTCAAATGGTCAGTTAAGGAGGATGAGGATAGGATTAGTTCCCAGGGAGACAGTATATGTGCAAGAGTTGTGTTCTCATGGCTTTTGTGGCAGACAAACAAGCTTTGTGGGCCAAGAATAGCAGGGCTAATGATGGGCATTTCTAGAGGGTTATGTGCCTTCAGAGCTCTCAGCAAATGTCAGACAGTCTGTCTGCTGCCCTGCAAATGCTGCACACTGGGAAGGAGAAATGTTGCTCTCCCAAGTGAATGCTCCTTCCCAACTGCTTTTCAGCTCACTTAGCTGCTGTGACTAGAAGAAGGGCAGCCCTTATGTGCAGGGACTGTGGATTGCACAGAGATGCAGCTCAGCAAGCTTGAAAGTATGGAGGGGCTGGTCTGACCTCCCCAGGGTCCTCTCTCATTCAGGACAGGGAGAGACCATATCCAACAAGGCAGAAAAGCTTTGAGCTGTGGAGGGAAGCAACGCTAAGCCCAAGGACTGATGCTGCTGTTACAGGCTTAGATAGCCTGTCTGAAGGGAGGTTTGCTATCTAATCTGCTGCCTCTGCCTGGGAAGGGGGGGGGGCTTGCAAACCAGTGGAGGAGAGAGTAGTGTTCTGTTGGCAGCTGGAGCCTTCCAGAGTTGGCCTGCAAACCTGTCACTGCTTTTGCTCATGGAGAAATGTTACTCATAAGCTGGCCTCCTGACCAGTCTCATTGCAGGACTAATTACCCAGATCTGCTCCGTAAGGAGATCCATCAGTTTCCCTTTGCAGCCCAGCTATTCCTTGTGAAGGCTTGATGTAGCTGGCTTGGTTAATCCCAGATGTATCTTTAATGAGACAGCATTTGTAAAAGTTCTCAGTGCTGGTGAGACCAGCCAGGAAAAATCCCCATAGTTTCCAAGCAGGGTTGGAAACTTCTGTGTTGCAGTCATAGGAAAATTAAACCAAAGCAATCTTTGTGTTCAGTTCAGCAAGTTATTGGGAACCTGTCTGAGAAATTAGCATCCAGTTTCTAATTAAAAAGGTTGGAGCATCAGCCAGGGTGAGTCCAGAGAACTGTAGGTACTCGTTTCTCAGAAGTTCATCTGGTGGGCATCTCCAGAAGCTCCTGGTGCCTGGGCATAATTTTAGTGCTCTATTCTGTTTTAATTTAGAGACAGAGCATGCTGAGGAATGAAGGGTGCTCAGTGCCTTTCCATTGCCCTATTCAAGGTTTGTAGTTGGGTGCCAAAGGTGGGAGGTAGGCAGCTGTGACCTGACTGCAGATGTGGTTCTAAGCTGACAGCAGATGTGGAGTCTGATGTTTGGTGTCTTCTGTGGGACAAGATCCTGCTTGTAAGCAGCTGCTGGAGAAAAGCTGATGCATAAGAAAATGTATACCTTCATTTTGAGAAGCCTTTTCCCTGCTTCTCAGGACTGCTGCAGGTACAGAGATGTAGCCAGCACGCTCTACAAAGATGGATAGCACTTGCCCCTAATACTTTTTGTTCCTTTCAAGTTAGTCTGGTAAAAGTATTTTATTTTATTGAGAGAACTTCCTCTGTGTTGCTAAAAACACTCGGCTGCCCAGACATTGTAGGGCGTCCAATTGCAGAGAGAGGGGATAAATAAGCCTCTCTGTAGCATTCACAGCACTGTGTTGAATGTCAATTGTTTGCTAGTCCTTGTGACTTTGCCTTTTCCCAGATCAGATTTTCTGGACTTGCAGCTAGGAAAGTTCAGTCCCTGGAAGACCTTGCTTGATCCCTGGCAGAGCTGGAACTAGATGAGTGCAACGTTGTGACCTTCAACATCATCCATCTTACGTGTTGCCTCTGACATACGGGGGTAGAGTTTTGGTTTTTTTTTCTCTCTGTAGGAAAGATTTTGTGTTGGTTAAGAAAATGGGGAAGGTTTCCTCTCTGTGGCCTGCTTGTCCTGGGTGTCCTTGTGCTGCTTTGTAAAGGAAAGCTGCAGGGCTGTCTATCCTGGAGCCCAAGGGCAATGATCTGGGGGCGGGAATGAAGCAAACAGTAGGAAAGGAAGGGTGGTGGATCTTTGTACCTTCTCTTATGCTTCTAGTTACAGGACGTCACCTGGGTCTGCTGAGGCTTTCTAGAATGCTGGAATGCCTGAACTACAGTCTGTGAGATAGGAGTGTGAGATTGTTGCAAGCCCTATTGGGGATGGCAGTTTGTGTACTGGGACTTTCCCCCCACTTGGGTTTGCTGTGCCTGGAGGCAGAGGCATGCTAGAAAGTCTTCAGACACTGGCTGTTTCAGTCAACACACTGCTCCTCAGTGTTTACAGGGTCATGAGGGTTCTCAGACAGTCTTCAGATGTTGTCTTTCCTGGTTGCAGATTATTTTCTTCCTGACAAAAGAAGCTCTTATTTACCAAGATTTCATCTGTTCTCACTGTTTATTGCCCACCTGAAATCCTCCTTATCTCCTGCTGGCCTTCTTGTCCTTCCAAGAGCAGCTGGTTGTGCTGGGCACAACTTCTTTCCAGAGCAGTGGCAGCAGGGAGAGGGATGGAGTCAGGACGGGGTCAGTGGCTGGCAGCTGGCAGACTCTTTTTATGTTTCCATCTGTTTCCTCTCTTTCCTTTTAATGAGATCAGGTGCCAGAGTGCACTAGGAAGACTTTTCAATGTGAGAGGAAGTCACAAATGGGGTGCTCAGGTCCTTGCTTTCATCCTTGGCGGAGAGAGACTGCTTGAATCAAACCTGCACCCTCTTGAGCTGCTCCTGTAACAGACCAGATAATGGGAAGCAGAAGCTGTGCAGTGAGGCTGACAGCTCCACATCAGGTGGGTTTGTTTGGCAACTCTGAGCCTTGGAACTAAGATGCTCGTGACAGTGGTTAGAGAGACAAATCTGGCTGTTCTTGGACCCACTGGGGTGCCTGTCCCTCCATTGTTATCTTAACTTTGGGGTATTTTTGAGGTTTCTTTTTGATGTGGTTGTCTTCTAAAACCCCAGCTGTTTTAAATGCTGTCAGTGGCTCCATAGGTCCATTCTTTCAGGCCTTTGGTGCTCTCTATACAGGCTTATCAACTTTTCTGATTAACCACTCTAATATCTCCACTCTTGATGAGTGCTTTGGAGGGTTTCCCCCTCTTCTTTTGAGGCTAAATATTCATTACAAAGCTGATCTTTTGAGAGTGGGAAGGTTCATCTTGAGAATCTGTAGATGTTTGGGGCTGGTTTTGTTGCTGGCTCTTAGATTCATAATAGTTCTTGGGATGTGTTAAGGATGGAAAGATGTTCAAAGGAAGAACCTGAGGAATTGTTCAACAATTCAGCTTGGACAATCTCTGTGGAAAAGTGAAATCTGTCCCTTTGCTCCCATCGCCAAAATGTGGTGTCAGCACTGGAGACTTTGACTTCATAGAAGCCAGAGTCTGACAGATACTGTGTCAGACAGCAGAGGCTCTTTTAAGGGATACAATAGGTGCCCTGTTTAACAGTCAGCCTTTTCTCAAGTTCCAGCCCAGGATGGCCTCTACTTGGCTGTTCTTCAACTAAACTCCCAGTCATTTTGGCAAAAGACTCTTTGGATACAAATGCAGTCAAATATTTGACTAAACAAAAGGCAATCTAGCTTTGCTTGAGCAAACCAGCAACTGCTCTGGGGTTTTTGCTCGAGTTCAAACTCAGCAGTGGTGGCTGTTGCATGGTTGTGTCAGGCCCATGAAGGCAACTGCCTGGAGCAGGTCAAGCCACAGTCAGTGTGGATTTTTTCTTTCCTTGGCTTGTCCCTTCGGTGCTTCAGAGGAGACAAAACAAGCTGCTGCTCCTTCACAGCTCGTGCAGCTTTGTAGCTGCTGCGGTTGTGCTGGATACTCATATGAGCTCAGGTTGAAACACGTGTTGTGGGCTGGGGCTGTCCCTCCTTGTGTTCCACTTATAAACTGTGCTTTTTCTGATCTTCCTCTCCCTTTCTTTGAATCACAAAACCAGATGTTGGTCTTTGCCCTGCAGGGGTGGCACTAGGCCTGCTGGGGCTGTGGGTGACTGACTTGCTGTGAAGCCAGGAGCCAAGGAGATGAGTCCTACAGCAAATGGAGCTGACAGAGCTGTAAATATCAACAAAGCTGTTGTGGACCAGGTTAAGCACATGAGAGGGATTTTTTGTTAGTCTGAAGAAGTTGGAGGGAAAGAATGCTTGTGGCATTCAGTGAAGTCCTTGGAGCTGACCTTGGGAGGAACTCGCTGGGCTGTGGGTGCCCTGGTTTTAAATGTGTGTGTGATGCCAGGTAGCAGAGAGCTGCCATGTGCAAGGTTCTGTACCTTGGACGGAGGAGAGAAAGGCCTGGTGCTCCTCAGCCTGTGATGCCCAATGGCTGGGATGGAGAATGCTGTGGCAGGACCCTGCTAGCTGAGAAGAGCTGAATATGAAGGAGACTGACTCCTGCCTGATCTCTGACTGTGAAGCCCTGGTCCTGCAGTGGGGTGGTACTGCAGCATGTTTCTGTCCTCAGGATCATGGAGGCTTAGATGGTTTTTAGTTGCCAGGGGAAACATGAGGCCAAGACAGTTGGGATTAAGGTAGTGTCAGTGCCAGGAACAATCCTGTAAGTGTGTGTGATCAGTGGCCTTGACATCTGTCCACTTTCTTGTTTAGGCTGAGATGCTATGGCAGTATTGTGCTGAGTCAGGTCTGAACCCTCCACCCAAAGCCTACCTGTTTTCCTTCCTGTGGCAATGTGTCCTGGCAATCACAGCCTCAGTTACTGCCTTTCTCACCTTCCATATCAGAGATTCCCCTTGAACTGTGATTAACTTCTTAAGGGTTGTAAATTTTCTGCTGCATTTGCACAGAGACAGCTGGTTGGATTAAATGGTTTCATAGTATTAAGGAAAAAGAAAACCCAAGAGGCATTACACTTGTTGGGGCCAAGGACTTTGCATTGGTTTGAAAAAGCAGTGGGGGAAAAACTAATTTACTCTTTTCAGCTTTCATGCTGCACAGCTAATGTCAGGGTCTCCTGAATGTTGGCATTTGAAATATTGCCCTGATTTAGAAAAGAGAATAGAGAAGCAGTTCAGGGTTTGGGAGTGAGATGTAAAATAAGCCAAAAAAAGTAAGGAAACAAAATTGATTCTGAATGTGGGAATAAAAAGGAAGAAAGCAAAACCAGGGCTGTGCATTGAGGGCTGTGGTAATGAAAAGAAATCAATGTTCTCTCCTGCAATGTGGGATTGCATTTCTCAGAGGAAGGCAGGGGAAACGTGGCTAAAAGCAGCCAACTTTATTTTCCATCTTTATCAGAAGAAAACAAATATGAACCCTGCTTGGATTAAAGAGGATTATGGGGCTGCCTATTTGGGACCTGAAGTTGCGATTGGGTAAGTAATCTCACTGCAGTGATTTGGTAGGAAATGTTGGATAACATCTAAAATGATCAGTGTTGCAGTCCTTAAGTGTGTGCTGGAGTTCTTCCTTTGTGGGTTAAAATGAGGGTAGTGAATGCTCTCATCTGTAAGCCAGCACTTCCCTCCTCTCCCTGGATAATCTTCATTGCAGCCCTTGTCTTTGCCTTTGCAGCTGCGTCCTCTGCAAGACACCAAAAGAATCCAGTTACTTAGAGTTTGATCTAGTGAGAGCATCAGTGATGACAGGAAAGTTTATGATGTGCCTATTTCAAACCCCACCATGAGTTCTGATGTTGGTGTTGAGAGGCCAGGGCAGTTGCCTGTGCTGTCAGGTCTCATCTCTGAGCCTGCAGCAGGGGTTTTGGGGAATACTGGCTGATAGTGCTCTGTGTCCTTCTAGCACTGCAGAAAAGGAGAGGTTAATAATGCAACATGCCAGCCTGTTGCCCTTGGCTGGATGGTGGCTTGTTTCTGCAGGAGGATAAAAGCTATTTCCCAGAGGATGGGGGGGTGGGAGGATTTCCAGCCCTGTCATGTAGCTCTCTGCATGGACCAAGTTATCTGTCTCTGAAGAGACCAGGACCAACAGCCTAGTTTGTCAGACCCTGTCAGGATGGAGAATGGTGGCTTGCCTGAAGATGAGATGTCTGGCTGGCTTCTGTGCAGTGTGCATGTGGGACCCCCTCTCTGCTTCCTTGGCACTAGCTGCAGTGTGTGCTGCTTGAAGTGTGTCCCCTGAGTCAGAAATGCAGCAGCCAAAAGAGCCAAGTGCAAATGGGCAATGAGGACACCAAGCTGGTGAATATTATGAAGGAAAAGAGGTGACCTCATGAAGCAGAGAAGGTGTTGGCAAAGGAACAGGGGTTTCTGGTCCCTGTGGGAGCAAGGATGGGTATGCCCAACCCCAGAAATGGTGAGAGGGCAGAGATATGAACCTCATATCACCTCTGACTTAATGGTCCTGAGCATTTGTGATAGCGTGAGTTTTAGCTTCTAGGCTCTCTTTTTGAAGGTGTGGTTCTCCCCTGGGAGGGAGATGGCTGATGCTTCATTTTGTGGATGCCTTTGAACTCACCAGCACTGTCCTGAGAAAGAAGCTTGGAAGAGACTTCCTTCCCCTTACCTTTCTCAGGTATACTTGTGTGCCTGGGGAATGAGCTCTGAGAGGAATGGTCTGTCTTACGACTTTTCTTCTCCAAGCATGGCGAAGCCCAGGATGGGGTCAGAAAGGGTTGAATGCAGTCTTCTGCATCTTCCAGGGTGTCCTCAGCTGTGTGTGTAGGCTTGTGAAGTATCTACACCCCTATTGGTCTTGATTTCAGGTCCACTGCAGTTCAAAACTGGCAGCTTGGCAGGGCTGCCTGGTGTTTGTAGCCATCAAGAGTCACAGTTATGGTGGAGAAGCTACAGGATGAGCTCACTGTGGCCTTCCCTTGCTCAGTTGCCAGCAGTCTGGCTGGTAGCATACTCCAGTAGCAGTGACATCTCCCCTCTGTGCTCTCTGGGAATACAGTGTATTCCCACCTCTCCAAGTCACCCTTAGCCAGAAAAATCAATCATCTGCAGTGCTTACCTTCCCTGCCATCAGAAATTAAGCAGCTTTGGCAGAACACATGTGTTTTGCAAAATGCCAGAATTTCCCCAAGGGCCCTTTGTGCAAAAGCTGAGAGAATCATATAAAGCTGCTTTTTGCAGAGCGCGCTAGTCCCCTTCTGCTTGATCAACCAGGGTGTCTGCTGCTTCCCTCTGACAGGGGTGCATGAGCTATTCCCTGCCTCCTGCAAGGATTTGGTCTGGGTGTTTAAGGCCGTGGCAATGACTGTTTGCCTCCTTCTGGGCTGGGAGCAGGTTTTCCAAGGATTACCCAGGCTCTCCCTTTGGTGACAGGCACTTTAGGGAGGCTGAAGAGCCTGGCTGAGGCAGGGATACAGCTGGTGCCTCCTGAGCCCTGTGCTTCTCTGGTATGGGTGGCTGAAATCAGCTCCTGCAGACTGTCTTGATGTGCTCTCACCGAGTGGTGACCTCTTCAATGTTGTCATTTGGAATTTCCACATCCATAAACCATGTTTCTGGGTGTGCTGGTCTGGTGGAGTTTCCCTCCTGTTGATGAGCCTTGGATATGTCCAGCCCGTGGGCTGGCAGTAGCTGGTGGAGATTTATCTGGAGTTGAACTAAGGGAGTTGTTTATGGGAGTTGAGATGTGGGAAGAGGAGCCAAGGAGAAAAAGGCTTTGGAATCGAGGCATGTGCATGAAAAAAAAATCAGCATATGTTTCTCCTAGTCCAATAAGTTTGAGCTCCCCTGTCCCAGACTTCTCCTGTACTGTAAACTCTGATTTACTGTCTAAGGAAAAAACACCCCACCTTACCTAAACTGTGTGCAACATCTGATGGGTCTTCATTGATAGGAGAAAACAGAGTGCAATAGTCATACTACAGCGTGCAGCTGGTAAAATGGGGGTGAGTAAGCTGACCTCTGCTGATCTGAGGTTAATGAAGGGAAGCAGTTATGCTTTTCCCTGCTTAACTGAGCTCAGAGCCCTGGTTTTCCCTCTCTCAGTTAATGACTTGCTCATTTTTAGCAATGTAAGGAACATCAGGGGAAAAAAAAAAATGAGTGAGCTCCAAGGTGAAACTCTGAGGTCCAAATAAAGTGGAAAAAGGATGAGACCAGGTTGTGCTTATGCTCAAGGCACCAGAGGGTGATGTGCTGTATACCAGGGTGAGTTACTGCATGCATTTGTATCTTATTGCTCAGTCCTTGGAAGAGACTCTGCACTGAGAATCAGGCATTTCACTGTGTACTTATGCCCAGGGAGAACCTTGCCTGAGGCTCCCTGTGCCCCAGGAACACTATGCATGTGCTCCCAGGTGAAGTGCATTGGTGCCTCTGGATCTTCTCAGGTCTAGCTACTTAGGCAGGAGCCTTTTTGTTTGAGAAGAAATGTGGGGAGGATGAATAGATGACATGTTATTTTAGATAATGATTTCGCACTTTGCTGTCACATGGCATTTGCCAAGGCTGAGTGTGAGGTGTCCTGTGAAGATTCTTAATGAAATACTGATGCTCACTATGAAGCAGGAATTAATTTCCAGATGCAGCTTCACTTTTCCCACTGTGGTCTTGTCAGCCAAGCAACCAGTCCAATTTTCCTAGTTGCAGAGGGTTCTCTGGCCTTGAAATGAACATGAGGGATTTGAGCAGAGCTCAGCAAGCCCTGACATCCCTTGAGCCCTGTGTCAGGCCCTGCACAAAAGCAACGGGCAGAGGTGCTCAGGTGAAATGCATCCCCTTTGAATGGACCACAGGTGTGCCCAGTCAGGGAGAACGGGGCCCATCTGGAGCCCTTTGAGGAGTCAGAGGGAGCCTGAGGTCACTAAAGAGTTTAGAGCTGGGTCTATCAGGCTGTGTTTATTGAGATTTATTTATTGCAGTGCTTCCCTGAGAAGGGCAAGGTGGTTGTGCTGGTTTGTGTGCCAGTGTCAGCCTGTGCTGAGCCCTGCCACGGGCAGGCTGGGAGGTGCGAGATACCAACAACGCAGGTAAGCTGGTTAAACTGGAGTCCCAGTTATCACCAAATGAGCAGGAGAGAAAGGCACATGGAACACTTTGAGGGTGGTGCTGGCACCTCTGGGTTGTCTGTGACGATTTTTTCAGATATGTGGGTATACAGAGTGTTTCAGGGCAGTGTGTGCCTCTCCCATGGCCAGTCCTGCGTGCCAGCAGGCTGCCTGTGTGCCCTACTCTAGGTGCCCCAGCTCTGGCGGGGGGGGGGTTGCACTGGATGAGCTTTCGAGGTCCTTTCCAACCCTTTAGATTCTGTGATTCCTTGCGCGTGGGAGCAAAGCTTTGGGTTCTGCCATCAGTTTCGGACGCGTGTGTCGGTGGCCGTTTCGCCGCACGCTTGCTGCGAGGGCTCCGTCTGCCTGTGGGGAGCCGGCTGAGCCTCACGGAGCCGCCGCCTCCGCTCTGGGCGTCGCGTTGGTTGCCATGGAGGTGTTTGGGGCTGGCCCGGAGGTACAGGCTTTTGCCTTGGGGGTCGCACGGCCCAGCCGGCTGCGGGGTCCCTGCGTGTGAGTGTGTCTCCGCGGACTGGGGGGGGGAAGCGAGGGNATGTCCCGGCTGCTCAGCCTGAGGAGTGGGGCTGAGGGGGAGCTGGACAGGGGGGTGACACCCCGAGCCACGCTCTGCGGTGTGGGGACATCCCTGGTGCGAGAGCGGGCGCAGGCTGGGGGGTGTGTGGGGTGGGCAGTCACAGTGTCCACTCACAGGACCAGTGTGTCCTGGCAGCAGGCTGTGCTCACCCTCCCCTGGGATCCATTCCCCTATGAGGAAATTGCTGCTTTGGAGAGGGTTTTAGGGGTGAGATTGCCCGTGGGGTGAAGCCGGGGCTTTTGTGACAGGTGGGAGGCACCTGGAGGCTGCAGCACTTTGTTAGTGCCGGGGAAAGGGAGTTGGAGCCTTTTGTTGGGCCCCTCAGCTCTAGAAGGACAGGGAGCTGCTGGAGAGCTTCATCACAGGGCTACAAAAATGATGGAGTGGAGCATCTGCCTTGTGATGAAAGGCTGAGGGAGCTGAGGCTCTGCAGCTTGGAAAAGAGGAGACTGAGGGGTGAGCTCATTCATGGTTACAAATCCATCAAGGGTGGGTGTGAGGACGATGGAGCCAGGCTGTGCTCAGTGATGGCCAGTGATAGGACAAGGGGCAATGGGTACAAGCTGGAACAGAAGATGTTCCAAAGCAACACAAGGAGAAACCTCTTCCCTATTGAGGTGAGGGAGCACTGGCAGGGGCTGCCCAGATGGGCTGTGGAGACATTCCAAACCCAGCTGGATGAGCTCCTGTGTGCCCTGCTCTAGGTGCTGCTGCTCTGGAAGGGGTTTTGCACTGGATGATCTCTTGAGGTCCCTTCCAGCCCTTAAGATTCTGTCCCCTCAGCTCTCCCCTGCAGCTTTGCAGGGAGCCAGCTTTACTAATCAAAGAGGAGGAAACTTCGTAAATTTCTTCCTTTTTTATTCCCTATGGGATGCAGATCTGACCCGGGCTGTGGGTTCAATGGGAGCTGCCTGCCTTGTTGCTGTTCTTCTTGAGCTCCTTGACTTGCATGTGGGCTTTTGGATGTTTCCCCCTTAAATCTTTGTGTTGCACAGGGTGTAAACAAGGGTTGAGGTTATTCTTGCTGTGTCTAAGAGAGGCTGTGAGCGTTTATGATGAAAAATGCACAGATGGCTAGGTAGAAGTGACTGCAAAGCTATTTCACTGTAACTCCTTCTGTTTTACATGCATAGGTGATTTTCTGGGAAGAAACAATTGCTTTATATATCTAGGGAAAGTGCAAGGGCTAGACTACTCTAGGAGGGTGCAGAGTGCTCATAAGAGGTTGTATAGCCTTTCCCTGTGACTGAAGGATGAGGTATAACCTGGTGAAGCCAAACCTTGCTCTGTAAAACCTTGGGGTTACTGCCAGTGCTGTAGTATTGCAGTGGTAATTCAGTAAATGCTGAATATTTACCATTCTGGCAGCTTGTAGAGAGTGTGTGTGTTACAGAATCAGACATGAGGCTGCAGCCATCCAGGGTTGGACTAGGGGATTGTGTTCCTGCTTCTGCTGTTGGTTGGTTACCTGTCTGCACTTTGGTGTCTTTGTATTTGAATGAATATTTATTGTTCTTCTAGAGACTGAAGCCTCTTTGTGAGGACTGGGCAAGAATATACAGAGTTATTTCACTGAGAAGGTTTTGAAGATTGAGATGAAAACAGTTTGGCTTGGGTTGAGGTTCACAGGAGCATTTCAGACAACTTGGTTGCTGCCCAGACTCTCAGGGTCCTGGCTGGTGAAGGCAGCTGGTCAGGGTGTGAATGTGGTGCAGTCCGTGCTGTGCACTGTGAATTTGATGCTTCAGAAGCTCAAAGATGGTTCAGAAAGAGAGAGAAGGTGGTTTTTGAGGAGGCTGTCAGTGTCCCTTGTTCCAGCCTGGGTGGGCAGTTAAATGGTAACAGAGCAGAGGTTCACCTGCTTCAAGCCCTCAGGGAATACAGAGTTGTTCATTTCCTCTTAGTTCTCTGCAGGCTGAGACAAGTGGTGTGTCCAAGCACTGCCTGAGGAGTAAGGTACCACATGTGGAAACAAATCTGTTAACCATGGGGGTCTTCCTGTGATTTCCATGAACTTTGAATCAGGTCTTGACAAGAGTTGCTGAGAGTGGTCCTGCTTCCCTGACCTGCTGATCTGGATTCACCACTGCAGAGTCAGCTCTGACCCCACGTATGGCTGCTGGCTCCCTGAGCCTGGGATCCATTAATAGCTCTCTGGTTTCTACTTTTCCACTCCAAAGCTGTGTGGAAGCTCTGGTGCATTGTGAATCAGAATGAAATGAGGTCCAGATGACAGAAGAAAGAGTAAATAAGAAGAGTGAGTTGATGTAAGTTGCAGAGCCAGGGGTGCAGAGATCAGATGCTGCAAGAGGCACTTGGGAAAGGGAAAATAGTGCTGTAAGTACTGAAACCAAGAGCCATGGCTGTAAATTATCGCATGTGGAGCTGTGGAATCTCCATCAGACCCTTGGAAGGGAGCTTGGTCCACCTCACTGTCAGCTGAGAGTTGAAGTGTATTAAAAGAAATAACAGGAAGGTGTAACAGTGGGCCCTGATTAGTTATCTTGGCTGTGGTAGAGCTTTTGTGATGAATTGCAGGATGACAGTACTGCAGTGATGAAATACAGAGGGACTGGAAGATAAAGGTGTCAGATGAGGCAAGACTGGGTTTAGAAAGCACTCAGCCACTTAACAGTGGGCTGGAGAGGCAAGAGATTCTGGACATTCTGCTGCTTCTTTCCTGGTTTCCTTGAGATGCTGCTTATATGGTAGTTACAGCTAAGCAGGTGATTTCTAGGCAAGAAATGTCATCTTGCTACTTAAGCTTGAGCAAGGCAAGATGATTTAACTGGACAAAATAGCTTAATAGCACCCTGATTCTCACTTCTGACACATCCCCTGTCTTACTCATCCAAGCAAGTGTAATAGAAAGGCAGGTTAACCAATTACTCCAGAGAGGTGCTTTATCTTTGCAGTAGGAACAAACCAGGATTTATTGTGTATACTGGAGCAAGATTCAGCCACCAGCCTGTGCTCCTACAAGAAAAAGCTGGGTATGAGGTGTTGTAGTGCAGCATGTGCTGATAGATCCCCAGCCTTTACATTTGGTGGGCAATCAGTTGGTATCAGACCAGCTGAGAGACTGGTGCTGCTGCTGCAACACAAGTGATGTGGAGTCCCTTGAAATAAGAGCACTGGCACATAGCATAGTGACAGCCACAGGATCTCTAGAGACATGAAACTTTGCATTTACATGAAACTTCCTTTTCTTCCTCAACATACATTAAGAGGTTTGCTGCTTACTTTTAATTTCCTGTCTTTGGTAGCATCAGAGAGCTGTTCAGTTTTATTTTCCAGAGGGAAGCTGATGGACATGCACCAAGGGATTTGAATGCTTTAGAGCTGTATCAAAGTGCTCATATCAGCTTCTTCCTCAGCATAGCTTTTAGCAAGCTCATGGGCTCTGAAGGGCCCCTCTGTGCTTCTATCTCTGCTGTTGAGCCTTCTGAATTTTCCAGGTCCTGGCACAACTGAGTAGCATCAAGCCCTGTCTTGTGCTTCCAGATCCCTCAGCCATGTGGCCCTAGCCCATATCATCAGCCGGGTAGTGTTCAGAGGTTGATATTGTTGCCCTGAAGAGAAGTGAAGGTGCTTTTCTTTACGCTCAATGTAGCTGATGGCTGATAACACTCACCTGGTAGCACAGTGGTCCTGTGCAGACCCTCTTCTGCCTAGCCTGAAGCAAGGGGTCTCTGTTCTAGCTGTGAGCCCACATCATGTTTTTTTTTTTTCCCTTCCCTTTGAAGATGATTCTGGTCTTTTCCTCTCTAGAGACTGCTTGTGTGTTGCATGTTAAACAGTCATTAGCTGAAAGACCTTAAGGCAGCAGAGCCCCCAAGCCATGGCTTTTGCTCAGCTCTTAAGCATCCTAGCTGCCAGCCTGCATTGACTTCTCCAGACAGCAGTGCTAGGATGTGTGGTAGTGACCTTGTCTGGGCTTACAAGCAGGACTAGGGAACTGCTTTGGCCTCCTCAATCTACTTGGGAGGGCTGGAAGGTTTGGGCTATGGAAAAACAGAGAGACTAGCAGGAACACAGCTGAGTATGGGAGCAGGGTGGTTGAGTTTGAGAGCAGTCTGAGATACCTGAGATACTAGCATTGGGTGCTGAGGTGCTTGCAAGTTGTGTAGGGTTTCATGTTGCTTCTACTATGAAGATACTTTGCAGCCAGCAGTTTTGGTTGCTGAGCACCTGAGGATTCTCTGGCATGTCTTCTGAGCATGAAGCCTGGCTCCAGCTGTGCTATTTGCCTGCAGCAGGCAGGAGTCATTTCTGTGCTGAGCCAGTGAGGCTTTAACATTGCTTCTCAGGTGCTGGAGCCATGGGAGGGACCACGAGGTGGCAGCCCTGTGTGTGCATCTCAGATCAAGCAGAAAGGACTTGATGGATGTCACTATGGCATCTTTCCCCAAGTTCTGCCTCCTGAGATTGGGAATTGGCACCCACTATCCAGTTTCCTTAGAGCACTTCTGTCTTGAGTGCACAAGAGTGTCACATCTGGGGTGTCTGTGCCTGAGCTGTCCGGTCTCTGCTCTGATTTGTGGTTGGATGCTATGTGGGAAATGTTCAGTGTGCTTCCACAGACTGGCTGGTTGGATTGTAAACCTCCAAATAATGAATGCTGGTGTTCAAACAGAGGATTCCTTCTTCCGAGCCATGCAGATACGAAGATTTGGTTTGCCTGCCTGGAATGTCCTGTGAGAAGCTTTTGTTTATAGCATATGCTGCACTGAAAAATGAGCGAAGCTCCCTGGCAGCTGAGATGTTCTTGTAAGCTGGATGTCCTTGGCTGGTGTGTGTGTAGGTGTGTGCATGGTTAATTGGAACAAGCTCACCAGATGAGGATCTGCCAGGTGCAGCAACAGAGGACACCCCCAAGGGCATTGTCAGAGCTGCAGCAACGTTGGGGATGTGCCTGCTTCCTTTTGTGTTGGTGTTGGTTGGAGTCCTCCTTGGCTGAGCAAAACAGGAATAAAATCTTTGCTTTGTAAGTCAGTGTGAACTTTATTTACTCCTGAAACAATAAAAGGATTAGCTTGTCTGCAGTGTCTAAATTAATTTATCTGGAGCTGGTGGAACATGAACAAATGCTGTTTGAAGGCATCCGTTCCAGTACTGCTGCAATCATTCACTCTAGAGTGAGATGTTTAAGGAATAGATGGGCTGCAGTCATTTACAAAGCTATAACTCTATCACAGGTGTTTCAAGGGCATTGCAAACCACCCGTGTACAGACCCAGTCCCTCAGTTATGATACTGAGGAAGCATAGCCTTCAGCCCAGCCTCCAGCTGAAGCAATCCTAAAGCCACACATGTTGAAACACACATCTCTTCTCTGGATGTGGAAGAGGTTAAGGTGGTAACCCCCACCTCTGGGGTTAGCAGACCTTTCCTGCCACCCAGCTTACAGAGTGAGAGGCTGCTTTTTTAGAAGCTTCTCTGCACAGCCCATGGAGCCTGCACAGTGCAGTAGGTTACAGCAGGAGAAGCTCAGGAGCAAAGAAATAAGCAGCCTGTAGCTAATGTCAGACTCTGAACTCTCTCCTTGCTTGAGGTCCTGGTAAAATCCTTCTGTTCTTTCTGACAAGGCTGTAACCATAGAGAGGTTGCACAGCTCTATTTCAAAGTCCCTCTTGCATTCCACCTTCCACTGGCCTCTTGCAAGGCACCATCCTCCTAACAATTGTTGCCATGCTGGTGGGAGCACAGTCACAGCAATGATCCTGTGGCTGGCTTCTGGCCCTCCAGGCTGGCTCCAGCCACTGAGGAAGCAGGACTGTGCACTACACAAAGTGAATCCTTCTAGAGAAACATGAATTTCCTGCCTTAAGCTTGTGTCTGGCCTCGGGACATGAAGAAGGCAGTTTGGGCAGGAGAGCCAGTGGCAGGGATGCAGCAGCTGTGTGATAGTCAGCTGGCTTTAACTGTATGTGTGATTACAGAGCAGATCTAGGGAGACAGAAGGGGTTTTAGTGGGTTCTAAAATTGCTGTGCAACTTACAGTGAGAGTAGAGATGTGGAGCTGAGCTGCTCCTGGAGTAAGGGGAGCCTTGGGGAGGAGGCTGAAGTCTGGATGTCCTCAGTGATCTTCAGCTTGCCACCCTTCTCTGCTGCATCTGGATTTCCTGAGACATGTCAGAAACTTCTACTCCAGCTCTGGACATGTTTCTTCATTGCTTGTCTATGTGGTGTTAGATGTTGTCCTGGCACAACTCATTCCCTCCACTCAGGGCATTTGTGCTCTGAAACAATAGTCAGGGTGTCAGAGCTGTCTGAGCCCAGAGCAGAGGAGGAGTTGCAATCCTTCCTTAATTTCTGGGGTGGATAGAAGGCTGTCTGAGGTGGAGATGGTAAGGATCTGCCCCCACCAGGCAGGAGGAGGGGACTGAAGATGTGCTGTGTTGGAGTTGCTGTTTTGTGCTGCCTCTACAGGGAAATGTGGCTGATCCCTGCAGGGTCAAGGGAAGTGGGGCTGTGGAATTGCCTTACTCCAGGGCTAGAAGGTAGAGGAGGCTGTAAGGCCTCTCGAATAGGGAGATTGAAAGCCTTTTGGAAATAAGCATTGTGATGAACAGGATTAATTTCAAGTGAAGAGTAATTACAGTTAGAAAATTGGAACAAATAATCCAGTTATTCTTGAGACTGAATCTGAAAGCACTGAAACACAGATTAATGTGGTATCATCCCTATTGGATTTCTCTCTTGAAATATAGTTATTTCCAGCTTTAAATCCTAGCTCTTGCTGCAGCATGTGCTTGTGTCCATAGGACAGTGCTGGGCTCTTTCATGTTTCTTGCAAGAACATGAGGAAATGGCAACCTTGTTGTTTCCTAACGCTGTAAAAGGACCCAGCACCACCAACGTGTACATGCTGTGTGGGGAGTAAAGGAATGAAGTTACTGCTTTGCTGGCAGGATGTGGGTGAAACCAGAGGGGAAGGGAATAGTCATCTCTGTATAGATGATGTCTTTCTGTATACAACAGGTTCATACACAAAAAAGACTCAGAGTGGAGAGAAGTAGGAGGGAATGGGACCTCTGGTTTTACTCAATGTCAGGATACATTTCAGAGCTGAGTTTGAGAGCACTGATCTTCTGAATCCCAGGAAATAAGTGGGCAAATCCATCTGCTCCTTGGTCCAGTTAACTGGCAGGGGAGGGAAAATGATTTCTAATCAAAAACAGTGCTTAGCAAATGCTGCACACACTTCTCTTCGGTACCTGAGATATACCTTCTGGGATTGTCTTCGCTTCTTGCCTTTTCTTGCACACTCACTTTGTTGATGCAGAGAGGTGGTCAGTGGGCTGCTGACTGGCAGAGAATGGCCAAGGGACACGTTAACCCATGCTCCTTGTAGGATAAGGATGCCAAAGAACAATTGCCATTAGGGTGAAGTCTTCAGTGGCCCTGCTTTCATTGCATTTAGATTTGAGCTAATTGCTCATGTTCCTTTAATGTTTTCATACTTTTGCTTCTGCTGTTACAGCCTCCATAATGCCTGGAGAGAGATTTGAGTTTGGGTGTTAATAAGTGAAAATTAGAGCCCTCATTCTCCATGGAGAAATGCTCTTGGGCAGTGTGGCAATTTCATGCCTGGAAGGAGTCATATTTGCTGGATAATATTTGTAACTTAAAGCAACCAAATTAGCATTGAGAAACAGTAGTTCTTAATCAGAGTTTTGAACTCTGTGCTCCATTAGTCAGAAGCATTGCCAGGCTCCTTCCACAAAGGGTGGACACTTGGTTTGCAAAGAGGAAAGTGGTCTGATTTTGTTAGTGCTCAGGGCAGCAGCTACGTCTGGGCTTAAGGTTGTTCACAATACCCCGAGCATTTGGAAGGGTCAGGCACAGAATCACATCAGCTGCTTTTGCAAAATGAAGCAGCTAAGTGACACTTCACCTTCCTTCTGCTCTCACCAAAGAAAGTTTCAAAGAATAGTACAGGACAGTTTGGATATTAATGGAGATTTGAATAATAATTCCAGCTAATGGGGTTCCAAAGTTAGTGGAAGGGAGAGGGAAAGTGAGACATGCAAGCAGGTCCTGCTGTATGTTTGTGGCTTGTGGGAGTGCATCCACAGCAAAAGGCTCAGGGAATGTTTGCTCTGCCCTCAGCTCTAGAAGCCACTTAAATATGTTTTAGTCCTGGGGGGAGGGCACATATGATCTCAGCTTAAGAAGAGTGCCACAGCATGGAGATACAGGTATATCCTTTGGGTCTGCCACGGATGGGATTCTGGGGTTTCAAAGTCCTATTGATGCTCCTTCCAGGTGAGCTGAGAGCTGGCCACTGGCAAGATCCATCAGTCTGTGAGGTCCTTCAAAATGGCTGGTGTGTTCCAGAGCCAAGAGGTGGCACCTTGTGATCAGAAGCTAGTCAGAGAGGCAAAGCAGCCTGTAACTGTAAGTACCTGCTGTGGGCCAGGCAGGAGCTTTGTTGAGGCTGAAAGCTCTTGCTGTGTCCCTCCCCTGCTTGCCCCTTCTGTTGTCTAGCAGTGCTGTGGAGTTGAACACCACCTCCTCATCTCTTTGCTGCTGTGCTGCTGTTGGAGGTGGCTGTCATGGTGCGGTGGGGGATAGACTGTGTGCTGCTTTGGGGAAAATCTAGAGTCATGCATGGATGTGCCACTGGAGTCAAGTTCGATAAATGTACTGGGTGTTGCACTGGAATAGCTGAAGTATATGCTTCTTTCCATCCTCTTTGTGTGGGAGGTAGTAACTTCTGTCACACAGGCATACCTTGCCAGTGCTGCTCTGGCCATACCTGCTCTCCAGGAAGCTGGGCATGTGGTGGGCTGCCAGAACTCTGCCTGGAGACTTGAGGGGCATGGCTAGTCCGAGATGGAAGAGGTTCTGTAATATCTCATCCTGTGTAGAGCACAGATCTAGCCCTGCAAACAGCAGTGTGGTCAGAGCAATTCTTCCTTCTCATCCACAAATGTTCCTTTTGCTAACTGGAGCTTACTTGACCAGAGATGACCTGGTGCTGAGGCTCTGACAAGGAGATATCTCTGTATGCTTCTTTGGAGGGGTGTCTGAGGCCAGAACAGAGAGAGAACAAGTACTAATTAAAGCAAGATGACAAAAACTTGGACTCATTCCTTTCCACCTCAATCTTGGCACAAGGTTGCTTTTCTGCTTTCCTCTGATTCACCCAGCAGTGACATCTCCACGTGCCTGATGGTTGTGAGTGTTGTGCAAGGATGGAGTTAGGGGATTTGTGATAACTCCTCCCCTCTCTTTTCAAAGGTCACTGACTCAATCCAGCAAAACCAAAGAGGAAACAAATGCCTGAAGAGCAGCAATCCCCAACCATGTCACATCACATCACGAAAGAGAAGCTAATGGGACAAGGCACTTTGTTAGAGAATGTATATTCCACTATGTATCATTAATTTACTGATGTTAAATATTTCAGCAGGTAGCTTATGGGACTTCCAGGACTATGCTAGTGGCTGTGATCAGAAATTATTCATCAGTGGTGCTTGAACAAGAAAAGCCTTTCTGAACAAAGGCATTTCTGTAGCTCTTGCTGGTGTTTTGCATTTCAGCTGACTCCCTCTGCCTTCCTGAAGGAGATGGCTCTTACCACGGAGCAGAGGCTGCCCAGCACTCGACACATGAGGCAGCCCCAGATTATCCAGCTTCTAGACATGAGTGAAACCTCCCATCACAAGGTAGCCTTTTCCTGCCCTTTGCCTTGCTGTTTGTGACATTTGAAGAGGGTGCATATTGGTGACAGGATGACCTCCAGCTTAGCAAAATACTTGTGTGACTGGGTCTTATCCTTTCAAACTGCTGCTGATGGGGGAGCTCTTTCTGTTGGGGGAAAGGTAAAACACTTTTCCCTGACAAGAAGTCCTGGTCTGCATTAAGCCAAAATAAATAGCCTCTGCTGAAGCTGATGAGTTTTGCTCTGGGGCAGGACATGGGGGCACAAGCTTGCCTTCTTCCATGCTGCTGTTTTGTCATAGACACTGTCTACAAGAGGCATTGGCCTATGAAGGCTGTAGGCCCTATGCTAATTACTCAAGATTTAACAAAACCAATTGCATTAATGCTTTGGGTTGGAACAGCACGTGGGAGCCTTGCAGAGCTGGTCTGCAGGCAGCGGGATCCTGCCAGGTGTGCAGAGGAATCTCCCTGTGCACAGTGTGGTGGATGTGCTTTATCTGGATCAGTGTTTACTTAACTGTATGTTTAAAGCTTCTTTTCTTATGGGGCTGCTCAATATAGCACCCAGCCCAAACCAGTAGATTCATCTGGAGTGCTGTGTCCAGTGCTGGGCTTCTCAGCTCCAGAGGGACAGGGAACTGCTGGACAGAGGCCGGTGCAGGGCCACCAAGATGATCAGGGGACTGGAGCATCTTCCTGATGAGCAAAAGCTGTAGGACCTGGGGATGTTTAGTGTGGAGGAGACTGAGGGGGGATCTCATTGATAGTCACAAGTATCTCACTGGTGGGTGTCAGGAGGTTGGGGCAGCATTTGTTTCTGTTGTATCCAGGGACAGGACAAGGGGTGATGGGATGAAGCTGCAACACAAACAGTTCCATGGAAACATGAGAAAAAACTGAGTGTTTCAGTGAGGGAGCCCTGGCCCAGGCTGCCCAGGGAGGGTGTGGAGGCTCCTTCCTTGGAGGGCTTCAAACCCCACCTGGACACGTTCCTGTGTGACCTGATCTAGGTGGGAGCTGCTTCTGCAGGGGGGTTGGACTGGATGATGTCTAAAGGTCCCCACTATGCTGTGATTCTGTGATTACTGAGGTAGGCTGCTGAGTGGAAAACTGACAGCAGGAGAAGTGTAACAAATGGGTTAAGGATTGCTCTAGACAGCACAGGAGGTTGGGAGCACATCAGGTGAGTGCACAAGTCACTGGCAGTGTGCTGCAGCTGCTGCCTGCAGCATGACCATGACTTCTGTGGAGAGGCAAGAGACTTGCCTGTGTCTTCCATGTGGGAACACTGCAGCTGGAAGAGGTGAGACAAAGCAGGGAGGAGTTTTCTCCAAGTAATGCCTCTGCTCTGTACTCCTGTGCTGTTTGTGTGTATTTATTCAGACATTGATAGAGTACGAATAAAAATCCATTTAAAGCTGATGGGAAAAGGAGATTCCCAAGTCCAATGTTCATCAAGGTGCCCAGTCATACTGAGGAAAGAGCTGAACCTTATCACCATCCAACATTCATCTCATTGTCTTTTTCCTAACTCCTTTGTTACTTTTTTTTTGGCCTGACTTCCTCAGGTGCTGTTCTCTTCTGGGGTTTCTAGGCTCTACAACAACAGAGATACTGGGATGTGTGAGACTCATTGTCTCAGAGTAAATATCATACTACAATTGTTCCCTGTGGGGGCCTTGTCTAAATTCTTGAGTTTCCCTTGCTCTGTGAGTGCTTTTGGCTCTTTCAGTCAGTGCTCTGGAGCTGTGTAACCACACAGCACAGGGCTCTGCTGGAGGTAAGAGCTGCCTTGCATTTCAGAGAAGGAAAACAGGAGAAGCACTTAGCAAAAGAGCTTCTTAGCTTCAGCTTGTTCAATGTGGTCCAGGAACTTTTGATCAACACAGGACACAGGTGAGTGAGCTACTGTTACCCTCATGTGAGCTGGGCAGATGTACTCACCAAGAGCTTGTACTTCACAGGAGATCAGTGTAGGATTCTTGTTCATGAATCTTCCTCCAAGCAGCTGATCCTTTTGCTGCTGTGTCTTTCATCTCCAGTTCTCAGCAGCTGACCTGGAGCAGAGCTTGTTTCAGCCTTTCCCAGCAGAGGTGGTGTTTCAGAACTACGTCCCCCATGAGGTGTACGAAGCGCCGCTGATGCTGAGGAACACGGATAAGGTGAGTGCTGGGATGTGGAGGTTGGACATTGCTCTGAGAGAGGAGGGCAGTGTCACTCCTGTGGGACATGGCTTAGCAAGTTACCTGCTGCAGCACAGCACATCCAGAATAAACTGTCTGACCACCTTTATTTGGCAAGATGATGGAAATCTTCCCATGCTGGGGATTCTGGCCCTGATTGTAACTGTGTGTTGGTGATATCAAACCCAAAGGAGCTTTACTGGTCACCNATGCTGGGGATTCTGGCCCTGATTTTAACTGTGTGTTGGTGCTTTACTGGTCACTGTCCTTCCCCTTGAATGCCTCAGATTGATGGGAATGTTGAGGGCTGTACAGTTGTTACCTGCTGTGATGCTTTACCTTGAGTGAACACCATATCCTCGTGGCTCCTTGGTTAATCTTGGTTTCTGGCAGAGCATCTCTGCCTCTCACAGCCTAACCAGCTGTCTCTGTGCAGCTCCCTGTCATAGCACAGGGGTTGAGTCTTCTCCACTTGATGCTGGAATAAGTTATAATTAGTGGCATTAGCACTCCAGGGAAGATGTTTGGAAACAGCAGTGGAAACAGATGGATTGAGCTGAAGTGGTGGGAGGCTTTTAGGTGCCACTTTAGGCTTCTGCTAAGCATAATTCAGTTCTGCTCAGGTTCTTCTAAAACATGTAGTGCTCTGCTTTCCATTTGGAGAACCACAGAACATGCAGAGGAATGTGCTCCTGGAGGTCTCCACCTTTACTTGAAAACATTGTGATTATGTTGAGATTTCTGAAGAAAGCTGAGAAGGGAAAAGCTGAAAAATGTCAATGATTTTTGTTCCACTGTGAAGGGGAAAATTGAGACCTTTAGAATTTCAGCAGGGGAAATGTTTGCTGGAATGAGGCCTGTGCCAAGAGCAAGCTGATGGGAAAAGGCAGGAGAGAGGAAAGAACTGAGTTAGAAAGTGCCCTGGGAGGGTGCACTGTAAATGCAAGGGTTTCTCCTGACACCTAACAGTGTACTGGAAGCAAAGAAAGGTCAGATAAAGAAAGGTGCTATCAAAGACACTGTTCTGTAATAGAGCAAGATGTACACAGGAGAGGAGAGCAGGAGGGGAAGATGAAAGTGTACATGGGTGCAGGGGAATTAACCCCTTCTCCAAATCTACCTGTTGGGGGAAACACACTAAAACTCCAAGGGCCTATTGCAGGTGGAGGAACAACAGGAAAGGTCAAAGCATATTGGGACAACAGATTTTGACAGGAAATGAGTCTTCAGCAAGGCAGGATGCAAGTGTGGCCCCTCAGTTGTTCCCAGAGAGTACTGTGCCATTCCTGGTTTGGTGTTTAGCTTGGGAGTACTGGAAGGATGTGGCATAGGTGCCCATGCACAATGGAAGCCATTCCTGCGCTCCACACCTATTCTGGCTGCTCTGCTCTAGGTATCCCCTTTCCTGATGAAAAGATGCCTCAGTTTCTCTTTCCCTATGCTCCTGCTTCATTCCCCTTAAGTCTTTTGGCTTCAGCTGCTCCATTATCCATCTGGCACTTGAAAACATTTGTCTTTGCCAAGTACCAGCCAACAGGCAAGCAGTTGATTGGCTCTATTCATGCTTCCTCAAGTGGAAAAGAACATCTGCATCAACATTTCTGCCATTCCCAGTAAAAAATAATAAACTTGTGCAGCTGCACCTTGGGATTTGTGTGCCTTATGAAGGGGAGGCACTGTGTGAGCTATTGAGTTTTGCTAAATGAATTAGTTCTGATACAAGTAAGACCTCAACCATTGGCCAGCACTGGTGTAAAAAAACAAGCTCTAAGGAAATTCCTTGGCATGTTTAAGTGCACAGAGAGAGATGATAACCCCAGGAGAAGTTGTTATAGTCTAATTTTGTTGGCTTTTGGTAATGTCCTGGAGAAAACCAACATTGTGCTGTGCCTCTGAGTCTTCTCTCCAGTTCTGAAGGTTCCTGTGAATTGTACTGACTTATACTACATGGTAGCTTGAGGTTGTCTGCTTCATAGAAATCCAGCTAACAGCAGAGTGTGTTCCAAATAGAGGCTCTGTGGCCATTCAAATACAGAAGTGCTTTGCTGGCTCCTTACTGCTTTTACTTCAATGTTGTAAAATTGCTTTACTGTCCTCAGGCTGCTCCTCACCACCCCTAGATACTCTAGGTGGCTTTTGCTGAAGGTCTGAGCCACGTGTGCTCATCTGCTGAGACCAAAATGTTTATCTGCAGTGTGAAATGACACCCAGCAATGGTTGGGGCAATGAGTTCTAGGAACTAAAGGGCTTCTGGGGAGTTTGGGACTGCCTTGGCTATGGATTACCAGGCTCAGGTCTGTGGTGCAGAGTGAACCTTCATTTCTGCCAAGCCTTGTGTGGGTTTGTTATGTATCAGTAAAGCTGCCTGTCAGTCAAAAGGGCCTGTTTTAGACTTTTCAAGATGAGATTTGGTGTCTGTGTGCTAGAAAATGCCAGTTTGCTTTCTCTATGCCTGTGGTATCCCAGAAGACAGAACCTCGCAGCAGAGTGCCCACGGGGACTCCTGGGTGTGGGGAGGAAGACCCAGAGATCTGCCTTGCCTGCACTATCAGCTGCCTGGCTACAATCACCAGGCAGTGAGAGCCTCTGGAGAGCTGAGATTGGCTTTTAATAACGAAACCACACTGCAAGTCAGTGCTGGTTGTGTATCTCAAGGCAGAAAGTGCCTTTGAAGCCCATAATTGATAGGCACAGCCTGGAAGGTTGTCTGGCATTCCATCATTTTGGCAAGCTGACTGCTCTCATCTTCTGCATCAGCCTGGAGTGTATTCTGCTTGTCTCTAGTTTACAGCCCTCTTGAAATTCTCATAGCCACCTCCTCGTTTCTGGGGTTGTCTCTTTATCTTCCCACATTCCTCCTTTTGCCCTGCAGGTATGCTTTAATTCCCAGTAAGGCCTCAGTGTCTGTGGTGTCTCTTGCTGGTCTGCCTGCGTGACTGAGTACAGCAGCTCGACTGCCTCACTCCAGACTGGTGTGTTAGGAGGGAATTTCTTCTTTCTCCCAGTGTAACACACTTGCTTTGCCTTCAGATAAGAGATTCTCCATCTAGAGCTATGACTGCACGGATATGTGCAGGCAGAAGCAGGCAGGTGCTTTGGGTTTGTTTGGCTTGGTTTTCAGGTATTGTATCTCCATACTGCTGATCTCTTACCTGCTTGGCACTTCCTTCAGTGCAGGGCATTGTGCTGCTGCCTCTGCCCTACAGAGGCAGAAGAGATTCAAGTCCACCTTTGTGTATTATGTGCACGGATGTTAAGAGCTGAGAGTGCTTTGGAAAGATGGTTAATTAAGGATGTCACAGGGGCATGGCCAAACCTCTTCTGTTTCCACAAGTGTCTAAATCATAGTTTGATGCTGTTCCTGCAGGTTCCTCGCCTGGTGAAGGTTGTGTTGGAGAGCTCACCTTACTTCAGGTTGCTCAGCCCCAGTGCCGTGTGCCGTAAGGTTGCGCCCGGCATGGCTTTAACTTACCGCATCGTTTTCACTCCTCAGGAGAACAAGGTGAGATGGGGTGTCTCAAGAGGTTGGTGCCTTCAGTGGAAGCTAAACCTGGAGGGCTGGGTGCAGAACAGAGTGCCTGGTGTGGGTTTTAAGGGATTATGCTGGTTTCCATGTGGTGGCACTGGATCTGGATCCGAGGGAAGCTCTTTCCCCATGGTGAAGATTGTGCTGTCATAGGCTGGAGACTCTTAGGTGTTTCAGGCTCATCCTTCAGTGCTGAAACATTTAATGTCTGTTGGCTTCAGGGATGACAGAGTCTATTGGCTGTGGTGGGGCAACCTCTCAAGGTGTTGGTTTCTGTTGTCTGTCCAGTGCTGCATAGCTGTGGGTTTGCTCCACTATTTCTAAATGCTGTTTAAAAGTGACATGTTATTTAGAGGACCCAAAGTTGAGAGTAGTCAGAGTGAGAACCATCACCTTGGGAAAGTGGAGTCACTTGAAAGTGACATATTGGACACAGCAGTGAGACCAGCTGAACATTACATCTACAGTTGTCACTTGTTTTGCATGGTGGTTATAGCCCAGACCCTGCTGTGAAGTCTGTTGCCAGGCTGTGGCCAGGCAGTCTGCAGTTAGTCAGGTCATGGCAGTGCATGGTGCTCTGAGCCACTGCGTTGGGTCTGACAGGCTGTGCTTTCCCTTCCTGCACTTTCTTGAGGATTTATGAGGGAAGATGCACAGGGAAGCACGTGTAGGAATAAAGAGCACATGTAGGAGTAAAGCAGTAGTTATAGCCTGCAGGCAGACATGTCACCCCAGAGGTGGTGGTGTGGCTGTGTCTTCATGTCTGTGATTGTGGTTGCTCTGTCAGCTGGCACCTATTCTGTGCCAAACATGCCAGGCTTTTGCTTGGATGTTTAAACACCAGTGCTGTGGCCCTGGCAAGTCTGATTAGTGATGTGAAGGATCAATGGTATTGTCTGGAGGCTTATTAATACAGAAATATGTGACAGAGGAGGGAGGAAGCATTGCAGGGAAACCAGGACAGACAGGCTGACTCTTTCCATCCTGCTCCCTGATAGCACTGTCCTTTGCATGACTGTGGTTGAGAGACAAGGCTAGGGGATAGTTCTGAGCCAGCTGATGTTTCTGCATCAGGCCAGAGGTGCAAGATCTCTTTGGGTGTCCCTGTTTTCTCATCTTTTGCTTGCTGCTTAGATGTATTTTAACACTTTGTTCTATCTCCAAACAGCATGGGTACAGAAAAGCAGAGAGGAAATGCCCTTGGACCCTAACCCAACATGCTTGTGAAATAATCTCTTCCTCTGGAGGGACTGAGAGTAATTTTATATAGTTAATGTTTAGGGTAAAAATTGTTGGCCAAGGGCAATTCTTCTAGCTACCCAAATGACACAAGAACTTAATCTCCCTGAAGCAGGCTGTGCAAAGTACACTGGTACCACTGAAATGAGATTTATTGGTATTAATTAGTGTTGATTTGGGGAGTGCAAGAGGTAGATTGGTGCCTATGAAGGGCAAAGGACTGCTCTTCAAGTTTAGAGCGGCAGCAGAACAACACATGTGAACATCCCCACAAATAGAAGTAGGGTGAGATAACCCCAGAGAGCACTAATGGTCCCTACTTTGTCCCTTGTCTTGCCCTTGAACTGGCAAGTGTACAGAGCAGGGAGCTGTGCCAGGGAGAGTTCTTCTGCACAGCTTCAGCGACACCCCAGTGGTTTCTGCCGAGCTGGATGCTGTGCTGCTTGCAGGGGCTGTGCAGGGCATCAGGAGAGGGATCCACACTGTTCAGGCACGAGCACGTGGGTGTTTGTACCACAGCATCACAACATTGTACAGATGGAGCATTTCCTTGTCTCTGGTGGAGTGTGAGTCAGAGAAGGGCCAGAGTGCTGGAGCTCAGCTGAAATGCATCCCTAGACAGTCAGGAGGTGCACAGCACCTTGAAATCCCCTCAGCAAACCGGCAGCTTTGGGAATTGGGTCTGGGCTTGCAAGTTGGTTCTGTGAGGAGAATTTGTTGTGGTTGCGGAAGGCTGATGAGAGCTATCTTTGAATAGCTTCTGCTTCTCTGCAGCTTAATGATCCACAGGGTAGCCCAGAGGATGGGGCTGCAGGTACAAGGCCCTCTGTCAGGCCTGCAGAGTGCTCGTGTTGTGGAGTTGGTTTAGATAATTGTCTTGCTTTGAATGTGTTCTTCCCTGGGTGAAGTCTGACTTCAGCTAAGTCACTCCTGATTCACAGGAGGAAAGCACAGAGCTGAATTGTGGCTAAGCTTTAAATAAGAGGACCATGGGAGCTGTTAGTTGCTGAAATGCCATGTGCCATGTAGCCCTTTCTTGAAAAATGAGCAGTTTCCTATTGTCTTGCAGCCATTAGGGAATGGGCCACATGACTGGACTGTCAGAAAGTAAATAAATAGCTGACATGTCCCTTTGTTTATTGTCACTGGTGTTATGAACATGAAATGCTAATTTTTCTGCTGGGTGACATTTCCAATTAGTTACTCTTGCTGCTTCTGATTTATGCATTTCTGGTTTAGGGCTCCAGTTGTCTGTCCAGTGTGGGTGTTCTCGTGCCACCCTGTGTTCTTGAGTGCCCTTGCACTGTGGTCTGACAATCTCTGCCTAATTGGGAAACATTGTGGAACAGCAGGCAGGAATACTTACATCTGTGTCTCCTTCAGGCTTATGAGTAGATCATCTTAAAGGAAGAAGGAAGCAAGCAGCATAGAAAAACATAGCACAGCTTATTCTGGTTTGTCCTTTTGCTCTTCTTGCTGTAGCAATACAGTGTTTGCAGGCAATACAAGTTCAGTCTGTAAGGTTTGCAAACTCAATTATTTATGCCCAGTGGGGACTGAATTAATGCTCATTGATTAATGTGAAATATGCCAGGACGATGAGTTCTGTGTTACCAAAATAAGCCCCTTGAAAATTCAGTCCTGCCCTGTTGGATGTTCTGGAGCAAACAGAAGTTATTACAAGTAGATTTCTTTAAGATGACTTCTGCAGGGAGAAAAGAGGCAGAAGATCAAGGCAGATGGCCCTGTGCAAAATAAACCTGGAGCAAAGTGGCTGATTTCTAAGCCTCCTGTGACTTGGCAGCTGAGGGAGGCAGGAGAAGGGATACCCCTTCTCATGTGAAGCTTCCTTCATCCTCCAGTCTCTCATCCCTTTTAATAGCCCTTGTTTTCCAGTCTTTATGATCTCATGGTTTCAGCAGGGAGCTTTCCTTGCTTGCCTTACTGTGTTATTTCATGCTGCAATGAGCTTGTCTCTGTGAGTTGTCTGCTGCAAGGCATTTAGTGAAGAATTTCGGGTGGGTTGTGTGACGAAGCTGCCTTCTCAGTTTGGTACACTGGGCAGTTAAGGTTGATATCACAGTGGCAATAATGAACATTAGCCTGAGTCTGCCAAGAGCCTGAAATAACACCTGAGACAAGCAATTGCTTTGGTTTCAGTGGGTGCTAATTCAGATGCCAGTGGTGATACTTGGAAGGCCAGAGCTTGTAACTTACTGAGTATCAAAAGGGAATAAGAGAAGAGAAACCATTGTACAGTTATCTCTGTTTTACTCAAAACTGAGAGGGGAGTTGTATGAAGGATGAAGTTGTGTTTTCATGAAAATCTGTAGCCTGAAACTACATCTAAACACAATGATCTTTCAAGCATAGAAGTGATGCAACCTCTGTCTCACCCAGGCCTGCTGATTTAGAAACCTGCTTTTAAACAGTCTGCTGAGGGTTTGCAGTTGCCAAGTAGCAGGTTTCAATTCTACTCCCAGGTTGTAAACAAGTGCATAGCTGAGTTAGTGTCCTGGTAACACAGGGCAGGGCTGCAGTGGGGAAACTGAAACCTTATTCTCCCAGGGAAGAGCAATTCTGCTTGCAAAAGCTTAAGGGACTGTGGGTTCACAACAACATGAGCAGTCAGCTTCTATCTGACACCCTGCTTTCCTTGTGTTTCCCCTGTTTGGCCTGACACTTCATTCAACTTGGTGCAAGGTGGGGTAGTGAAGAGTGGTAGAAGGGTCAGCAGGCTCCAGAGTGGTTTGAGTGCAGCCTTGTGCAGGATACAACATTCCATGGCACCCCTGAGATGGAGCACAGCACACAATGTGCATGTGCATGAGTGGCAAGAGGCAGCTTTCTGCAGGCCATGGTTGTGTCTGTGGGGCCAGATCCTTGCTGTGTAGGTGGTCCCAGTGCCCCTCACCAGCAGAGCTTTCTGGGCTTGCCTTTGGAGGGGTTTGTTCCTTGGGCTCTTAGTGACACTGCTGTTGATCCACTTGCTCTTTAGCAATGACAACAAACTGATTTGGTTGAGTTTTTTTCCCTTTTACTTCCCTAATGCCTCCACTGGTTGAAGCTTCTTTTTTTCTTTATCTCCTTGCTGATCTGAACTCCTTGCATCCTCTCTCCCTACCTGACATCTGGAAGGGAGAGATAAGTAAATGTGGCATGCCAAGGCTTAAGGCTTGCAGCTTTCCATTGGAGCTGGTGCCTTGCTTACAGTAGTGTGGCCAAAATAACAAACCAAAGAAATGGTATTCTTTGTTTGCTAATGCAGTTTCTGAGGCTCTAATCAGTCCAGGACACAAAGTACACAGATAATAGGTGCTTTAAATTCACATGGGCTGCCCATAGCTTTTATTTTAGAGAGCTGAGGCTGCAAGATGGAATACAAAATGGCTAATGCAGAAGGACTCACTGAAGATGAAAGGCTGCCCTGAAATGTGATACTCGCTTCTGTAGTTCATTTACTGTGGTTCTGATATTTTACCTTCCAAACAGACAAAGCAAAAGCCCTTCTGTGATTTGCAGTGTGAATATCTAAAATGCCTTGGGAAAGGAAAAAAAAAAAGGTGCTTCTCTTGTTTTTCACATCTTGGAGGTGACAACATCTGTTACAGCAGCCTCACCCCCCAGCTGAGCGGGTGGTTGGTAAGCACTGGGTGCTGGCTCTTGGGTTAAAGCAATAACTGTGTGTCTGTGCCTCGTCTGGCTGCTTTAGGTCCTTTTTAAGCTTGGAAAGAATGGGTATGGGAGCAGGAAATCCCAAGCATAGAGGAATTTGTATTGGTTTTGGTTAGGGGAGTTTGCTGCTGTGTGCAGTTCATAAAGCAAATGCTCTGCTTGCTGCTTCAACAGTTGTAAAGATATCAAATGAGTTAAAAGCACTGAGGGAAAAAGATCAGGGGAGCAAGTGAGAGAGAAGAGACAGAGCTCTTATCAACTTCTCAGTAAGAGCTGCTTGGAGGTAAAGGCTCCTGTCCCTACTGCAACTGTTTTACCCCTGATTTCAGTGGGGCTGCTTCCAGCACAGCAGTGCTGCCCTGTACATCTGGAAATTGATCTGCTCATCCCTACAGTAAAATGGTTTTGGTGATTGGATTCACCTTCCTACCATTAAATGCCAGACAGCTAGGGGTTACTGTGGCTCTTTGCTGGAACAAACTGATGGCAGGGGAACAGAGCAGTTGAGTTTGCTGTGATGGGGATGTCTGAGTGTCTCTCATTGGCAGCTCCTGATCCGCTTGCCTCAGGTAGGCATGTAAAGGAGGCACCCAGGCACTTACCCTAGAGACCTCACAAAAGAGGCATGATTAAGGCATCAGCCATGCATCAGAGAGGAAGCAGAGCTCTCTCCTGTGTCCCTTGAGGCTAGGATAAGATGTAAAGGGAAATTGAGATTAGATCCAGGAGGAACTCTAGGGTACAGCTGGAGTAGGCTGCTGAGGGTAGGGCTGGAATCAGTAGTGCTTTTAAGTCCTTGTCAAATGCCTTGCAAGAATAGTTTTGGTATAGAGCTGAGCTGATTCTGGGATGGGGAGAGGGATCAGATTATCTTTTCAGAGTGTGTCCCCCAGCCTTGTTTCTCTAGTGCTATGAGAAAGGGTGGGAAATCCACATGTGCCCCTACTCTTAGGTGACATTAGAACAATTCTCATGACCAACTTGTTAAGTATTTCACCAAAGAATGATTGTTGATCATGAATGTGGCAAAGTCCTTTTGAAAATGTACTTGAGCATCCCCTGCCAAGCTTCAAGGAGATTGCTGCATTGCTGTGGTTGGAATCAGTGCTGTGGCAAAACTAGGTTCTTCAGGGAGCCTTTAATAGTCTGCAGTGGTGACTGAAGCAGGTTCTGTTACACTAAATTCTATTTTGGTGCCTCAGATCATTTTGTCTGGTGTGTCTAGCTTGCTGTGAAAGCAGGTGAATCAATGGGATTGTTTCTTCTTTGCAAGTTAACAGCCCTGTCCAAGTCTGGAATGAGAGGTCATTAAGGTAAAAAGCCCTGTTACATTGTTGAATGGCTCCTGCTGGAGTCCTGGAAAACAGTAGGTTTTTGTCTGCCACGGGGATGGTACTGAATGGCCTGTGCTGAGATTGTCTCTTTCCCTGCAGGATTATTTCCACCAGCTCATCTGTGTCACAGAAAGGGAAAAGTTCACTGTGCCTATCCGAGCTGTAGGTGCTCGTGCTCTCCTGGACTTCCCTGCCCAGCTCAGCTTCTCTGTCTGTCCAGTGAAGTGCAGCACCCAGAAAACGCTGCTGGTTCGTAACCTGGGGAACCGGGAGGCCCGCTACAACATCAGCACTCAGAGGTGAAGCAGCTCAGCCTTTGGGGGCTTTTGTGTAAAACTGTGTTGTGTGATAATGTGGTTGGCAAACAACAAGAAAAAAGAACCAATCAGAGGTGCTATTTTACAGCCATAGCTGGAAACGGGTGGGACATGGAGGCTTTGCTGTTGCTTATGGTGTTTTAAGCATGATACAGCCTTTGAGAAACCTTTGAAAGCCTCAGGGAAATTGTATCCTGCAGTGCTGTCTCCCTGCAGTGCTGTCTCCCTGCAGTGCCATCTCCAACACAGCATCTTGCAAGTGCTAACTGTTCTGTTATATTAAAAGAGCAAACCCAGGAAGGCAACTTGGCTGCCTTTGGGCTGGGTGAGCTACTGCATGGCAGAGGACAGCTCTGGGAGCTCTGTTCATGTAGGCTGCTAAGGAATGGGTGAGCTATGAACTGATGAGAGGCAATGTAAGAGTTTATCAGCAGCTGCATCTGTTAAGGAGTGGAAGCAGAGATTGCAGATGAAGCAGTTGGTATTGAGACCCCGACAGTAACATGGCATGGGCCAGGAACTTTGCTTTCCAGTGTCTGGTCCTTGGGACCAAACGAGCTCTAAAGTGGAGATGAGAAGGCATTGGCTTCAAAACTGCACTGCAGCCCCATAGCAGAATGCTGGTAAAGGACACAGGATAAAGGTGCAGCAAATAGCTAGTGCAGGGTTTGGGGATGGGCAACTTTTTTTCTAGAGCTTCCTCTCTCCCAGATTTCCCTGAGAGTGCTAGAATATGTCTGCAGCTAGCATGTAACCTCCTGATGGTACATACCTTCTGGAATAGTTACCCACCACTACCAGCCCAATGCAACCATTCTCTGGGAGGGCACAAGCATATGGTATTCTGGTGATCCCCTCAATAAATGCCTGATACGAACTGTGTTGCAGACAGTCTGTACTGTTCCTGTCAGTCTCAGAAAACAGTTTTCCAGTTTGCTGAATTGGAAAGTAATCTGTTTTTGACAGCATATCTGCAGGGAAACTGATTCAGTTGCTGGTAGTTGAGTTGCTTGGTCCCAGAAGTCTTGGTGTAGGAGTTGAGGTCAAGAATGCAGAATAGACCTGATGTCTGACTTGATGCACTGGAGTTGCATCCATTTCTTCCAGAGGAAAACAGGGCTCAAAAGACTTTTTACTTCTCTTCTGTGAAGCTTGAGGGTCCAAGAGGAGGTTCCACAAAAGCCTGGCAAAGCAATTGAAGCAGGCTTCTAGGGTGCTGTTCAAGCAGGCGGCTGCTTTTCACTGTGGAAATACATAGGCAGAGACTTGTAAATCACTGGACAGATTTCCTCTGGGGTTTCCAGACCTAGTTGTCACCACCAGACTAAATATCCAGTAAAGGCTAGCAGCTTATTGGCATCCATATTGGTGGCCAGTTTTGGGCTCCCCAGCTCAAGAGGGACAGGGAACTGCTGGACAGAGGCCAGTGCAGGGACACCAAGATGATCAGGGGACTGGAGCATCTTCCTTATGAGGAAAGGCTGTGGGTGCTGGGGCTGTTTAGTCTGGAGAAGAGGAGACTGAGGGAGGATCTCATTGATAGTCACAAGTATCTCAATGGGGGGTGTCAGGAGGTTGGGGCAGCACTTGTTTCTGTTGTATCCAGTGACAGGACAAGGGGTGATGGGATGAAGCTGGAACACAAACAGTTCCATGGAAACATGAGAAAAAACTGTTTGAGTGTTTCAGTGAGGGAGCCCTGGCCCAGGCTGCCCAGGGAGGGTGTGGAGGCTCCTTCCTTGGAGGGCTTCAAACCCACCTGGACACGTTCCTGTGTGATGTGACCTAAGTGGGAGCTGCTTCTTCAGGGGGTTGGACTGGATGATCTAAAGGTCCCTTCCAACCCTGCCATTCTATGATCCTAAGCACTTGTCAGCTGTTTTGGTGAGTGATTCAGTGCATATTGAATCCTAATTGAGAGGGAATCTGTTTCTGAACTTCAACAGTTAAGTTTGTCAGTCCCAGTTTGCATAAGGAAACGAGAAGCATTAGAAAAGTTATATTTCAAACTACACAAAAAAGCAGAATTTGAAGTAACTGCATTGCATGTGTACTGAGATCAAAAGCTGATGTGAGTTCCCTTGTCAGCTGAGGGCATCAGTCATCTCTTGCATTTCATTAAGAACTTTTGAAAGCCAGTTTGAAATTTCAAACAGATGATTTAAATCTTTGAATATAAGCAGTATTTTACTCAGAGCTGCCCTTTCTTTCATTCAGATTTCTTTTTAAATACTCTGATGTTTTTGTGTTTCTGCTCTTCCTTTTTTTTTTGTCTCTGCTTTTAAGTGTTCAGCAAAATGTCATAATGCATTCTCCACTGGGTGCTTTCTCAACCACTGAGTTCCTCTAATGCCTGTCTGTCTACCATCTGCCTATATAGATATATATATATATGCACCGATGTATAGGAAAGAGAAGGAATTTGGTGAATATGTGGAATGGAATTGGGATGATTTAGAAGATAATATGATAGAAGAGAAAGTGATAGAATCATTGAGTGACAGGGCACTGGCAGGGGCTGTCCAGATGGGCTGTGGATTCTCCTTCTCTGGGGACGTTCCAAATCTAGCTGGATGAGTTCCTGTGTGCCCTGCTCTAGGTGCTGCTGCTCTGGCAAGGACTTGCCCTGGATAATCTCTTGAGGTCCCTTCCAGCCTTTGGGATTCCATGTGATAGAATCACTTTGGAAGGGACCTCTGGAGATCACCTGAACAAACACACTGTTCAAAGCAAGGTGAGTTTCAAAGCTAGATCAGGTTTGCAAGTAAGACAAGTAAGAAAGATCATGGAGGCAGCCATCACCTTTCCTTTTCAAGGCTGTACAAGCCCATTTATCTTGGCATCTCCCTGTATGTCCTGTGCTCCAGCCCTTAAAGTCCTCTTCTGCAGAAGTGCTTTCTATCTTATCGATGCCCAGCCTGTGCTGGGGTTTTTTCTATCTCAACTACAGGATTTGTCTTTTTCCATCCTTCAGCTACATGAAGTTCACATCAGAGTGTTTCTCCAGCCCATTGTGGTCTCTCAGTAGCAGCCCAGCCCTCCAGTGTGTTAACAGCTCACCCCAGCTTGGTGTCCTCCACCAAATTTGGGATTTGCTCCTGTTGACCAGGTCAGGATGTCCCCTTGCAGAGCAAGACCAGCACAACCACCTTCTCCTCACACAACGAGGCCATGATGTGCCAGGAGTAGTTACTCCAAATAGCATTGGAGGCTGTGTTGTGTGACACAGCAGCACTGCATTGCACCAGCTCTTTCCTTGCAGTCTGAGTGGCTCTGCACCCCCTGGCATATCTGCAGCCTCTCTCCTTAATGACTGAATCTCTTGACAGCAGTGATCAAAATTTGGTTTCTTGCTTGTGCAAACCTGTCAGCCTACCACTGAGCTCCCAGTGAGCCCTGGGGTTTCAGTAACCCCAGCAGAAAAGAATTGGCCTCCCAGCTGACATGACAAGTTTCCTTGAGAGTCAAACCAATCCACCACTCCATGGGGTAGTAGATCACAAGCTGGCAGTTGTCTGTTGAACAAATACATTCACAGAGGCTTTCACAGGAAAGGCCATTTTCCTACTGCTGTTAGTGGACTCATTTCTCTCCTACAGAGACTATAACTAAGGCTGCATCATTATTAACAGAGGTAGTGAAGATTTAGTTTCCTGTCACTAATTCTTTGGAATGACTTCCATAATAACTTGATGATTAATTATTATCACAGAACACTTAAAGCTGTGTGGTAGCAGTGAATGAGTTGTGATCCCTGTCCTGGAGAGCTGGAAGTATAAATAGGAGATGCAGTATCAAGAGTTGTGAGGTAGGTGGTAGGAGAAAGGAGTGCCAGCCTTACAGACTTCAATTCAGGGCTGATTTAGTCTGTTCTTTAGTGGAGAATTTAGGCAGCTCCATTGAATGTATGCTGAACTTCTGCTGAATAAGGATGTGGTGGTGTGTTAAAAGCCAATCAGAATATCATACCTAGCTTTGGGTGTTGTATGGACAAACACATGAGCATGCATGGGAGAGGAGGATTAGTGGAGATAGAAGGGAATGAGAGATCTAAGTTGATAGACTCATTAGCTGCCCTCTGTGCCCTTTTTTTTTTTTCTGTCTGCACAATTGAAACTTCTGTCTCAGTTACTGCAGCTTTTGTTTTCTGGACTGAGCAAAATCAGGCTCTTGCCAGTTCACAAGCCACCTGCAGGTGCCATTTCCCTCTCCTCTCCTCTCCTCTCCTCTCCTCTCCTCTCTTCTCCTCTCCTCTCCGATATCAAGTGTAACCTCTCTGCTTTCACCTTCAGTGCATTTTTCAGCCTATTCCCAAGCCAAACCTTTCCTCTTGGTACCCAGAGCTCAGCTCTTACATCAGGTGGCTTCATGATGACATCCCCTGCCCGTTGCTCATTTATTTAAGGCCCTTGTTTTCCACAGCACATTTCAATTCAGGGAAGAGCTCTTAAGTAAATCTGTGGGGTCAGTCTAGCATCCTTCTGCTGTTCCCTGTTCAGAGCTCTCCCTTGCCATGGTATCTGCCAGAAAATGTGGCTGTGTTTTGACCACTTTTTGATAGAAGAAAAACCCTCCCAAAGCACTTGCTGTTATATAGTCTGGCTTTGTGCCTGCCCTCCCTCTGCATGTCCTCACACTGCACTGGACTGCAGAGCTTGGTAATAAAAAGTACTATTAGTATAAATATAGTCTCTTCCTGTTTTTTCTCATAGTTAAGGTGGCATCATGAGTTTCTTTTCAGTGACACTGACAGATATAAATGTCATCCCAGCACATTTGAGTTGAAAGGATGTCTGGAAGCAGATCTCAATGCAGGTCTGACTCTTCCTGACATAGAATTGTGTTATATGTACCATACTCTGGGGTTAGAGGATCAATCTGAGCTAAGATCCATTTAGGAATGTCCCCACCAAGCTCTGAATGCTGATGAAATGATCCTACAAGGCACAGTGCTTGAAGTCCCCTTACATCCCTCCCAATAGTACTTATATACTACAGGGAGGTGTGTGATTGGAGACTTGCCATAGGATGCATCTAAGGGTATAAAAACAGAGCCTAAGTGCAGTAAAAGAGGGAAAGTGAGAGCTTGTGAGATGCTGACTCTGCACAGGACTGTCCAGCACAGAGATGGAGTCATGGATGCTTTGACCCAACAGACTAGATTTATGGGAGTGGTTACACTGCTTGACTTTGGCTGTTCTGCCACTACTGAAAAGTAATAGATGCTGAGATGGGATGATCTGTGTGGGTTTTCTTTCTTCAAGAGCTCTTAGTGCAGAGACGAGGCATTTGAGTCACCAGTAATTCTGTTGTCATCTAGGGTTGGAAGGGACTGTTAATGAAATTGGTTCTCCTAAATTCAAATAACTTACAATGCAGATGAAGGCACTCATAGATCAAAGAAAGTTTGATTGTACAAGATAAACATACCATGAGACCTGGAGTATGTGGTAACCTCCTTGCAGGCTGCATTTGCCAAAAGTGTGGTTGCAGAAGAGGTGGGCTGGTGGTTTGAGAGCCTGAGTCACAGAATCACCAGCATTTGTTCACTAAATTATATCAGGAGTATTTGGCCCTTGTTATCCTCATGGGACATAACTTTTGCCCAGCTCTGTCAAGATGAGGAACTGAAGCCTGGTGTAAGTAAGCAAGATATAAATGCCCAGATATGTCATAAAATCATAGAATGGCAGGGTTGGAAGGGACCTTTAGAAATCATCTAGTCCAACCCCCCTGCAGAAGCAGGTTCACCTAGATCAGGTCACATAGGAACATTGTGTACAAACCTAGTGCTGCTCTCTTTCTGAAGGACAATCATAGGCAAGGTCTCAGTAGGTACTGGTGGGAAGGTTTCTCCTGAATTGGTGTGACTAGATGAGTTGATACGAAGTGAGGATTGCAAAGTAGCTTTGGGAGATCTGGGCCAGTGAAAGCTTAGATGTCATACAACAAAGCAAACATACAAATGGACTTAGTTAAAAAACATTTCAGAAGAAAGGAAGTTAGTAAAAGATCCTCCAAACTTTCTTTTCTGTCTGTCACGAGCAGTAGTGATTCATCTAACAGAGACAGAATCCTCCTAAAGAACAGCTCACAATGAATGGATAAAAGGCTAAAGATTAGCCTGCCAGCTTTGTCTCTTGGCAGCGGTTTTCATTTGGCTCTTACAATGTCAAGGATGTCTCCTCAGCATCTCTTTTTATCTGTAGGCTACAGTGCACAGCTTAGTGCTGTTGACTGAAATCCAGAGGGTTAAGTGTGGCACCTGCATCTCTGGATCTGGGAGAACCAGGTCTATGTGAGGGGTAATGAGCTTCTGCTAGAGCAGTAGTAGAGTTCCCTTGTGGGTACAGCATGAGGTAGGATGTAGGAGATGCAGTCTCTGATTTGTGCCTGGTTGCTCAGTCCTGAACTTGGTTGGATCCTTTTCTGATAATTTGAAAATAAGAAGATATTTTCTATCTCAGCATCCCCTGGTGTCACCCCCAGGTATGTTATTCCCACCCCAGCCATCTGAGGGCAGGAGTGTGGAGACATGGGAAGGAGCAGGAAGGTTATGGGTTGGGAGATAGTGCTAAGTGTCGTCAGGGTATTCCCCTTAATAAGCAGCTTTTCTGTTCTGGCAGCATCCCTGGCAAAAGAAAAGGGAAAAAAGGGAATCATGTGCCTTTTCCACACCAGGTAATGATCCCAGCCAAGCTCCAGCTGAGACTGCAGCAGTCCTGGCATAACCAGCAGTGCAGATACAGGACCATGTAGAGTAACCTTGTTCTGAGGCTGCTGGTGCTTTGACTTTTTTCCTCTTGGGGTCAACATGTGACCATTGCAGGCCCAGTGCTTCTCCACCAGTCAGCAGCTGTACTCACTAGCTGTAACAGCACCAGGCCAGGCCTCTAGTTGCAGCAGGATCTCCAGCAATTTTGTCAGCTGTTACTACTTACCTGAACAAGCTTACAAGTGGCTCCAGTTCTCATTTCTCTGTGTTGCATTCTCTAATCATAAAACTCTCTAGAACGTGCCTAAGGTGACAAATTGACCACCAGCCACCTTCTGAAGCCACTAACTTTTGTTTTCTAAATGGAGCTATACAAGAGCTATAAAGCTCAGCTGCTGGTGTGCAGAAGAATGTTTCATCTAGTTATCTCTAAGCATCAAAGCACTGTATTTTGTGTGTATCAGCCATGAGCTGTTCACCTAGAGACAAATCATAATTACTCATCTAAAATCTGAAGTGCTCTAACACATTTTCACAGTTATTCCCAACACACTGCACAGAATCTGTCTGGTGGGCCAAGCAAACACTTTAACAAGCTTGGATTGCAACCCAGTCCCAGGCTGCATTGCTTGTGAATGCATGGAACACCTGTTAAACTGTGACTGTGCTCCTGTTAAGGGTGCTTCATTTGGCTGGGGAGTTAAGCCTTCAGGCTGTAAATGGGACACTCCTTTTGTCTTGTTTCCATGAAATTGTACTGCTCTTATCAGCCTTTGCACCCAGTCAGATTTTTCTGATTGTTCCTTTTCTTGGAGCAGCTTTCAGGGAGATGTTGATAAAACCTGCCACTTTTTTTGGGCTAACCCAGGATATTTCCAAGGTTAAAACTGTAATTGTTCTCTGGTCTTCAAGAACTACTTTTATTCTCCCTGTCTGATTTGTAGTTTGTAATCTCTCTGAGACAAGTATGGCCTTGACATTTGCATCTCTTGAGGTGAGGTTTGTAGGCAGGAAAAGACAAATTCCTGAGTAAGAGTCAAGTTGTGCATGCAAATAGCTCTTCACCATCTCTGTGGTCTTCCAAACCACCTTATATTGCCGGCAGTCAGACTCCTGAGCCTTGCTGCAGAGAGCTGGAGCAGAGTACTGGGGAGATGAGGTTGTTTTATACCAGAGGATCTCTTGAGAAATGAGTCAGTAGATGACCCTCTATGTTCTGTTGTGCTTCTACTGGCTGTTGTGTTTGCACCTGCTTGCAAAGGAAACTGAGGTGAACTAGACTACAAAAGCAATCCAGTCCCCAAATCTCCCACTGTAGTCCTGAGATGTCTCTGTTGCAGCCACAGTAATCCTGGAATGTCCTTCTCTGTGTTGCAGCCCTTTCTCTGTTGATCCCTCCATTGGGACTCTTGGGATCGGTGACATCATGCAAGTGACCGTGGAGTTTCACCCACTGAAGACTGGGGATCATTCCAGATCTCTGATAGTCCACTATGACACAGGTAAGTGCTGGGCACATTCTGCATCCTTCCAAGCAGAGCCTTTTCTAAGCAGAGTAATGTTAAACTTGCTTTGCAAACTACTTCTTAAACTCTTTCTTTCCAAATCTCTGCATGGTTCAGTGCTGACAAGTGAGCAGGTAAGGGGCAAAGTCTGAGTCTGGTTTAGTTGTGTATATCCCGTGTCTCTGTGTGCTGGCCCATCCCTGGGGACCCTGGGGTCAGCACAGTGTTCTCCACCCAGCACTCCATGGTGACAGTCACTGCCATTGTTCCCCACTGTCCCAGCCACCTCCATTCCCTCTCCAGGTGTGCCTCCCCATTGCAACTTGACCTCCAAGAAGAGAGACCTAATTGGTGTTCAGGGAGTTGTTAAAGTGGATTCTCTCCAACAGGAATGAGATCTTTTGATTCCTGTTTTCCTGGCAGCTGCTGGGCGGAGGAAGGAGGAACCCTCATGCTCTGTGGCAGCCTGTGTATACGTGTGTGGAGTTTTATTCCTAGACAGTGCTATGTTTGAAGTGTAACATGGGCAAGATGTATGTCAGACTCTTTCCAAGGCCCACTGTCTCTTACACTCCTCTGTCCCTTTTACCACTTATCAGTTGTCTTTCTTGTCTTGCCACAGGCCCTTTTTCTACACTGTCCTCCACCCATCTCCATCCCACACTTTGCAACTAAAGCATCCAGGACTTGAGGGCTCTTGGGATTTGGCAGGAAGTGCTCACTGCATCTCAAGATGGATGTAAAATTGATACTATGGTATGAGAAGCTAAGATCAGGCCACAGAAATACTGTCAGCTTTATAAGTCACTTAGAGAGTAAGTGGGGAAAGACTGAAGGAGAAGGTGTGACATGAGAGTGCTTCTGTCAGCTGGTTCAGTAGAGGCATCTTGTGTTGCTGAACAAGACACTTTCTCGGTTGTATAAATATACTTGGTGTGCTTTTTTCTTGCCTGAAAGAGAGGTTTGTTTTGTCCCCATTCTGAACTTCAGCCTTGGGAAGTTTAATGTCCTAACCTACGTGATCCTGTGATGCTTTAGCCCAGCAATGAGCAGTTCAGTTGTCATGAGTTCACAGAAGTTAGAAAAATGCTCCTGAATCTTCCAAGTGTTCTTTGTAGCCTCAGGAGTTGTCACAGCTTTGCTGAATATTTTTCAGTTAATGACATGAAGAGAATGGTTTATGCTCCCTCTGAGAAGCTCATTGGTTTGGATAATACTTTCTAGCTACAGAAATTTCAGAGAGAAGCCCAAGTGCCTCATTTGCATGCACATGGAGAATCTATAGGATAAAATACAGAGGGAAAACGAAGGGGGAAAATGAGGGTAAGTGAATAGTACCACTAGAGGTGAGTGCTGTCTAGGGTTTATTCTTCATGACTGAAAAGACTGAGTGAATAATTAGGGCTAGGATGTTCCTGGCTTGCTTTAAAAACCTCAGTCTTGTTCTTGCTGAAACACCTGATTCCTCCATGGTTAACCTTTCCCAAAGTGATTTGCATGGCTAGGCCATGCAGATCAGACTATCTGCTGGCTCTGAGCTGGGCAGCCTCTGAGGAACATGTGCAGCTGCCTGGGAGCTGGACCCAGGATGTCACTGCTGCCTGTCAGTACAACGCTGCAGTTGTTATTAAATAAACCACGGACTGAGGAGGAGGGCAAGGGAGTAATTAGGAGATTATTTCCCTATCTTGGAAGCATACAAATAAGTAAAAACCTGCTGAGATGAATTGGTGTAGTGAAACTGAAACATTTAATCAATCTGCCTTCGAAGCTGCCTGTTGCAGGTGTGGTGCAGAGCAGCAGGCAGTGTGACCCAACCTCATGTGGCAGGCTCTGGCTAATTTGTCCTGCACTAAAGCAAACTCCATGTGACCTGCATACAAAAAGCAGCTGGATTGTTCTCTCAGAGCCACCACAGGCTTGTTTTTATGAAACAGCAGTGCTAAGAGCACAGTAACAGTCTGAGGTGTTGGGAGGCATTTTCCTTGCTTTACTGTGTATCTGTGTTGAGTTGCCCACACGTGGTGGTAGTTCTCAAGGAATCACACCACTGTTTGTGTGACCTGGGCAGGATTAGGTATGTGTTGCATTGCTTTAATTTTTGCTGAAGTTGAATCAGATCTGTCCCTAGCACTGCCTAGGCAAATGTGAAGCCCTTCAGTGTGAAGCCACAGGTTTCCTTTTCTCTATTATGTGGTTGATTTAAATTGTGCACCCTACAGAGTGTCCTGGTTAGGAGTACACATGCTGTTGTCCCCTGGATAGAATATCTGGTGGTAGTCCTGTTGCTACCAACTCTGCAGATGAGTGTGAAGAATCATAGAATGTTGGGGGTTGGAAGGGACCTTTAGAAATCATCCAGTCCAACCCCCCTGCAGAAGCAGCTCCCACCTAGATCAGGTCACACAGGAACGTGTCCAGGTGGGTTTGAAGCCCTCCAAGGAGGGAGCCTTCACACCCTCCCTGGGCAGCCTGGGCCAGGGCTCCCTCACTGAAACAGTTTTTTCTTATATTTAAGTGGAACTTTTTGTGTTCCAGCTTCATCTCATCACACCTTGTCCTGTCACTGGATACAACAGGGATGTCCCAACCTCCTGACACCCACCATTTAGATATTTGTAACTTTTAATGAGATCCCCCGCTCAGTCTCCTCCAGACTAAACAGCCCCAGGTCCCACAGCCTTTCCTTGTATGAAAGATGCTCCAGTCCCCTGATCATCTTGGTGTCCCTGCACTGGCCTCTCTCCAGCAGCTCTCTGTCCCTCTGGAGCTGGGGAGCCCAGAACTAGACACAGGACTCCAGATGAGGCCTCAGCAGGGCAGAGCAGAGGGGGAGAAGAACCTCCCTTGGCCTGCTGCCCACACTCTTCTGAATGCTCCCAGGATGACATTGGCTTCTTGCCCATGAAGGCAGATTTCTGGCTCATATTTAGTTTATTATCAATCAGGACTCCCAAGTCTCTCTCTGCAGAGCTGCTCTTCAGAAGGAAATGTGTTTGCTGCTTAGAGTGTAATGATTTCCAATGCAGACTCGACTTCTAGCATTCTGCATGTCCAAACTCCTCCATTTGTTCCATGTACATGTATCTGGGTGTGCTAACTCCCAACTTGCACTGCAATGTGGGCTACAGCACATGCTCATGCATCACCTTAACATCAGATTATGGCATCAGAAGGAGTTTGTGAAGCCTGCATGTCAGGCACCCACATATGTTTGGAAAGGCTGCTAAAAAATCCCACTGGTGGTTTGGCCCTCCATGTATGGATGTGGGAAAATGTGGAGTTAAGTCTGGTCTCAACCAAGTCAGTAATCATAAGGTTCAGGTATTCTTGTCTCAGGCAGTTCTGAAGTGAGCTACTGGAGCTGGTCACCCTGAGTGCTGCTGTTTGTACATCAAAGCCACAGTGTTCATTGCAACCTGACAGTGTAGCATGAGCTTGATGTGGGAGGCTGAGCTTTGCTCAGGGACACGGGGCCATGGAGATGTGTGCTGGGTTCCCAGAGCTGTGCCAGAGGTGCAAAACTAACTCAGCAGCTCCATAGCACCCAGAAACAATAGCATCATGTCAGGTGCTTCATGCAAGTAAAGGAGGCTACCAGAGACAGGAGGCACTGGAGAAATGTTGGGAATAGTGGAAGGAGAATCACTTCCCTGCTCAGAGCTCCCTGAATCTTGACTTGCATTAGACTCCTATCTCCAGGAATGACCTAGTAGAGTATGATGGATGCTCTTCAAGATGCAGACCCAGATTCTGTGCATGTATGTGGGTGCCTGCAGTGCCAGCAGGACCCTGTGGCAAGGTACTACAACTTGCTTCTGGTCGAGGAGATTTGTTCTGTGGTACCAAAATTCTTCTGTAGAGTTTTTCCTCGTTGGTTGCCATGTCCCTTGAGATCTCTCTGTCAGCACAGGAAGCTTCAGTAATTAGCAAAGCCCCACTGAGCTTGTGCATGGCTGACAGGCTCTAGATACTGAAATGCTTTTATTGCTGTCAGTAATAGGAGTAATTATGCAGATGATTTTCTTTTGGTGGCTCTGTGAGACTAATGTAGAAGCAAAAGCCCAGAGGCAGGATCTCACCTTCTTTGAGGGGTGAGATCAGAGCCAGTACTCCTACAAGAATTTTAGGAGACAGCATATCTAAGAGGAGCCAGCCCTCAAACAGAAACAACTGCTCCATAATTGTCCTGTCTCCCCTTGGAAGCAGCTTCCCCAGGAGAGAGGTGATATGTGACTCAGTTCTTGGTGGTTTTAGTCCCACAGGAATCCTAAAGGAAACCTCATCTAGTTTGCTGTGGATCAGATCCATACTCAGAGCATCCTTTGTGGTCTGCATACCCAGGCCAAGGAAGGGAGCTTTCACTCTCAGCTCCTTGATCAACTACCATGAGGGCTGGTGATGTGAGCAGTGTCTGCCTCCAGCTCTGCAGCTGTCAGTGAGTTTTCCTGTGCTGAGTTAGTTACTGTCCCCATAGGAAGTGGATGAAGTAATGTCTCCTAAGCCCTGCAGAGCAAAACTTGCTCTCTGACTTGCTCTCAGGTGATTCTTGTATGGGAGAAGAGAGAGCAGCTGAATAGATTTCACCTCTGAACATCTCAACTACCAGCAAGGATAAAGCATGTGAGAAGAACACTCCCTTGCTGGGATATGCATCTGTGCTTTTGTGTAGGCTTTGGAGAAAATCACCTTTGCAGAGCTGTTCCCTTTCTGCTGAGCATCTTGTCATCTGTCTGGCACTGCAATCAATGGCTTCCAGGAACTTGAAATGAAAATCCTATTGATTTTATCTCTGGATCTAACCTTTTCCTTTCTCTTTTTTCCTTCTTTGTAAATCCACTGATGGATGGGTATAGGCAGCAGGGTTTAACTGAGGGTTAGCCCTTGTTGTGTTGCATTTCTCACTCAAGATCACTCAAGCTAGTTGCTAAGTGCTCTCAAATTGTACTGACTTCAGACAAAAGAGAGAAGGCTCAAAACTGGCCTGAGCAAACTTGCTGTCTTGTTAGATATTTATCTAAGTGGTCCCTGTGTTCAGTAGGATACCAGGGTTGGAATACCAAACCCATCTTTAGTTTTAATCTCAGTCTTGTATGAGTGCTTACAGGTGCTCTGATATGACTGTTACTATTGAGCTAAATTAGTTAAGTTACTATTGAGCTAAATTAGTGGCAACAGACTGTGCTGATGGGCACCACTGTGTGCCACTGCTATTCAAGCGAGTCATTGTTCAGCTTCATGCAATTCTCCTTTCCTTCATCAGCAAGCAGATTTATATTGGCTTCTTAAAAGTAGAAGAGGTGAGGAAATCTCCTGCTTTCTAAGCAGCAGCCTCTTTTGACTCCAAAGCATCACCGTGGTGCACTAACTGATGCCATTTTTCCCCATTTGTGTTTAGTGCTGGTAGATGGCTATAAGCTTCCTTTTTGTTCTCTGAGTTTTAAAAGATGTTGTTTCCCATGTTATGCTAAGGTGTAGGCTGGACCGTGATCACAGAATCTCAGAATCTGTGATTTGGTCTCTGCAGATCACCCTTGACCTCTGCTCCATCTTCAGTGGAAATCGCAGCTGTGTTCTTAGGTGACTTTAACTCAGGATGTGTTTCAGGGCAGAACTGGCCATTCATTAGCCTCCTTTCCTCGTGGATCAATCAACGTCTGCTGAGAAGCAGAAGAGCAACTTGAAGGGTGATGGATTTATTAAGTGATATATTGGGCATGTCTCTGCCAGGCAATCAGGATGAAAATTCCTGTGCTATTATCCCCCTGGGCCAAAACCAATGTTTCAGCCAGTCAGGTACCCCAGTGGATCATTACTGTGGTAGCAGTAATGATGAAAAATAGCCTGCAGCATCCTGGACATGCAGCAGCTCTGTCTTTCATCATCCCACTGTTTCATTGTTGTTTTCAATACATTCTGCAAAGCTTCTTCTTGCTGGGCAGAACAAAGCCTCTGTGCTGGCTCCAAGATATTCCTGTGCCAGAGTATTTCATCCTGTGACAAGGCAAACAGATCTTCCAAAGCATGGGGCAGAGGAGGTAATAGGGAATGCTTTGAATGTTCCATTCCAGAAGGATGCACAACATGGAGCCTGATTGAAAAATGAGAGCACGAGAAGTGCAAGAGAGCTGTCTGAAGATTCTGCAACCTGGCCCATAGACTGCTGCTGTCTGGCCCTTGCTTTGCACCTTCTGCTTTCATTCCCATCTGTTGTCTTGCCATGCCTTTGAGGTTGAGATCCTCTTCTTGCATCGTGCTGAGTGGGCTTAGTGAGTGCTTTGCTGGGGACTTCTGACTGTTAAGAGCAGTAACAGTGGTGCCAGGAATGATCAGGATGCTCTGAGCCCTGAGAATGATGCTTTAGATACACCTCTGTTAGCAGCAGCAGGTAATTTTCTGGTGAGGTTTATGAACAAGCTGCTCTTAGGGCTGGAGTGAATAATGTCCCAGTTTTACAATGTCTGAAGGTAGTTTATGAACAGCACCTTGGAGAAACACTTGAAACCACTGTGGCTGCCCTGCATTTTGCTCTAGTTCTGGCAATAGAAGCATGGGGACTAACAGATGGCCTTTCTCAGGCTGGTGGAGACCCAACATACCTTAAAGGTGATGCCATTAGCTTCCTGACAGCAAAACAGCTCGGAGCAATGCTGCTGTTACTGATCTAGTGGTAGCTCTGCAGGAGACTTAACAAAAAGCATATGGTGGGGGGAGCTGGATCCAGCTGGAGATGACTTGTGTAGCTTTCAAGAGATGGTTTCACCTGGTGAAGTGCCTCAGTTCTCTGAGGCAGTGAAGTGGTACCAGCAGAGCTACACACTGTCTGAAAAGCAAGAATATGCCATCAGTCCAGGCAGCTGGATATGATGGTAGCAGGAGCAAATCAGTATGGAGGTACAATAATACCCTTTTGAGTGGAGAGCTCTGCTTTCCTTGTTTGCTTGCATTTTCAGTGAAAAGCAGGAGCTGTTTCTCTTCAGCTGTGTTCATAGAAGAGATGAGAGCAAGGCACACTCTTCTGACAAGCTGGGCAAATAAAATGTAACTTGCTTTCTGTGCTACACAAATATTCCCAATTTTACTGTCATGCCCTCCTAAAACAATTCAAAATCCAAACTGGGCAAAGAGGGAGGGACAGGAGTGGTGGAAGGATGTCCTGATGAAGGTGAAATGCAGCAGGGTGCTGTTTTGTTTCTAATAAATCTGAACAAGTCTGATAAATTTGGCTACCAGCTTCCTCATATTGAAAGCAGTAGTCAATGAAGGAGAGTACAGGCTGTTGAACACAAGGAAAGCATTCTTGATAGAATCTGAAATATGTTTTGAAGTTGAGTTCCTTGCTCATCTATTCATTGAACTGTAAGTTCAGGCTAAACAAAATTTGTCTTTCTATTAGAGAGCCATTTGTGCTCTGACCATCATTCTCTCTTGCACTAAGATGATTATGTAGTAGTAGAAGAATTCAGGAGGACATTTTAGCTCTTCCATAGATTCCTCCTTTTTTCCCCCCCTCCATGACAGGTCTCACAGAAGATGACCCATCGCTACATTTCTTTCTTTGAGAGAGTGAAAAGTTACCATGATGTGTTGAGATATCCATGGCTGTAGTCATGCAGATAGATGCTTGGAGTAGAACACAGTGGTGGTTCTACTGTGTCCAAGGGCGTTGTCCAGGAGTGCACAGCCCAAAGCATCTCTTCTACCACTTAATTCCAAGTTCAGACATTGCTTCACTGGGGGCTGTGTCCTGCCATTGGTAGGAGATGTATCAGGAGCCTGTGAGGAGGAGAGAATTGACAGCCTAAAATGAGATCATGCTGTGTAAATGATGCTAGGGTAGATACATCTTGATTCAATAAAGTGCTTTCATGGCAGGAAAGCATCTCAGACCAGACACCTTGTCAGGTGAAATGCCCAGTGCTATGTCCCTGTTACAGTACAGATCTTTTTATTTTGGTTAACTTATATATTAAACCACTAAGAGCCTTAAATGGAATGTTGTATCTAATTTGGCACCAAAGACATGGAGTCTGTAGCTACCCTTGGCCAACCTTGAGAGCTGCTCTCTGTGTCAGTTCCTCTGCCTGGCAGACAGGTCTGGGACTTCCTTCCATCTCACTGCCATCTGGGCATGTGCTACTGTACCAAGCAATTGATGTGTGTGTTTGATGTGGTACCCAATACTTGGTGTAATAAAAGGTGCTCCAGCAAAGCCTTCCACCTGCAGCAGAGTCCTCAGTGCCTGCAGCCAGGAGTGTCAGGGTGGCTGCAGCCCCAGCTCCTTTCCAGGAGAGCAGCCTTAGGGATGCTTAGCAAGGTGTGTAGAAACAAGCAGTGCTTATGCTTCCTCCCTCATGGGCTCTGGAGTTAGCATTTTTCTGTGCTGGAGGCTTTATTCCCATCTTTGTTTAATGGCTTCTGATGGTCTTACCTGCCAAGAATTGGTTCAGTTGCTCTCTGGATTTCTAGCTGTTGGGCTTCACAGCCTCCTGTGGTGGTGGAAAATTCTCTGGAAAAGTACTCATACTTTGGTGTAATTTCTGAAGAACAATCTGATTCCAGGCCCTTGGGTTCTTGTTTTGTGATAACTTGTGACAAACCTTTCCTTACTCAATTTTTCTAGGCCATTCTTGCTCTAACAAACATCTTCTAGCTGTGTCCTCTACAATTTCTAGGTGGAACAATCCTATTCAGTCTTATAAAAGCTGCTTGATACTTTTAGCCATACTCTATGCCCTTCAAATGCTTCAGCTTGGTTCTTCAGACCAGAACTGTACCAAATATTGCCAGACCCACATGTCCATGTGTTTAGCCAGTGAGATGATAACTTTCCTGTAGTAGTTTGTCTTGATCATCGCAGAGCATTAGCTCATGTTTCCATGAACCTGAAGGTGTGGATGCTCAAAGCCTAGTACATGGCTCTCATTTCTTGGGTCCTTGATCCTCTGCTTGTCAAAGCTTGCAGAGGATTCAGTGGCAATGCTTGTAAAGCATACCGGCCTCTAACTCTTTTGCACTTCAGTTACTTTGGTATGCTGGGTTACAAAGGAGGTTGTCCAGTCATTGATTTTCCTGCAATTGATTTTTCCTCATCTCTGGCCACAAACCTCTGCCACTCCAGACACCCTTAAGAGCAGAGAAATAGAGGTTGTAGAGGGACGAAGGCTGAATGCTCCACGTGTGGAGGTGAATGAATGACACTGGAGATGCCTTGTTTTAAGGGTGAGTCTTGCTTCATTCCTCAACCCCTCTCCAAAAGAGAGGGAGCTCTTTTTTTCAGAATGGATGCTCCTGTGCTGTGTGGTGTGTGGCTTAGGATCTAAGGAGTCCAGCCAGCACACATGCAGCTCTCTCTTTTCTGCCACATGCCCTCAGGCATCTTTACTTGTCAGCACCAAGGGATTAAGAGAGACTCAACACTGGTGGTGTGCCTGCAGGAGATCCTGGGCAAGCTGTGGCTGAGGTGGGACTCCTCAGAATCACCTAAATTACTTCAGTGGAGAATTCCTGGTGACTTGAGTGGGATGGCAACTCAAAAGTCACCTGGGCTCTCCCTACAAATCTCACTAAATACTATCATCTTAGGGCTAAATACCTACAAACACACCCAGACATAAGATGCATAAGGTGATGTCCAGCACATCCTCATGCTGCACACACACAGCTGTCAGGATGTGTTTGTGCTGACCTGTGGAACTGCTAATACAGTGAGAAGCTGTAACACTTTCTTCTGTTGGCTGTGGTTTGCTCTGTTCCTTGTTCTTCCATCAGCAAATAAGATGAGCAAATACTCCCCTTTGCTTTGTTCCAGGTGAAGATGTTCACACAAGCCTTTATGGAGCAGCTGTAGATGTCAACATCGGGCTAGAGAGGAGCTCCCTGACACTTGACAAGACTTACCTCACACTGTCCAACCACAGATCTGTGGTCATCCACAACAGGAGTGAAGTCACAGCCCACTTCCAGTGGAAGGCTTTTGCCAGCCAGGAAGAGGAGGATGAGCAGAAGCTGAGGTTAGTTGTGAAGACTCATTTCTGTAAGATACACCACCCAAGGGTAAAACTGACATGTATGGTCTCAAGTGCTATTGATGCTTCTAAATTATTTAGGGCAAGTTAAATCATCCAGGGCATCAGGGCATGTGTCTCTGGGCTTCCCATTCCAGTTCCATTCCTGCTCCAGCTGAGGATGTTGTTTTGGGGAGGAAAGGTGAATTGTAACAGTGGTGTTTTCTCAGAAAGCAAACTTGTATTTACGGTGGGAGCCTCGACCTACTGAAGCCCAGAGACCCCTGGGCTACAGAGTGTCCGTGAGGCTCTTTATCTGCAACCAGTAGTAACACTGAAGAGGTAGCAGAACTGTTATGATTTTCACTACAGTTTCTTCTACTCCAACTTGGTTTTGCAGGGAAAGTAGGGCAAGACAGAGCTAGGAACTGTATTTTGGCTTCAGCAACTTGTGCCTTCCTGGTAGCGAGAAATGGGGCAGGTTCTTCAGGTGATGTCTTTGGTGAAGCTTTGAAATTCCCATTTCAGGCAGCAGAGAAACAGTCCGGGGGGGTGACAGAATGAAAAGCTTGGGAGGTTTAGGGAATCCTTGTATGACTTCTCAGACTTGGATAGATGTAGCATGTAGAATTGAGTATGAATCCATAGCTGATCAGGAAACTGCCTTAAACTAGAGCACTTTTGAAGGGCTTCATAGCAAATCAGATTCAACATAATTAGGTCAGAAATGCCTTGAAGGCCAAAGCTAGTTTTCCACTGTTCTCTTTTTAATTACACAGTGTGTGACTTTCATGCAAGCTGTGCCTTGCAAGAAAATCTCATGACCTTCTCTTAGTACTGGACTGTTCTGTCCCTTATCACCTGCTTGTCTCAGGCTGGACCTTCAGTGATCCTCTTTCCCCTCAGAAGCAACCACGTTTCCCCATAGCTAACTTCAACCTGAGCTTTTCTTTCCCCAGTTACATTTGATCTCCTGCCAGTTTGTGTCCTAGACTCTGGCACATATTGTTCTTCCTTACTTACCATCTTAGGTCATAGGTCCAAGGCTGTCAGAGAAGTTTTTGAGATCTCAGAGCAGAAAGGTTTCCATGAAAGGAGGCAGTGCAGGACACTGCACTGGGATGTGACCCCAAAAGACCTGGATCACCAGGGGTTTACTCTGTCTCACTCCTGCAGGGCTTCCTGCAATGGCATGGTGCAATTCCTGTCTGTTGATGGAAGTTGAGTTGAGGGTTGCTCATCTTCGTGGCTGGAAGTCCTCCTCATGCACAGCGTTGTAGGTCAGCCATGGAGAAATGTGTCCTATTGCACTCCCCAGGGAGTATTTTTGGTGCTAGTGACGGCATTTGCTCCAGGCTCTGTCTGTGTGCAGCCAGTTACATCCATAACTGCATTCCTCTCTAATTGCATTTGGATTTTGCTGGGTGATGATTGCTGTCCTGTTTATACTGTGTTGCCTCGATTTGCTCCATATGGAGCCTTCGGCTCGTCCCCACAGAGTTGTCACCTGCTGGTTCTTCATGGCCAGGGAACTGGAGCGTGAAGCGGGGGACAGCAATAAGCCAACTAGGAAGCAAGTGCTCTGCAGCAGCACTCCCTCTCTTCTCTTGATTGTGATCTTTAAACACTGGAGTGATTTCTGCTATACCTGCCAATTAAGGGAGGAGTTCATTGTGTCAGATAAGGTGGTTCAAGGGTTTGGATTCAGAGATTCTGGTTTTGCCTTCTTCATTGGGTAATGCTGGGCAAAGTCCCTTCCCATCTCAGGGTCTCAGTTTTCATGCATCTAAACCTATTAATTTCACTCAAGTGATGATGTGTTGCCTGAATTCATTAGTTTGCTGTTAAAGTGCTCTGGGATCCTCTGGTGGAAGGCAGTGTGAGGAACAAAGAGCAGATAAATATTTTTCTTATCACTGCAGGTCTCAAAGGGGGGAAAAGAAGAAGCGATCCTAATAACCTGCAGCTGAAACCCAGCTTCTCCCCTTCCCAGTGCAGCACTGCACTGGATCCTCCTTGATCTCCATCTGCCTCCCCCAAGCAGCTCCGTGGTTGAAAAAGCTTGTTGCAATGGTTGAGGGATTCTCCATCAGCTGTGGCAAGAACAGGGAGGCTCTCTTGAAGGCTGCTAGCTTTCAAAATGCTCTTTTTAGCTTGTAAGCATGGAATAAAGCTACTGGCCATGTTGGTGACAAGGTGATAATCTGATCCCTTGGGATCCCGTGGCTGGGGAATCAGCTCCTGAACTGCTGCTGCTGTTCCCTCCCAAATGCTCTGCTGCCCCTGCACTTAGATGAGAGTCTCTGCAAATATGTTGCTTATTAAATCGTCTGCTTGGTTTGTCTGTCCTCGTGGCTGCAGGCTCTGTCACAGGCTGCAGAGGAAGGAAAAGGATGAGACTGATCATCTGCTGCAGGAGTCCATGGGGGAGCCCACGCTCCGAGACCGTCTCGCCCTTCTCTCTCGTGCCTTCCAGAAGCAGAGGGCAGAGGTGCAAGGAGACTCCATGCTTTTCTCTCATGATATTTTCACCATTGAGCCAGTGGTAAGCAATAGCTGAGAACTTCCCTTCCTCCTCCTCTTCCTCCCTGAAGGATGCCACTTGGCAGATCCCCACATCACCAGCCATGGTGTGCTAAAAGAGAAGACATCAGGTTTCTAGTGAGGCTGGAGAGCTTGTTGCAAAAAGCATTTCTGAGCTGCAGGCTCCTGATGGGCAGTGAGAGCAGCCTGAGCTGAGCTCTGCTGCTAGGGCTAAAAATTAAGAGCATTCAACTGTCCTGACAGTGTCCAGAGGTATTGATTCTTGTATGTAAGGACACACTTCACACGTGTGTGGGATTAACAAAGGGTGTTGGTGCACTGTCTGGTTACCTGAGGAGTTAGCTAGTTAGTTGTCTGGGGAGAAATGGCCAAATTTAGCCCAAGTTTAATCCCAGAAATACCAATCCCTTCATATAATCTGGACTTATACAACCTCAGCATCTTGCTTCCCCTGTCACCTGTGAGCCTGGACACCAGGCTGGCAGGTTCAAATAGAGTTGTTGAGTTCTCTTGCTCATAGGGATGGGAATTTTTTTGCCTTTCTGTTCATGCAAGCAAAAGCCCATGTCCTTCAGTCCCCAGAGCTCTCATGCTTAGTAGTTGCATGGTCTGAGATGAAGGATGCCTGCTGTCTGAGCAGTGCCAAATGCCTTCTTGTCTTGGAAAGAACCTTGGAATAATCCCAACCTCTTCTTTCTCTAAAACAGGTGAAACTAATTTGTGAGGGATTTTTTTTTTTTTGCAAGGAGAGAGGTCATGTTCTCCTCTTAGTTACTTCTGTGGCCTGTGTAAGACTGAGAGCCACCATGTCAGCAGTTCCACACCACAGCAGCTGACAGCAGCATCATTTGACCAACAAATTGTCAGAGCAGTAGGAGTATTGTGGGAGCTGAGTATTAAGAACATCCTGTGGTGTGTCAGAGCTGGTTTTGGAATGTGTCCCAGAGCTCCTGCTTCGTTACAGTCAGACCCTGTCTCCAGAGTGAGCTTAACCTACTCTGGAGCTGCTGAAGGGCTTTAAGGTGAGGTCCAGAAGTCAGTCAGCCCACAATGCTGTGTCCTAGTGCTCCATGTACAGGCCTCAAGTGTAGCCTGGCCTCAAGCCTTGAGTGGACACCTTTCCTAAATGGCCATGCAATGTCACAGTTTGCTCCAGGACACATTCAATATTAGTGGGCTGCTACATGAGTCTCTCTCCCCTTCAGTCTTGTCCAGCATCATCAGGCTTTCGATTTCCATTAATTCCGTTCTTTATGGAACAATCAGTTTCACAGACAGAGTTTTGCTCTTGTCTGTCTTCCCCCCTAGCATATGGGTATCTTTATATCAAGGGATAGCTCTCTTTATCAAACATAGACTCTAAAAATCCATGGACTTCAACAACCTTCTGTCCAGTGATGTAACTTTTAGCTTGGACAGACACTTTCCTGGCATTGCCACGTCAATGTGCTGCAGAAGCCCCCCACAGTTGGGACCTGGCTGCCTCAGACTTTCTGGCCAAAAGCTGCTGCTCTCTTCCCACCTCTGAAGCCTGGGAGCACCCATCAAACTCTTGTAACAAGTAACTGGAGGAAAGAACTGTTTCAGAGGACAGGAGGCTGATGGAGGGATAGCAGCCTTGGAAAGGCTTTCTAGGCAGAGTGGCTTTGCAGGGTTTGTGCAGAAGCTTTGCTGTGTAAGCTGCCTGTTAGCTGCTGGTGTCTTCAGCTGTTGCTCTCCATAGAAGCTGCAGTGGGTCACTTCAGTCTGTACAGGGTTAATTTTGCTGCTGAAAAAGAAATAGCAAAAGAGAGGAGGCAGTGCTTTTGGAGCTCCCACATGGCCACGAGCATCCTGAGCAGCCGCCCAAGCCTGTGGGAAACAAGCTGTTATTCCACTCTGGCTTTCCCAGTGCATCTTACATTTGATTTGCTTTTGCAAATGCTCATGCTGTGTCAGCAGAGGCAGCTGTGGTAGAAGCCCAGGTGGCTACCAAAGGACAAAGTCCTTTGTTTTTTTGCTGCTTCTTCCCCACCACAGCTCAGCCCTGAGTCTCATGGCAGTCACGTGGGAGCTGACTCCTTGGAAATGGAAACCAGAGGAAAGGAGGGATGAGGATCAATTACCATTGCCCTGACCTTGACAAGTCATCACTGTCCTCTTACTGCCTGGTAGTGACTCCTTGGCATCATGTGTTTAATTCTGAGCTGATGAGGGTGGCCTTGAAAACATCCAGTTTATGGAACTGCTGCTCTTGGTGATGCAGAGGTTGGCCCAGGAGGTAACAACCTGGTTTGTTCCTGCAGATCTCCCCCTTCATCTGGGGAACCAGGCTGATTTGAATCATAAACATCTCATCCACATGAGGGGTTACTGCAGAGCACTTCAGTCTTTGGCAGAAGGCACCTTCTCCAGTGGGAGCTGTGGTCCCTCCCCCCACTTGCTGAGGCTTCAGTAACATATGGAAAGAGGCAGACGTTAGCTTTAGCATTACCTTTCTCCTAAGTGTCCTGAGCTAACAGGGGGCACTTTGGATGGCATTTCAATGCTACTTTTGCCAGCTCTGTCTTTGAGGGTTTTCTGTCTGCTTGGAGCAATGATTTCTCTTCCATGTAACATCTCCCTCTCTGCAAAACCAAACAGGTGATTCAGCCCACAGTTGGTGGTGCCCAGCTCGTCAGGTTCAGCTGCTTCTTATTCAAGCTGGTGGAGATCTAGTAGCAGATTCTCATTATTTAGGAGCTCAGGGAGGGGAAATGGGTTCTGCAGGTATTTCCAGTTGGGCTGTTGCACAGACATCCCCTCTGTAGCCATGGGTCACAGTGTGCCACCCCCTCCTGCATCACGTTGTGCTGTAGCAAAGTCAGGGTACGACAGCTGGAGGGTTTGTGCTGTATCATCAAACATCCACCATCTATTTTATGCCACCTGCCAGTTGCAGCCTGTCTGAGGCTGACATCAAGCCAGAAGTGTTGCAATATCCTGTTCTCAGCACTGCACAGTTTTATTTCTGCCCTGGTTAACATCCACAGTAGTTTTCCACGCTCTGGCTCAACTGCCATCCTAGAGAGGACGTGCTGGCCCAGGCAGGCTGCTGTCTCCTGAGCTGTCCTGAGGCTTGTACACATGCAGCAGTAGCCTGCAAAGGTGTCTAATGAAGCATATCCTTTCAACCAGTGGTACTTTTTTCCCTGTGGGGTAGCAGGAATGTGAGGAACCTCTTCAACAGTCTATCTTAATTTCCCAGGAGAAATAACTCAGGCCATTTGCTAGTTTTATAGTCTGACATCCAGCAGTAATGAAGGGAGAAATGGCAAAAGTTTTCCCAGAATAGTTATGTCTTAAAAGAATTTGTTTTAGCCATGAAATAAAGTGTGGCTGATTATTTCTTCTTGCCCTCCACCTTTGGAGTCAAATGGTCTGGCTCACAGCTTCACTGACAATACAGGGAAGCTCTCTGTGGAAATACTGCCTACACTTTCCATCCAAGTATCCAGAATCCTGTGAAATGGTGATTTCATATCAGGAGCTCTGTGAGTCTATGAACTTTTGGTACATGTTTTCTTGGGAGTGAGAATAAGAGTGCGAGGCTCCAGGAATAATGCTGCATGAGGTTTGTTCCAGAGAGCTGTGCTGATGCATATAAATGGATGAGTTTCATTGCTAGTCCATAAGCTTGTTTCCTCTGGTGCCATAGACGAGTGTCATCTGACTGTGCCTTGGGATCTAGCAGCACCTCAGATGTATGGAGATGTGTCCCTTGTCAGGATGTTGGTGCATCACTGGATGGTTTCCTGGAGCATGGCAAGGGGGGTTGAGTGCTGTACCCTCATTTGTTTAGGTTGTAAAAGAAGAAATGACATGGACCCAAAGCTCTAGGCTCCTTCCCACACTGGTTAATGACACAGTGTAGAGAGATCCCAGCAACACTGCAGCAATCACTGTGGCCTCAGTGGTACAGAGCAAATCATCCCACCAGGGACTCGGCCACTCTGAGGAACACGTGCAGGGACTCATTTCCACTGCCTTGCAAGTTGCCATCTCCAAACAGCAGTGTTCTCACAGGTTCTTACTGGAGCTGTGGGTTTGTGGTGCACTGGAAGCTCACTGTTTTGATGTTCAGTTTGGATTATCCTGAGCCAGGATTGAGTTCTGATTAAATTCCCCAGCTGGAGAACAGGTTAAGTTTGTCATTCTAGTCCTATTCGCCCAAAGCAAAACTGGCAGTGAGCAGAGCAGGCCAGGTGATGTGGGTGCAGCTTCTAGCAAGACAGAGCTGTTACAAGCATCAAGCACAGGCTGTTTGTAAACCATCTCCCACTCTTGCCCCTGTCTTCTAGCTCTGCACTGCCTTCCAAAGTCCCCTGCCTGGTTGAATCTGTCCCTATCCCTGTCTCTGTGATGCACTGCTGTTGATGTGCTCCAGAACAGTGGGGTAAGATCACTGTCAGTTATGTTTGTGTCACAGGCATGCTGGCCTTGAAGCTCATAGAATCTCCAAGTCAGCTGAACTCACTCAGCTGGAGAAGTGCACTGTTGTTAGCAGATGCATCTTCATCACACCAATAGTTCTTCTTCATTTGCTTCCTTTCCTGCTCAGCTTCATTTTTGTTTATGAATTGTATCACATTTTCTCCCATAAATGGGAGGTGTCAGCCTCTGAATAATAACCAGACTGCCCCAAAGTGTCTGTAAGGGCCAATAGATCTGATTGTGGCAGACAAAATAGGCTGATGAGTCCCATCAGCTTGCAATCCATCAGAAAGCAGCCACAAAACAGTACTTTGTTAGATAATTGACCTGAAAGATGGATCCTGCTGGGTTAGGTTCAAAGAAGTTTCTTTCCTGGCCTCGTTGGAAGGAAGGATGCTCTCAATGAGTTTCCCAAGAGTGATTTGTCTCTGAGACCTTGTTCCTGTTCAGCTGAGCTTTGCTTTAGAGCAGCCAGTGTTGTCCTACGTGGCAACATGGTACAAATTCAGATAGATCCCAAGGTCTTGCAAACAGTAACACAGTCCCAGCAAACCTAGTGCTCAGTTTATAGCAGACACATCTCTCTGACAGCCAGCACAGACTCTTAACTGCCTGCCCCTGGTAATCTGGTTGTGCACGGCCCTTGTGAGCCTGATGGCAGAACTACAATCAGATCCCAGCATTGGTTCTCACCCTCAGCCTTGCTGGGCTTGTTCTGCCTCATTCAAACACCTTCTCTCCAGTTTGCTGTTGGGTACATGGGGCTCTGCAGAGCAAATGGAAACTTTCTCTTGGAGTGATCGGAGTGGCTTTTCTGAAATTGGGCTGATTTCCCTCCCACTCATTGCTGAATGTCCCTCCCTTTTACTGCACCCCTCAGTTTTGGTTTTAAGGCTCAGGATGAGCTCTCTTAGGGCCACTCTGAAAGGTGAAGACGTCAAGCATCCTCACTGCTCTCAGCATTTCCTTCAGGCCCTTGCTGAGCACATCTGCAGTGACTGTTTGTGTAGCTGATGGTGCTGGTAAGCCTATCAAGATCCCTTTGGCCATACAGCAACCAAATGAGAGTTGTCTGCAGCTCTCTGGGCAGAGGACCACAGCAGCTGTCAGATCAAACAGCACTGCTGGACAGCTCAGCTCATGCAGCACCTTTCAAGGAGGAGCACAGAACGCTACTGAGATGAGCTGTGTATTCAGCTGTAGCTGTCAGGCTTGAAGCAAAGGCAGCTGCCTGGTGTAACCGCCCCTCCCCAAGGCTGGGCTGCCCAGGGTGAGCCTGCAGAATTCAGTCTGTTCAACAGACAGTGAGCAGCTGGTTGATGAGCACTGGTGAGTTATTAGATAGTAATTTCTTTATTAGACTCTAGTCAAGGCAGGGAAATCTGTCATCTGAGTGCTGCTTCTCAGTAGCTCAGCTTAGGCAAGCTCCAGGTGTCGTAGCAGAGCTGATGTTTTCTGAAGCACCCTGGCTGCTTTTATGCCTGTACATCCAAGATAACTTTGTGGATGTGTGTGAGTCCATGCAGCACCTCTGTGGAACCCCAAGGCTCTGATGTCTGGCACGCTGACTGTGGGCTGGAGACATCTGATGTTCTCAGTTTGGTCTTTCAAACAAGCACGTTGCCTTTATAGTAAGGCTCCATCTTCATCCACTTGCTTGCTGGATAGAAATGCTTCCTCTGGCAAAACTGTTTGCTCTAGGTTTTGAGAGGAATCCAAGTAAGTTTGTGCTTTTGAACTTTCCCTTTCTTCTTATTGATTTGTTGGTGTTGGAAGCAGCTTTCTCTGCTTGTTCTTCCCTTTGATCTGTTGACGTGGAGCAGCCTGTGCATTAGGGAATTATTTGCAGCTGCAGCCCTATAACTCACCATGTCATAGCTCTTGAGCTTTTTGGGGAGCTGTCCTTTGAGCTGGAAGTGCTAAGTCAATGGGAAATATTACAGTTACTTAATATTTATGCAGCAGGACTGCTGAGGGCTCCAGTCTTCTGGATAGAGTATTGAGGATACCTAGCAGCAAGCAAAGCCTCACTTTGATATAAAAAGAACTTTTTTTGTCTCCAATGAGCTAAATTTTTAATTCCCAGAAAAGCATTATTACAGTTGTCAGAGGTGAAAGTGTTCAGGTCAACACATGCATGAAGAAACATTTGCAGCACTGCAGGTTGAGGGTATGTGAGTGGTGCTTTTGTTTAAACCAGTTGCAAGAAGTGGGAGCCTTTACAAAGCAAAGATGCTTTGAAAAGGCACAGCAAAGCTCCCTGGGACTGAGCAGCAGTAACAGGCCTCTTGGGGACAGAAGCAGAGGGAGAAGACCCCAAGGAAGCAGCAACAGTTACAGACACACTGGGCCTGGTGTAACCGCCTTCATCCTCAAACAAGAGCTTGATGACTGAAATAGTTGTGGAGCTGTAAGCAGATCCCATCTCTTCTTGTTTGAGCCTGTGTTCAAGCATGAATATATGCACCTTGCTGAGAGAAACAGGATGCATCTGACTCTCAAATTTCTCTGACCTTGCATCAGCTGGCAAAGTCTGTGTGCTGGCTGCCTGCTCATGGCATGGGGAGAGCAGCCTTCAGCAGGCAGAACTATTTCCGTGTTTCAGTGAGGGAGCCCTGGCCCAGGCTGCCCAGGGAGGGTGTGGAGGCTCCTTCCTTGGAGGGCTTCAAACCCACCTGGACACATTCCTGTGGGACCCGATCTAGGTGGGAGCTGCTTCTGTAGGGAGGTTGGGCTGGATGAGCTCTAAAGGTCCCTTCCAGCTCCCACCATTCTGTGGTTCCAAACTTCTGAGTTCTGTTGATAAGTGTTGCTTGTTCCTTGCTCTTCACTGATGCTCTAAATAAGGGCTACAGGGCTGTGGTTGAAAACATGAAATATAGAGTTCGAAGAGAAATGATTTGCTGTCTCCTCTGTTTTAGGAGGGAGAGATCCAGCCAAAATGTTCAGTTGAAATCAATGTGATCTTTAAACCACGAGAAGCCAGAGTCTATCAACAAACCATCTACTGTGACATCTCAGGTACAGCTCCTGACTCCTGCTTCTGTTCCCCACAGTGAAGGGAGAGGCACAGTTCTTGTGTGAATGCTTCTTCTTTGGTCATTAGTTCTTGTGTGAATGCTCAGGAGGGTCAGTGGTCAGCAGGGCAGTGCTGGCACATATCCACTGTCCATGGGGTTTCCAGGTGGTCTCCTGGCCGAGGCCAGGGCTCAAGATATGGAACTTGGGATTGCTGCCCCCAGAACAGTCAAAGCACTGAAGATCCCATCTCCTTATGAGCTTCCCAGCATTTGCTCTGCTGCAAGAGGTGTCTACATAGGCCAAAGAGCTGCACAGCAAAACATTTTAAGTGGACAAGCACTAAGCCCCTGTAGACTATTCACCTCCAAGATGACTCTTTCTGAGGTGGGTGCATCATCAGGCTGCTGAGGTGATAGGAGCTGAGTTCCAAGTGTGCTCTCAGAGCCCAGATCCCCTCCTGCTGCCAGAGCACCACTGCTGAGTGCATGGTGGCTGCCAAAAGAGCTCTGGCAGCATGTGCTGCTCTCTCTGGGAGTGCTGGTTGACAACAAATCAACCATGAGCCAGCAGTGTGCCCTCATGGCCAAGAAGCCAATGGCATCCCGGGGGGCATCAGGAAGAGTGTGGGCAGCAGGTCAAGGGAGGTTCTGCTCCCCTTCTCTGCCCTGTTGAGGCCTCATCTGGAGTCCTGTGTCCAGTTCTGGGCTCCCCAGCTCAAGAGGGACAGGGAACTGCTGAAGAGAGGCCAGGGAAGGAACACCAAAATGATCAGGGCACCGGAGCATCTTCCTTCCGAGGAAAGGCTGTGGGACCTGGAGCTGTTTAGTCTGGAGAAGAGGGGACTGAGGAGGGATCTTATTGATAGTCAAAAGTATCTCACTGGTGGGTGTCAGGAGGTTGGGGCAGCACTTGTTTCTGTTGTATCCAGTGACAGGACAAGGGGTGATGGGATGAAGCTGCAACACAAACAGTTCCATTGAAACATGAGAAAAAACTGTTTGAGTGTTTGAGTGAGGGAGCCCTGGCCCAGGCTGCCCAGGGAGGGTGAGGAGGGCTCCTTCCTTGGAGGGCTTCAAACCCACCTGGACACGTTCCTGTGTGACCTGATCTAGGTGGGAGCTGCTTCTGCAGGGGGGTTGGACTGGATGATCTCTAAAGGTCCCTTCCAACCCTGCCATTCTGTGACTCTATGATTGTCCCTGCCTGGGAACAGCCACTCTCTGCCTCCACAGCCATGGGGCACCCACCCAGCACTGCACGGGGTCACTGTGCTCAGCAGGTGATCGCCCTCCTGGGAAGCAGAGGCTGAGCAGTCTGCCAGACAAACTTTATGCCCATCCTGTCTTACCAGAAGTGCTGGCAAATCTTTTTCTGGGAGCAATTATCATTGACTCACCTGAGTTAGACCATGTTTGCCCTTACAGAGGTGATTGCTTTGCTGTGCTGGCATAGGGCAGGGAATGCTTACACCAAACTGTGTGGTTCAGGTTACCTCATCCTACTTCTCAGTCTCTACGTGGTGCAGCTTAGGGTGTTTTTCAGGAGTGAGGGATAGCTATGAGAGGGGACATAATTCAGGGGACATAATTTTTGTCATGTTTGTCCCTGTATAAGAGGAGGAGGCGTGAGACCCATGGTCTTCTACCAGCTGGGCCTGTTCTGGATGGTACTGAAATCACTAACCCAGCTCTTCTGTTACTTTCCTTTCTGCTCCCAGTTGATGAATACAAATGTCATGGAGCAGCTTTTTATTTATACAGTAATTGAACAGTGTTTACTTGGCAAATGCCACCTACAGTAATTACCCAGGGCTTATGTTAACAAACTGTCTTCCTGCCCACCAGCTGAGGCTGTTGGAGCTGTAGAGGGAAAGGATTGATTGAAGAAGTTGCTCCCAAGGGATTCCTTGCTCAGTGCTGTGCTCCTGGCTCTGAGATTTTTGCTCTGGTGATGGGTCTGTCCATCACTTTGCTGCAGGAACGTTGCAGGGTTTGTACCAGGAGACTTTTTCTCTTTGTAGAGAAATAGGAAACCTATTTGAGTGCAACCCTTGAGCTGGTCTGGGATTTCTAGCGAACAGAGCTAGGCAAATGATCTGTGTTTAGAAAGAGGGCCCTGTTCTTGAAAGACCCTTTTGGGCCCTCTTCCACTGGCTCCTTGGAAGAGGACCCACTGTATTGTCAAAGTGGAAACTGTGTCAAGGTCCCTGGATGCATAAAGAATTTAAAGAAGAAAACAATGACCTTGAACTAAGGAGTCAGTCTGGCTTCTTGGTTCCTCTGAGAAGCACGACTGCCTTGCTCATGTGTTTGCATGCCAGTCACAGGTCCCTTTGGAGAATGATTTGCAGATGGTGTGTGCCCTTTGCTGGGAATATTTGGAAGCTTTGCCCCAGTGCAGCACTGAATTGTGCATCTGGATCTCACACCCCACTGGAAAGGGGCTTTGCAGGTGCCTCCATAAATTGCTCAGCAGCTGCTTCTGGAGCAGGTGATTGACAGAACTGATCAGCACTGTGCAACTTGCAAAGCTGGTAGTTAAGAAGTGGTTTGAAATTTGCTCTTGGCAAATATTGAAGCTCAAAATGAACTTTCTTAGGTATTCATGCAAATAAAGCCTTGGCTCTTGAATGCTGGAAGGAAACACACAATGAGGAGCTCAGACACCTCCAATTGCTCTTTGAAAATTTCTTTCTGCATGTGGAAATGTGTTTGGTGACATCTGATTTCTTCCAAAACCCACTCTTGCAGGGAGAAGCAAAACCCAGAATTACAATCACTCCTTTACCTCATGTTGCCCTGGATCATGTAGAACCATTGAGTTCTTGTTTATTGCCATGCTCAGATGAGAATCCTATTCAAAAAGCATTCTCAGAACATCCCTGTGTTTTGTGACTAAACAAGTGTTGGGAAGCAGCAGAAGTTGAGGGTCTTGGCAACTAAATCCTGTGCTGTTGGGGCACACATTGCAGCAAGGCAGCAATGCCAGGTTGTTTCATGATCTTTATGCCATCACAGAATACATTTCAAAGCTCATGTAACCACATGGGAAGAAATTCAGAGACCATACTTTAAACTCAGCCTCACTTTTCCAGGGTGCTAAAGTAGAAACCAAACCAAGGGCTTGCTTAGGCATTGGAAACCAGCCCCAAGACATATCTACTGAGGGAAGAGAAAGGTCCTCTATCTTCTGCTGGAGCATCTTGAACTGATCCCATTCAGCCTGGGATCAGGAATGAGTATTGAGGCAGCCTGGAAAATCCAGGCTAGCAGAGGGACTTGCTGCACTGACACATAAATCTCTCTCCCTAGGCCGTGAGACCAGGCTGCCCCTACGCCTCAAAGGGGAAGGCAAAGGCCCCCGTCTGCACCTCAGCTTCGAGCAGCTGGACATTGGGAAGGCTTTTGTTGGCTCAGCCCACAGCTATGAGGTGAGCAGCAAGGGTTTGCAGGGGCTGGCATGGATCTCAATGGCTCCTGGGGCAGCAGTGAGCCTGGTGGACCTGTGGGGTTTGAAGCAGTTTTAAGCAGGGTATGTTTGACATGATAGACTGGAGAGGCTTCACAGAATTTGGACATTTTTGGTGGCATCTGAAAGATGTGTGTGTTGTTCACAAAACCCTAAGCCCTGCTTTTTAGCAGTCTCCATTTGAGATCAGCAAAAAAAAACCTCAGCCCCTTGACTCATGAAAGCAACACTGGGTTAAAAAAAAGAAACACTCAAAGGCTTTTGTTTCAGCCTTAGTTGCAACGAGCCTTTGTACTCTGGCTGTTCAAAAGCAGCTTAACAAATTCACCCTATTTGAGCTCAAGTCTGTTGTAAATGGTTTGCAGTGAAGTGCATCCTACTAATTGCTGGAGTCCTGGCTCAGGGCTGTCCCTTGCACATCACTGGGAGAATCAGAGAATCATAGAATAGCCGGGTTGGAAGGGAACCCAGAGCTTATCCAGTCCAATCCCCCTGCAGAAGCAGCTCCCACCTAGATCAGGTCACACAGGAACGTGTCCAGGTGGGTTTGAAGCCCTCCAAGGAAGGAGCCTCCACACCCTCCCTGGGCAGCCTGGGCCAGGGCTCCCTCACTCAAACACTCAAACAGTTTTGCCTTATGTTTCAATGGAACTGTTTGTGTTGCAGCTTCATCCCATCACCCCTTGTCCTGTCCCTGGATACAACAGAAACAAGTGCTGCCCCAACCTCCTGACACCCCCCATTGAGATACTTGTGGCTATCAATGAGATCCCCACTCAGTCTTCTCCAGACTAAACAGCTCCAGGTCCCACAGCCTTTCCTCAGAAGGAAGATGCTCCGGTGCCCTGATCATTTTTGTGTTCCTTCCCTGGCCTCTCTTCAGCAGTTCCCTGTCCCTCTGGAGCTTGGAAGCCCAGAACTGGACACAGGACTCCAGATGAGGCCTCAGCAGGGCAGAGAAGAGGGGCAGCAGAACCTCCCTTGACCTGCTGCTCACACTCTTCCTGATGCTCCCAGGCTGCCATTGGCTTCTTGCCCATGAGTGCACATTGATGGTCATGTTTAGTTTATTATCACCCAGCACTCCCAGGTCCCTCTCCCAGAGCTGCTCTCCAGCAGGTCACCCCCAGCCTGTACTGGTGCATGGGGTTGTTCCTCCCCAGATGCAGGACTCTGCCCTTGCCCTTGTTGAACCTCATGAGATTCCTCTCAGCCCAGCTTTCCCTCACCAACTGATCTCTCGACATGCTTCAGACTTGCTGCATCTCTGGCTCTACAAGTGTTGCTGGAAATGAAGTCAAGGAGCTTTTTACCTATTTGCTGCCTCCCAAGTGGTGTCAAGTCTTCTGCAAAAAGAGAAAGAGTTAGCAAAAAGAGGTAGAAAGATGAGGAATTCATCAGGCCAGACGTTTTAAAAGGCTTGTCTCTGGCAGGAAAGGACACATTAAGGTGTTGTCTTAACAAAACTTTATGCCCTCTAAGCATTTTTAATGATGGTACTGTATTGATTCTTTCTCCATTTATTATTTTCCTTACTTGAGAAAATGTGAATAAGGAGATGATATTTTAGTGCTGTTCTAAGCAGCTAGGTGGAAGGTCTGTGGGATTGTGCCCCTTTTTCAAGGCAGCAGACCTCTCAAGTGTTCAACAAGAGACAGCTCGAGTCTACATTGGCAGTTTATTCTAAGAATGGTAAAGTTTTAGATGGTGGCTGTGAATTTCTTTCTTTGGAATAGATGGAGCTGCTAGCTACCTCATGCTTATCCTTTCTTGATGTGTCCATGTCAGCAAAGTCTTAAGGAATTATCAGATTAAAGAAGAAATTAAAGAAAGCTGCATTCTGCTCTGTGTCAGAGGTGGGGAGTGTGTCTGAAGTTGATTATAGTGCTGTCTTGAGATGGCTTCTACATGCAGTAAACTTGTTGGCTGCAGTGGAAGCTGAGCCTGATGGGTGCTTGGCAGGATCAAACTTATCTGGAGCAGAATTAGGGGTGTGATAACTGACTAGTAATGCTGAAGCTGCCCTTTGTTGCTCTTAGGGATGTCTCTGAATCAGCTTGGTCATGCTGAGCACGTCCTCTTCACTGCATGTGGAAGGGGCCTGCTCTGTGTTGGGGGAATAAACCCACAGTGACTGTGTTTCTATGAAGTTATCACTGCTTTGCAGGAAAAATCCCAAAGGCAGAACTTGTCCTGTTGTATTTTCCTTGGCTTCTGCCAAGCAGCAGCACCAGCATCTTCTGCTTTTTACAGATGGGAATTGTTGAATCAGAAAACAGTTCAGTAAGAGGAGTTCCTGATATATTTCTGTGTTGCTTTCTTGCTGCTGTAGCTGATCCTGTTCAACAAAGGAGCCATCAATGCTGCCTTCAGCTTGGTCCCTCCAGCCACAGCTCTGGGCTCCTGCTTCACCTTTCTGCCCTGGGAAGGTCTCATTTTGCCAGATGGGCTCCAAGTCATCCAGATCTCCTTCAGTTCCACCATCCTGGGGCACTTCACAGAAGAATTCAGGTTCAGTGTGGCTGGATCCCCTGAGCCTGTGACCTTGACTATCAGGTGAGGAGGGTTCTGGGGGCTTGGTGGGCATATCTGGCACTGTCTCTGGGTGATCATCTCTCACCAACTTCATTTTTATGGGGAAGCAGAGGGGGGAAAAAAAAGGTGTTGTCTAAGGTCTTAGTGTGGAGCAGCAAATGAAGTGTGATTATCTGTGAGGGGAAGTGACAATGCCTTCTGTGGTCTCAATACCCAGAGTAGCTCTGAGAATCTTGGGTCACTTTGGGAAGCAGCTTTGCCATCTGGGTTGACCTGGGTGACTCTGTGACTTTCCAGGACACTCTTTGCACAGAGTTCAGCAGCTGTAGGTTCTTTCTGTGACCCTTGGACATCTCTGTGTGAGGACCCTTGGGCTTTAAGTGACAAACCATACTGAGAAGAAGTTTGACTGGAGGCTGTGCGGGAAAGGTGAAGAGGTGCCTGCTGCCCAGTCCATGTTCCCAGGAGCTGGAGTGACTCCTTCTACAGGGAGCTCATACCCCTTGGGCCATGGCAGACAGTGTGGTGGGATCAGCTTTGGGCAGGAGATGGTCTGACTTGTCCCACCTGAACATGCAGCCAGGCCAACAGGGCTCTGGAGATGGCTGAGGGATGGGACAGCCTTGGGGGATTCCGCAGCTGGAAGCTGTGTTTCAAATCCTCTGTTGATAATCCCCACAGTATGGGTGCCAGCAGCCTCAGCAGCATCTCCCATGGAAATGTGTTGGCACAAGCTGTCCTCCTGGCTCCTGTGCAGCCAGTGCTGTGGTACTTCCTTTCTGCAGCCAGAGAAGTGCTGGTGCAGTGCTGGGAGCTCTGTGCAAGTGCTGCCATGAGAACTTGGGCATCATCCCATGGGTTGGTGCCATTGCAAAAGAGAATCCTCAGAACAAAGAGGACACAAGGAAAGAAACCCAAAAGCTTCTGATGGGAAAAAAGCTCACTTCTCAGGAGCCCAGGAGCATGTGTGCTTGTCCCAGCCAATGTTACCCACAGGCTGGTGGGATGAGGAGGTGCAGGCAGGAAGGCTGATGTGTGTGCTCTGGAGCTTTGGGGCTGGCTGTGCCTCCTGGGCTGCAGAAAGGTTGTTGAGAGGCACCAGGTCAAGGTAGCAAAGAAGTGAAAGGAATCTGCCATCGATTTTTAACAAGCAGGTAAGGGAAATGGATGAAAGACAACAGCAAGGTTATTACTTCTAAAGAGTGGTGAGTAGGTCTGACCTCAGAGAGACACGGTTCTGTTGGCTTTGCATTTGGGGGGAAAGTGCTGCTTTTTTTGGAAATCAAGAGGGAATGCTTTGCAATCAAATAATTTATTCTCATCTGTCCCTCCCCCAAGTTGGTCACAGGATGCTGTTGCATAAGCAGCCTTCTCCTTGAGCAAGGACAGCTTTTGCTTGTAAAGATGCTTCTCACAGGTAGAACACAGTTTTCCTTGGGCAGTGCTCACTGCTTCTTTGCCACAGTGGCCTTGCTTCTGGGGAAGGCAACAGCTCTCAGCAGGATAGTTGTCTTTTGGCTTCCCCAGAACCAAATGAAATGGGTTGTTTTTTGTCACTGATGCCCTGGCTCCCAGTGCCCAGGATGTCCTCACCTTCTCTGTGGCCCCTGCTTGTCCTGTTCTGCCAGCACAGCCTTGAGCTCAGTGCAGCCTTTATGTCTGTCTCAGTGCAACAGGACTGATGTTCCTTTCTTTTCTTCCTTCCTCATCCCTGTGCTTCTCTCTTCCTGGATGGTAGCTCCTGTGCTGCCTGTGCTGTCTGATGTACCCATGCTTCTGTGCAGCTGTCTCTCAGCAGCAGTTCCCATTGCAACCCACCCTTCTCTGAGTTCTCTTCTACCTTCCAGCTTTCTCTCTTGCCTTTCATTTCAAGGATCCCTATCCAACCTGTACCTCTGGTTCCCCAGCCCCAGAACTCAAGCTATTTTTTTTCAGATGCCTTTGAGATGTCCACCCACTTGGTCAAGCTGAGCCTTCCTCTTTGGGAGGTTTTGAGTCCTTGGTTCAGCTCTCCATGGAGAAAAAATACTAGTTGTTTTGGATGGAGGTGAGCTGGCTGGTGGGACACACTGGGCTGCAAAGGAAGGAAAGGGGATGAGAGTTCTAGAGATGTCTCTCCTACCTTACATGACCCTTCCTGCTCCCTTCATAAGAGCATCATTTAATGCTGCAGTAAAACACACTTGTGTCCCAAACCACTGCCTTTGCCCCCATCTCCTAGATGAGAATAGTACCAGTGGTACTATTCTCAGCTGTGGTGCACAGAGCTGTGGGCTGGCTCCTTGCCTGAGCCTTCTGGGCAGTCATTCAGGGTTAATTGACTTGGGCACAGATACAGTGCCCTCAGCAGAAGTGGCAGTCGTTTCCCCACTGGCCTGGCAAAGCTCATCCTTGGCAGTTTCCCAGTGTGATCCCCAGTTGTGGCTGGTTTGGAGGGAGTTTTCCATCATCCTGTGAAGGAAAATATGTCAGCTCCCTTCAGAGGAAGCTGTTGGGGCTTGGGAGCTTAAGTCTGATTATGGGAGGTCTTTGGAGAGGGAACTTCAGCAGCAGGGATTTCTGCCTGACTTATTCTCAGGAACTCATTCAGCTCCAAGAACTGAAAATCAGCTTTGGGTTGAAACTCCTGAAGGTCAAGTTCTGGGTGCTTTTTGACAAAGTGAACCTAGATGCCCCAACCATAGGTGATGATTTTTCTTTACTTGGAAACCAACCTTACAAAACCCCAAAGGTTTGTTCCTTTGGGCTTTAGAAAGGGGTGCTGGAAATGAGAGACGAGGGTTGACGGGGGTTGCACTGGATGATCTTTCAAGGTCCCTTCCAACTCTTAAAGAAGAGCAGCTCTGCAGAGAGAGACCTGGGAGTCCTGATTGATAATAAACTAAACATAAGCCCGCAACGTGCCCTTGTGGGCAAGAAGCGAATGGCGGCCT
>WBNH01000157.1:120569-133437 GCA_013401255.1 Urocolius indicus | reverse complement strand
CAGGACAAGGGGTGATGGGATGAAGCTGCAACACAAACAGTTCCATTGAAACATAAGGAAAAACTGTTTGAATGTTTGAGTGAGGGAGCCCTGGCCCAGGCTGCCCAGGGAGGGTGTGGAGGCTCCTTCCTTGGAGGGCTTCAAACCCACCTGGACACGTTCCTGTGTGACCTGATCTAGGTGGAAGCTGCTTCTGCAGGGGGGTTGGGCTGGATGATGTCTAGAGTTCCATTCCATTCCAGTGATGAACACAGGCCTGCTGCAGGGTACTGGAGTCTGTTCATGGGTTGGACACTTTTCTACTGTCTTTTACCAAGACAATGTCTCCTATGTCTTTGTCCCCACAGGGGCTGTGTCATTGGACCCACGTTTCACTTCGATGTGCCTTCCCTTCACTTTGGTGAAGTCTCCTTTGGTGCGTGTGCCCTGGGCTTGGCCCACAGCTTGAGGGGTCTGTGTGTTACCAAAATGGAGCATAAGGGCATCTGGCACGTGTGTTCCTACAGAGCAGCCTGCAGGATGTTAAACCTAGGGCTGCTCCCATGGTGTTTTGCCATCATGAGATCAAATAGGATCAAAGGGGTAGAATGTTGGTGTTTTCTTGTGTCCCTCATGGTCTGTTCATCCCCACATTTCAAGTCTTCTGCAGCAAAATGGCTGGGAAAGTCTTTGTCCCAGAAGGGGCTCAGGGGATGGCCCTGCAGGAGGGAGTTCAGGCCACACACCAGCCTCTAGCTGCTCTGAGTCAGTGGTCCTGTTGCAAAGCAAGGACAGCATTTACCTCCCTGATCTTTAGTGCCAGATATTAATTAGCGCTATGAGGGCACCTCCATATCACCAGCCAGGTAACATCCCCAGGGCAGAGCTGTGCATGGGGCACTGATGTCCTCAAGAGCTGTGGGCTCCTTCTCTTTCCCCACCAAAAGCCCAGCTCTGCTGGCAGAGCAAATGGCTGAGCACCCTGAGCCTCTCCACTGAAGTGCAGATTCCAGTTCTCCATCTCAGTCTCACAACAGCCTTTGTGTGAGGTGATCTAAAGCAGAAATGTGAAATCAGTTGTGAATTGATTGAAGGGCTGTTATCACTCTGCACCTAGGAAGCCTGTGTTTTTATGCCATTCATGGACTGTTAAAGAAAAGCTTTACCTCTACTGAGCTGCTTCCTTCCCTCCCTCCATCAGCCCTCTGCCACTTCTGTATTACCTTTTGAATAAACAAAACAGTAATCAAAACAAGAAACACACCAGGCAGAAAGATGGGTTTGTAACAGGAGCTTCATCTTGCTTAATCTGATTTCACTGATGAGGCTTTTTCAGCTGAAGGCAGCTCTTGCAGTTTGATTTCTGATGCCTGCATCTGGACACTTTGGTTTCATTTGGGACTGTGAAGTCTGTGTTTGTCCTTTTGATGCACCTCCTGCCTCTCTGCTGAGGACATTGCTGGAGGTGGGCCATGGTTGCTGTTGGTGGGTATGGAGAAACTACCTGCTGTGTCTGCAGTTGGTTTTCCTCCCCATCTGTCCTCAGGGGGTAAGCAGCCCATGGGAGATGTTTCCTGGCAGAGCTGACCAGCCAGGCCAGAAGTCTGCTCCTGCACCAGCTGTGGGTTGATGTCCTCACTCTACAGAACATTCCCACTGGGTGTAATTGAGAGCAAGCATCAAAGCTCAAGTGATGTAAAGCTTTGTGGGCAGTAATCAAGGCCAGGGTGCAGCATGGCTGTGGTGTCCCCATTTGTTAGGTGAGGTGAGAGGTGGTTCCTGCTAATTGTGCAGACATAAATGGCCTTGTCTGGATGCCCACTCCAAAGGGAGAAATGGTGCTAGGATGGGGGGAAACTGAGAGAACTCCTTACAGAGAGAAAGAGCAGCTTCTGCTGTTCAGCATATCTAAAAGTGGTCATTTCCAGAGAAGTAATGTCTGACCAGTGTAAATGGGAACTTCAGTGATGATTGATTCCTTGCTTAGCTTCTCAATTAGCTGTAATTCAGATGGAAAAAAAAGCTGCACTCCAAGCAGTTTTTATCCTGACAGAGTGTTCCCAGCAGGAATGATTGGTGCATAAGTTCACCCTGGTGTCCTTTCCCCAGGCTTTCCTCACACCCTGTCCCGTGTCCTCACCAACACCTCCTTGGTGCCCATGACCTTCAGCCTTCGTGTTCCTGAGGATGGTTCAGGAGAGCCCAGCACTTCCAGTTTTGTTCAGATCTCAGACAACACTTACCCCTCCTGGAGAAAGGGAACCCAAAGCCAGGTCAAACCAACTGAATTTACTGTAAGGCCTCGCAGAGGGACCATCAGGCCCCAGGGAGCCCTGGACATCCAGGTATGGGAAGAGCCAGATGTGCTTGGGCAACTGGAGTTGAAGCTTAAGTGATGTATTAGAGGGCTTTAAGGCTGACAGCTTTGAGCATACTGCAGTAAGGGATCTGCACTACTGTTAGGCTTTTGTTAGCTGGGCTACCCTGGGACTTTTTGGAAGGAGCACTGCTTTATTTCCAAAACGCTAAGCTGGAGATGATGTACGGTATGGTCAGGTAAGGAAGCCAGTCCTGTGTATTTGAGAGCTGCTTAGGCCAGAGGAAGAGTAAGGACAGAAAGTGACTGTTAAAAAGAGAGAGGTTATTGTCTAAAGCAGTTTACTCTTCTTCCTGATCTTCTTTCTCCTCTCCTGTGGAGCAGAAGGAGTTGTACTCAGTGTGGTGATCTCCAGTGGGGACTGAAAAAGCTGTGGTAGCTGTGATCTGCACAGCACCTGCTGCGTCACATTTTGCCCTCAGCTTCCCCCTGTAAAGCTGAACTCATTCTGTTGAAGTCAGCAGATTTTTCTCTGGATTTGGGCTGTTGTGCTTGAGACAAATAATTGACCCCTTCATGTTCATACAGCAGTGAGTAGAGCCGGAGGCTGTGCTGTGCTTTAGCTCACGCATGGCCTGATACCTCCAAGGTGTCTTCAACAAATCTGACACTGTCAGAAGACTTCTGTTAGTCCCAGAGCCTGTGCTCTGCACATGGTCCAACGGAAGAATGAAAACAATGGCTTTGGGGAACAGTGAAGTCTTTGATACTCTTCTCTCACTCCAGGTCACCCTGTGCTCCAACACGGTGAGGACATACAGGCTAGCACTGGTGGTGGATGTGGATGGGGTTGGAGAGGAGGTGCTGGTGTTGCCCATCACTGCCAGGTACCCATGCTTTCTTCACAGCTCATTCCCTCTCCTCCTACCCCACCACTGATCTGCCTGACTCTGCCTCCAGCTCCAAACAAGAGGCCTTGCTTCATGAGCTGGTTCTCCCCAGACAGATGGAACAGCAGTGCTGTGAAAGTAGCCTGTGTTGAGAAGCACCTGTGGACAGGCAAAACCCTGAGCCCTTTTCTAAATGGAACAATAATTATATCCATTACTGGCCTGGGTTTTCTTGCTTGAGATCTAACTGATTTCCAAAGGGCCACCTCTCCTCCTTCCTGCAAATAGTGGACTTGTGCTGTGTCATGACCAAAATGCAGCTTTCATTTAGGTCACAGCAAGGAGCCTGCTGAAAGTTCACATCTGGTTCAGCTGACAAAAGCATGTGCAAGATGAGAAAAGGGCTTATGACAGGACTGGTGAGAGAGGGATAAAGGCAAGGTCTTAGAAAGGGGAAGACAGTCCTTGATGTGGAAGGTGAGCACAGGTTCCTGTGCTTCCTTCTGTTTCTTTTGAGTGTTCGTGTTCTCAGACGTCAGCCAAAAGTTGCTCTTGCTGCGGCCAAATCCAATCCTGTTGTGCTGCAGTGGGTGTCAGTTTAATGGCAAGAAGGATGCAGTTCACTGGTGCAATTGCTTCTCTCCATCAGAGTCCTGCAGTCAGTGCCCGGGCTGCAATTTCTTGTAAAACAAGTGCAAATGGGAGTGGTTTGTGCTCTCCCTCACTGAGGCCAGTGGCTCAGTTTTCAGGCAGGGCAAGAGCAGCACAAGAGAGGAGAGAGTCTCTTGTACTGAAACACTGGAGTCGTGTTCCTTGAGCCTTGGTGAGCACTGGATCCTTGGTGGAAGGCTCCTCCATATCCCATACCTTGCTGGGACTGTTGGGAGGGTCTTTGCAAACCACCTAGGGCTAAGATTCTCAAAGCTCTGGGAAAGGCTCCTCTGCTCTGCCTGGGCACTTGGCAGCCTCTGTGGTGCTGAGCCTCTTGTTGAGTAAAAAGTGAAAGGCAGTTTATCACTGTAGTGCTATTAAATGTCTGTTTGACAGTCACAAAAATATTCTGCTCTGTTTCATGCTATTTAGGGAGCAAACACATTCTGCATTGTCTCAGCATCTCCAACTGCCTTTTGGTCCTCTCTTTGCCCAGCTGTGCTGTTCCTCCACTGCGAGTGCTCAGCCCTATCCTGAGGTTTGGACGCTGCTTCCTGAGGCACCCACAGCAGCAGACACTGACCCTGGTGAATGACAGTGACCTTCCAGGCTGCTATGGGCTTCTTCCTCAGGTGTGGCATCACATCCATCTCCTGCCCTGAAACCTTACCCTGGACTATATTAGGGGAAAAAAGGGTTGTGGGTCAGACCTTGTTGGTGCTATTCAAACCTAAATGTTGGCTGAGAACAGGAACCAACCTGAAGATAAGCTTTGGAAGCAGTTTAAAGTCTTTAGGGAAGCAGTGTATGTCCTAGTCCTTGAGGGCTGTCAGCACAACAGTGGATGTTTGTGGATGCAACAGCCTTTGGACCTCCCTGAGGATGTGAAACATGTACAAGTTGCATCTTGTCTTCTGCGTCTCTTATTTTGCAGAGGGAAAAATGTCCTTGGTAGGTCTTTGGGGCTTTAAAGTTTCCTCAAAGATCACTCTGAAGTGGTGTTTGTTTTTTTGTCCCTTCTAGGAACAGAGGGAGGATGCTGCTGTGTGGTTTTCCAGCCCTGAGCCGTGTGGGATTGTCCAGGCTCGCAGCTCAGTGCAGGTGCCCATTGCTCTGGAAGCCCAGGTGGTGGGACAGCAGGAGACTGTTGCTCACGTCTCTGTGTTTGGGAGGGAAGGATCCCCTCTGGTGAGTGCTAGGGAAAGTTGGGCTGCTCGTCTTGGTGAGGATGAAAGGTACAGGGTTGCTAATTCCAAGGATCCTTCCTGGTAAAAGAACTTGTAAGATATGGCTGGGATGGACAAGGAGAGGAGGTATTCATGGCATAAGCAACAGCTAATCCCTAGAGAGGAGGAAGTGTGGTATCCTCTTAGGTGCTAATCTAAGGGTTTGACACAGACTTAATTATCAATAGTGAGAGGGGGTAACAAGCCCAGTCTGAAGCCCAGTACAAGCCCTGGGCCTCATACTCTGCTGCTTTTGTTCAGGAGCACACAAGGACATCCCTGAGTCCTGCCAGAGCACAAGCTGTGTTAGAAACCCTGCTGAAAGTCAGGCCCATCACCTCTGAGAAATACCTGTCCTGTCTCTTTGCCAAAAGCCTCAGCCAAAGGCACACAAGTCTCCATGCTGCTTGCACCTGAAGCACAGAGGCTTTATTTTTCCTGCTGGTCTTGGCAATGGATGAGGCAAAACATTACTGGACTGAGCCTTCTGAAAGATGTTGTCTGCATTCAGGCACACACAGCAGCAGCAATGACAGCAAAACATAGGCAAGAGAATGTTCTGTGTCGTGTCCTGGCTTCATCTAGCTGGAATCTAGAACAAATTTAGCTAATTAAACTTTAATTTAATAATGACACTAAATTTTGAAGCAGCTGTTTTAAAATGTCTTGCCATTCTGAGCATGAAAGAGGATATCAGCAGAGTGCTGGGAACCTTGAGCTTGCTGTAACCAGAGGAAGGCTGACATTTGGAAAGAGGTCTGAGGGATTTAAACTTTCATTAAAGAGAATAAAAATGCTGCTGCTAAATCCCCTGGATGTCACCGAGCATCTCAACCTGGGCTGTTGTGGATGTGCATGTGAACCAGTCAACAGGAAGGGCAGGGAATGCAGGCTCTGAAGGGAGGCCTGAAGTTGGACAAAACACTTGCTCATAAATACAGGCATGCTTCCCTCAGAAAGGAGGGTTTCACCCCACTCAGATAACCAGTTGTTTAGCTGCCAGCTTGCTTTTTAAAGGCAGATTACTTGCAAAGATTTCTTTCCCTTGGGTTTACAATTTATAGTTTCAAATTTTACCTTAATCTTTCTTATCTGGAGATTGATGTGAAACTCTTGCACTCATTTTGAGTGGAAAATCTAGCTGTCCCTAAAGAAATGCATCTGGGAAGCAACAACCTCATGCACAGGCTGGGGATGTCCTGCTGGAGAGCAGCTCTGCAGAGAGACCTGGAAATGCTGGTTGATAATAAACTAACCATGAGCAGCAACGTGCCCTCGTGGGCAAGAAGCCAATGGTATCCTGGGGGCATCAGGAAGAGTGTGGGCATCAGGTCAAGGGNGGTTGGGGCAGCACTTGTTTCTGTTGTATCCAGGGACAGGACAAGGGGTGATGGGATGAAGCTGGAATACAAAAAGTTCCACGGAAACATAACGAAAAACTTTCCCTGTTTCAGTGAGGGAGCCCTGGCCCAGGCTGCCCAGGGAGGGTGTGTCTTTCAGGTGGGATTTCTCCAGATGCCTTGCTCCAGGCCTTCTGTTTCTGTCTTAAAACACTGAAAACGTCAAACAGCCATCATTATCCTTCAGTCTAGGACTATCCTTAGAGCTGCTTCATCTTTGTAAACTTTTCCCTGTGGGTTGTTTTATTTCCTGTCTTTTTTTCTCCCTATTTCCTGGTGCAGCAAATCCATCTGGTGAGCACTGGAGAAGGACCAGTTGTGCACGTGCATCCGAGTAAGATAAACTTCGGCAGCATCCAAGTTCTCCAAGATGCTTCCCGAGCTCTCCACCTCTCCAATCAGAGCCTCATCCCTGCATCTTTCGGGGCAGAGATGGTAGGTATCTGTGGAGCTCTGTTCCAATAAAAAGGACTGCTCCCTAGCAGCCTGTGACTTGATTTTGATGTGCAGTGTTTCTGTGTTGCTGTCTGAGAGAGAAAGCAAAGTGTTCCATCACAGTGCAGTGACAGGAGCCTTGCTCTGGGGATAATTGTATCTGGGGCATCCCTCAGTGAAACAGAGTTTGCACAAATGCTTGAGTCTGGATCAGTTTTCCTTTAATCTGTGGGAGATGTTTTGGAGCTCTGAACTGGAGAACACTGTGCTCCTTTGCTCCTGAAAGAGTTTCTCTGTTGGAATTGCTTTCGATGGAAGTACAGTTAATGGTGGAGACTGGGATGTGAGGTCTGTCCTCTAATTGCTTATGGAGAGGTGAATTTCACACCTACTGTGAGGTCAAACCAGCTGGATTGTGGCATAGAAATGTGCATACCTTAAGGAGTCTGTGGACTCTGGAGAGATGCAGAGTGTCTCTGGAGAACTGGCTGCAGAAATAGGCTGTTCAATTCATGGGGGCTGCCTAGTGTGACAAGCTGCGTAGCAGTTGGAGATTGGGTTGCTCCCATGGAGGGGGAGCAGGGCTGATGCAGGCAGGAAGGGCATTGGTGCTGAGGCTGGGTGTGATGTGCTCCCCACTGAAGGATCTCTGAGGGGCTTAAAAACAGGGTTTGGAGGAAGTTTATTCTTCTGTGTGCTAGGTGGGATGAACTTCTGGGGCTGGTTAACCCCAGGTTGGCACTGTGGACTTGGTTGTACCTCTGAATGAGGCATCGGGCAGCCTGTGAGAGTACAGGCTCAGCCTCTTGGGCCCAGGAGGAGATAAATGTAACCTCAGAGTAGGGGTCTCCCAGGGCAACTTTCTTTGTATGTACAGTGAAAATCTGCTTTCCATCTAGGGGTTGGACTAGATGATCTCTAAAGGTCCCTTCCAACCCTACCATTCTATGATCTCTGCAGAGGGCAAACCACCTTGGATGGGTGGTACTGGTGTATAAAGGATGGGTTTTGCATGCTTGTACTGCAGACTGACCCACAGAGCTGTCAAGGTATTCCTGTCCCAGTGTAACCCTTTCCCTCCCTGCCCTGGGTAACTCACGGCACACCCAGGGGGACTCTGCCTCTCCATTGCCTTGAGGCATGGAGTAAAGGGACCTCTAGAGATCAATCATCTAGTCTAACTCCCCATCTAAACCAGAAGCACCTAGATCAGGTCACACAGGGGTATAGGATTGGGCTACAAACCCTATCCTGTTCCACTGCAATCTCTGCCAATATTGTGGCAAATCAGGAAATAGAAGTATGATTTGAGGTGATTCAGAGACAGTTTCTCTCCCTGCAGTAAGGATGGGCTCTGCTGCTCTTGGTCCTCCCTGCTGACTCCACAGAGAGTATCTCTGCTTCAGGATAGCTGCTCATATCATGGAGGTGTTCAAGGAGGTGGGTCCTGAGAACCTGCTCCATCAGCCACTTCAACAGGGCCTCTGCAGCCTCCTCTGCACAGCAATGCTGAAGGGAGCAGCACTGTGGCAGGAGAGATGTGCTCCAGCTACTCCCTTGCCCTCAGCAGCCCCTTGCTTTGGTGCTGTTTGGCTGCCTCAGGGGAAGTTTTGCCCTTTGGTGCTGCCTTGAACTGACTGACAGTTATTGATGGGAAGGAGAGAGGACTGAATAATTTTGGAGATAAAATTTGAGATGCAGTCAGGTGTCAGGGTGAACTGCACGTGTACAGCTGAGAGCAGAACTGTCTCTGGCTGTCCCTTAGCCCAGCTGGTGGGTGACTTGGACATCCTTCATTCACTCCTGCCCCTGAACCTGAAGCTGGTGTCTTTAAGATGCCAAAGCTGCTGCTTTGATTTGCTGCTTGGAGATTGCTGCAGGACGGTAAGCTGTGATTTCCTCATCTCCCATTTGATGGCTAATCTCAAAGCTGTGGCTGCTTGCAGTTAGGGTTATAGATCATGATCCCCTCCTGAAAGAAAGAGCTATTGATCTGAAATGTTCCCAGCAGTATTGGATCAGCAGTGTTACAGCACAGTGAGTGGCAGCTCAGCAAACTGAATCCGATTCGATGAAGGGGTAGCAACAGGGCAAGCAAAACCAAAAGGGAGAGTTGCTGTCATGCTGCACCTTGGTGCTATCCTTAACCATCATGTGCAAATTTCCCTTCCTGCCAAGTCAAGCTTTCTCTTGCTTTATGAGAGTAAAGAGCATCATCTGTCCAAGCAGAGATGCATTTTGTGGACAACTTGACTTTCGGCTAGTAATTTAAGGAATTACTTGGAGTACAGGCTTCTCCATACCCCCTTCCTCCTTTCTTCTGGATGAGTTGCGGGGAGCCTGGAGCATCTCTGCCACCAGAAGGAAATAAATGAAAACCCTCTAAAGCTGTGCACTGAGATGGGGCTTTTTTGGGCTTGAAGATGAGTGTAGGGGCTTCAGAACTGGTCCTCTACTAGTACACCCCTGCTTGTGTCTGGGAGGTGTCTGCAGCCCTGTGACCCTTGGGAACAGTGTGTCATCCTGTGCTCACCTACTAAATCCTGTCTGTCTGAGGTACTTCTCTTCCCAAGCTGCTGGGCTGCCTTGTTAGAGAATCCTCTGGATCCAAAAAGGGGAGGATTTGTGTTCTTCTTGGGTAGAAAATACTGGGGACGTGGCTCAGCATGAAGGGGCTATTGCAGCTTAGCTGGGGGCTGATGTGACCTGCTGAAAAGGGTGGCTGCTCCTCCTTGCTGCTGTCATCTTCTTGTTTCCCTAAGCATCTGAGTTTTGCCATGTTGGCAAGTGGAAAAGAGTTGTATTGATTCGTGGAAGTGTTTGCTGTCCCTGCAGAAAAGCAGAGGGGAGAAAGCATCAGCCTTTGATAATCTCCTACTTGTTCTTTGTCACTTGATCTTCTGAGGAATCTTTTCTTTGACTACTGAGAGTGCGATCACTTGGCATCATGGAAGACAGCTGCATATCGTGCCTGTGTGATCAGGAAAAGGGTGTAAGTTTTGTTTATCAGTGTCAGCTTTCTTTTGCCTGCATAACTACTGTGCTGGCTCTGCTATGTGCTGCCACAGGCAGGTAAACAGTGGTTTCCTGATGCCTTGTAATGAGGGAGAAAAGACAAAACCTTCCTTGGTATTCCTGGTTTTGTCACAGTCCCAATTTGAGACCCTGTATCTTTTGACTTGATCCTTGACCTCTCTGATCCACAGTCCTGTGTCAGTGCTGGAGCTCTCAGCCACCTGATTTCCAGCAGCTGTCACACAGCCAGGTGAGGCTACTGCCTTCAGGATGGTGCCTGGTGAGCAGATCCCCTTCCACCTTTCCAGGGATGAGCTGCTGTCAGATTCAGCTGACATTGCTTCTCCCTGATCTCACTGGGTTTCTCACTGGTGAGAAGTCAGATGATTTTCAGACAGTGTATAAAGCCTCTTGGTCAAACAAGGTGTAAGCAAGAGGAGAACATGCAGTTCCTGTTCCCATAGTTGCTACTTCCCTCATTAGCACAGGATTTGTTTCATTTACTAATTTAACTGCTCATCTCAAGCTTTTGCTGCCATTCTCTTCATTAAAGAAACAGCCATATGGAGAGATGGCAAAACATGGAGATAAAACCGGTGACAGTGAGGGCTGCTGCTTTAGGGATTCTGTTTCTTGTTCTGACTGATGGGAGATGTTGTTGATATCTGGGCAAATTGTGGAGGCTGCAGGGAGGAAAGGCTTTGAAGAGCATGTCATCATTGTTCACAGCTCTTTCCAACTTCTCTCAATGAATTGGAGCAGACTTGAATTAGAAAGAGGGTGCTTTTAAAATCTCATAGAACTTATTCCCACCGCCCCCCCCCCAAAGCATCTGAATAATTAGCCCAACCATCAGTGTTTGTTCCTAGTGAGCCACAGGCAGACAGCTCCGCGCCCTTGCAATGATGTCTGCAATGCTATTTAGAAATGAGTGTTAAAGGAACTTTACAGGGTATGAGCAGCACTGGGCCTGAGTATGTGGTCTGCTCCATGGTGAGCAAAGCTTCTGAAGATACGTAGGCTTAACTCTTTCCAGAGCTGCGCCACCAGAGCCTCGTGATGCTCCAAAAGCTCATCTTGAGACTTCTAAACCATTAGTTTGTTTTATAAAGGCTGTGTTTTGCTAACGCGGCACTACCAGTTTGCTGCTTTCCACCCAGTTTGGTCGTGCCGGGGCTGCAGGGCCGGGAGCGGCAGTGCCGCGGGTGTCCCTGGGCACGGGGCTGCTGCTCCGGGGGCCTCCTTGGCTGCTGCCGGGGCTGGAGGCGGCTGGAGCCCTGCAGCGGGACCCTGGCAGGGCAGCGGCAGCGGCAGGGTCCCTGCTTGAAGCCCCCCGGGCGGGCGGTCGCAGTGGGAGTTGGGGGGCGGCTGTGGGGGCGAGGCGGGGCCGGACCCGGTTGAAGCCCGCGGCGGCTGCCCCGTGCGGGTGCGCGGCGCGGGGCGGACCCGAGTGAAAGCCACCGGGGTTGGGGCAGCCCCCGGCTTTGGGCTGGGGCCCTGCAGCGGTGGCAAGAGGTGCCCGGGCAAAGGCTTTGGTGCTGAGGTGAGGGAGCGCTGGCCCAGGCTGCCCAGGGAGGGTGTGGAGGCTCCTTCTGCAAAGAGAGGTTTCCAACCCCACCTGGACACGTTCCTGTGTCCCCTGAGCCAGGGGAAGCTGCCGGAGCAGGGGCTGGGGCTGGAGCAGCTCTGCAGGGCCCTTCCAGCCCCCAGCATTCGGGAATCTGTGACCCTGTGAAAGCTGGGACCGCCGGGGGGGGGCTGCCCCAGGGGAGGGTGAGACTGCAGACATGGGAAGGTCTCATCACTGTTGGACTCAGCACGAAGCACAACCCAAAGCTCTTTCTCAAAGACAACTTCTGAGTGATGACCTGGGCAGTGACAACAGCCTGATGCGATGCAGTGCCGGGCAGGGACCCTTCCCCTCGCTGCTGGCTCCAGGCTGGGCTCCCAGGAGGAGCGGGGCATGAGCAGGCTGGGGGGGGAGCTCAGCCAAGCAGCAGCACAAGGCAATCCCAAGAAGCCAGGACGGCTGGGCACGACATGCAGGGCGGAGTCGAAGCAAAGTGAGTGTTCAGGGGCACCTTCAGCACTGTGCTGGGGAGCAGGAGGCATGTGCTGTGCGGGGCCGCGGCTGCGCTGCCCGTCCCGGCTGTGGGTGGCAGTGGGTGGCAGCAGCACGCCGCTTTCACCACCAGTTTTCTTCCGCTTGCTGCACATTGGTGCCGGGTCAGGGACACGGCAAGAGGCGACGTGTCAAAGGCTCCCGGGAATGTGTCCTGCAGCACATTTCCCCCTGGCCCTCCAGGCTCTGCCTGTCCAAGGGTGCCCATGCCAGAGGCGCTACCGTCCAGAGGGCTCAGCCCAGCCAAGGTGTCCTTCTGTCCTGGCTCTGGGGACACAGGGACACAGCTCAGAGTCGGCTCTCCATGAAGTACTCTGCCAGCCCCCTTATCAGCTGGGATCCCCCGCTCCCTGAGCATCCCTCACAGCCCGCCCAGGACACAGGGAGCCACACGGGTGGGATGTGGGAGATAAGGAGCTGGGGGGCTGTCCCAGTGCGATCTGGGGGCTGGGGAGGTGAGTGGGACCGGGAAACCTGGGGTGCTCCCAGGCTGGTGCTCAGGAAGCAGCTGAGGCAGGAGTGGGTGCTCTTGGCCAGCAGCAGAAGGGGTTGTGCTGGGCTGGGGGGGACACGGGGAAGCTGGTGGCTGCAGGAGGACTGAGGCGGGGTGAGGAGACTCGAGGAAAACAGGGGCCCTAGGGGAGGGCGTGAGGGAGCAGGGAACACTGGGCAGTGCCGACAGACTGGCATAGTGCAGGGGGCACTGGAGCAGGGGCAAGGGGACAGCTGTGGAGCGAAGGACAGCGCGGCAGGGGCGTTGCGGGGAGACGGCGGTGAGGGGGGAGGCGGCGGTGCGGGGGGAGGGGGCGTTGCTGGGTGGGGGTGGGGTTGAG
>WBNH01000157.1:0-120039 GCA_013401255.1 Urocolius indicus | reverse complement strand
CGGCGTTGCGGGAGGGGGCGGCCCGGCGCTGCCCCACGTGCGCGTGACGCGGGCGGGGGCCGCGCGCGGAGCGGAGCGGCGGGAGCTGCGGAGAGGTTGCGGGGCCATGCAGCCCCCCGCACCCGCCTCCATCCACATGCAGCCCCCCGCGGCCGCCCCCGAGCCCACCGCCCCGGCGGGGGCCGAGCTGCTGCGCTGGCAGTGGCGGGAGGTGCAGGCGCCGTGTCTGGTGGCCGCCTGGATCCTGGTGGCCAGCCTGGCCAAGATCGGTGAGTGCCTCGTGTCCCCGCGCCCCGCAGCCCCCCACCGGCGGGGGCGGCCGGGATGGGATGCGGCGTGGCCGGGGCGGCGGGTGCCACCGCACACCGGGGCGCGGGTGACGGGGACACAGATGGGCAGAGGCCGGCTGTGCCACCATCCTCAGCCGGGCTGCGGTGGCCCCGTGCCGCATCCTCCGTCCGTCCCGCGGTGGGGTGAGGAGTTGAAGGGATGTGGGGAGCGGGGGGGACCCGGCGGGCTGTCCCTGCGAGGGGCAGACGGGTGAGTGTAGGGGAGGGAGAGTTCGGGAGGGGAAGAGTGGTCGAGCTGAGGCTGACTGGAAGCCATTGGATCCCCCCAGCCCTGGCTGGGGTGGTGCCGATGTTGGGCAGGATGTGTCCCGGGAAGCCTTGGGGACAGGTCCGTGCCTGTGGTCCCCTCCAGTGGGTCACTCCACATGGCCTCGGGCTCCCCAGCACAGGGCCCCGCAGCCCGGAGGAGGCTGCAGTGCCAGGGGCTGCGTGGGGAAGTGCAGGGAGAAGGCGTGTGAGCTGCTGCAAGGCTCTGCTCCCCCTGACACCCTGGCTGCTGGGGAGGGGGTGACAGCCCGGGGGTGCCAACAAGGTCACCCGAGGGCTGGTACCCTCCAGTGCCTGCGCTGGGCCCAGGGGATGAGACTGTGACCTTGAGGCAGGTTTCCTCCTGGGCACAGCCTCCATGGCTGGGGCACGGGAACCCTCTTAGTTTGGAGCCAGCTCAGGAAATGTGTGCTCAGAGTGAGGCAGGGGAGTCTCTGAGGAGCCAGGGAGCAGCAGCAGCTTTGGGTTCACAGGGGACAGCCACATCTGTGGCCACCAGCCAGCCTCTGCCTGCCCCAAGCATCCTCAAAGCCCATTGCTGTGGATCTCCTCCTCACCTTCTCGCCAGGGACACCTAAAGCATCGCGAGGAGTGACTTAAAGAGTGTTGTGAGCTTAAAAACACAGCCCTGTGTCTGCAGCTGTGCCACCTCCAGCTGCCAGCATCCCTCCTACCTGCAGGAGATCAGAGAGACGATTCCTTTCCCTGGATGTTGTTTTCCTCTCTCGCATGTCTCCCAGGAGCTGCTCCCTGTGCGGGTTTCCCCTGCCACCCTCGCCCATTGCCCCTGCCATGCTGGGGGGTGCAGGGGGGCCTGAGCAGGGGGCATTCCCAAGCACCCAGCTCCCGTGTACCTCCAGGCCTGAGGCAAGCTGATGGCCACTCTCCATGTGGGTGGGAGACACAATCCCGATGGCCGGCAGCTGGGGGCTGCCTTGCTCAGCGCATCCACTCAGGACGGTGAATACTCAGAGCCCAGAGGCAGGAGTGACGCCCAGGCCTGGAGGAAGGGCTGTGGGCAGCACCCTGGCAGAGCTGTCCCCAGAGGTGGCTTCTGTGGTCGCCACGGGAGCCCACGAGGAGATGGAGCTGGGGGCAGAGGGTGTCGGGGAGCGGAGGATGCGGTGCCGGCTGCAGTGGCCATGAGCACCGGGCACCGGCTGGCACAGAGGAGCAGCTGCGCTCATGGTGCTGGGCTGTCAGCTCACAGCCCTGTGACTGCAGGGGAGGAAGTGGCCTCATGCCTGGGCCATGGGGAAATGACACTGTGGGCTCTGTTCTCAGAGGCAGTCACCATGCTGGGGTGCCCCGAGCCAGCAAACACAGGGGGTGGGGAAGAGCTGGCTTGGGTGTTGCCTTCCTGCATAGCCAGGCGTGCTCCGGGCTGTGCTGCCTTTGGCACCCTGACTCAGAGCACAGACCTGCTTGGATGGGATGTGGGGAGCAGGGAAGCAAGGAGCGTTGCCCCACACACACTCCTCACTCAAGGCTGCCTTGTGGGCAGGGGTTTCCCAGCAGATGGATGGGTTTTCTCCCAGCAGCATCATCGTGGGTTGTCACCCTCTCTCCTTGCACCATCACCTTGGTGCCCACCAGCTTGTGGCTGGGTGTAGACGTTCTGCCATTTTCCCCAAACACTGGAGGAGAGGAGCTTGGGAAGGGCAAATCCTGTGTTATGGATGCCTGAGTGAGGATTATGGCTCTGAAGTTAATTCACATGTGGCTAAGTTACTGTTGCTGTGGGAACCTTTAATGCTGAAATGCTTGACTGGCACGTGTAAAATTAGAGCTCGTTCGCCCCGTCCTCGCTGGCTCGTGTGCTACTGTTTGCTCAGGAGGGTGGTGGCAGCTTACCCCCTCAGCTTGGGGGGGGTTTTGGACGAGCAGGGTGTTTCCCATCGACACTGCTCCCTTCTTTGCCCAGGTGTTTGACTCATGGGAAGGAACAAGGGATGCCAGCCAGGAGCCACATCCTCGTGTGCCCACAACATCTCAGCAGGCGTTCCTCCTGGGTCTCTCCCTGGCAGCCAGGGCACGTCTCCAGAGCACGGGGAGCTCAGATGGGTTGCTGGAGCAGGGATCTTTGGCAATGCTCCCAAGCATGCAGAAAGGGGCTGGACGCCTTGTTCTCCTCTTGCAAACTTCAGAGCGAGCCGTGTTCCCGTGGGTGGAAGTGGTGGCGCAGCGTGCCGCAGGCGCTGAGCCAGCAACCATGCGCCCACCGGCGCTGCCTTCGCCGGCCTCGCAGGGCTGAGCAGGTTCTGTCATGGCTCTCGTGGTCATTGGGCAGGAACTCCACCGGGCTGGAGCCCAGCCAGCCCTGCTCCAGGCTGTGGCTTTGCCTGGAGAGCTGCATTGTCCGCACAGCCACTGCCTGCGTGGCTGAATCACAGCCGCTGGCAGCAAGCGGAGGGGGCTAGGGGTGAGGATGGATGTTCTGGGCTGGGGCCGTGGCTGCAGAGCTGTGGCAGAGGCTTGGCCACGGATGCTCTGTGGCTCCTTCCCCTTGAGGCGGTTGGTGATGGAGCTGCACGTCATCCACCGCTTGTTCCCGGCACCTTACGGCTGGGGAGCGGCGCCGGGGCTCACCGGGATGGCACGGGCAGGGCTCACGGTGCCGAACCGTGCCAAGGAGCAGCGCAGGTCACTGTAAAGGCCTCAACAGGAGGAGAAGCAGCCCGTAGCCTGCAAGTTCAGTGTCAGGCTCAAAGCTGTTGCCTTTGGTTAGAAACCAGATCCTTGGTGTGGAGTTATCTCCTGTGCTTCGGTGCTCAGCTGCAGCACATGAAAGCAAATCAACTAGGAGGGGTAAGGAAAGGAGAAAGGAAGAACATCAGGAGGCCTCTGCTGTGCTTTCCAGGGTGTCTGCATCTCAGGGACCATGGGACATGGCCCAGAAGGGGTAGGACTGGGACAGGTTCAGAGGAGAATGACAAAGGCGTAGAGACATGGAAACCTGCTGATGAAACTCTGCCTGTTCCTGGGCTCCTCTCCAAGTCTGTGCCACTGGGGATGGGAGCCTGGGCTGAGCAGACCTCATGGTCTGTCCATGGAGGTTCCTAGGGAGGGAAGAAGCCGAGTCACCTTGGCTTGATGTGTGACCAGAGCACAGCTTTCCTTCTGATGGGACAAGCAATGGGCACCTTTACACCAGCTAAAGGGCCTCGAGGACTGGGGTTTGGGTTGGCAGCAGGGCTGGGCTTGCAGCCAAATGACAGCTCTGAGGCTGCCCTGATGTCCCTGGTACCTGCTGGGTGCTCAAGGACAGAGGTGGCTCTGGAAGAACACACTTCCCTGGAGAAGTTTTCTTCATCAGATGGCCAAGTCATGGTACAGAGCTGGGCTGGAGTCACAGCAATGCCAGAGCTCAGTGACGGGGGGCAGAACCTCTGTGACCCTCAGCAGCCTTTCTCCAAGCACTGCACTTTGTGGGTAGCAAGAATAGAGCACCCCATGCTAGGGAGGAGAAATCTGCAGGGATGGGGGGCTGCCCAGGTGGAAGTTGGGATGGTTTGGGATTACGCAGGAAGCCCTAGCCCTGGGGACAAGGCTGTCTGGAGGAGCGAGTCCCCTGTGCTGTGACGTCCCGCTGGCTTGTGCCTGAGCTGCAGGCAAACTGCCATGGAGCTGATGGATGAATACCAGGACATACTCTGCTTACTTTGAAAAAGACATCCTGTTCTATGGCAGCTTAAGATTGGCTCCAGAGCTTGCAGAGGATGAACTGATTATTCAAAGCACCTCTAAATGTGCGGCTCGTGCTTTGCGTGCAGGTAGCTCAGCTGGTGCTGAGGGAGGCTGTGCTCTGGCACAGGGACTGCTGCAGACGTTTGCATGCTGCCTCATCTGCAAACAAGGTCACCCCATTGCCAGGGCTGAGAGTCCTCTTCTCTGTGGGGGGTAACGTGTCCCAGCCAGCCAGGCTGTCCTCTGCTTGTGATGCTGTGAACGTGCTGGCTGGCTGCCGCTTTCTTTGAAGCACAGATACCAGCCATAAAAGAAAAAAAGGCCATTAAAAAGCAAAATGCATTGCTGCTTGGCTTATTAGATAATGGCTTGGGAGGGAGAGGGACATCCCAAAGAACTGGGAGCCTGGAATCCTCACCAAGGAGCTGGCTGGAAGGTGTTCGTGCACACGTGGCCTCAAAGCTGCCCTGGGTTCTCCCTCGTTCACCCCAGGGTCTGTCATAGAATCAATGGTAGGGGTTGGAAGGGACCTCTAGAGATCATCGAGTCCAACCCCCCTGCAGAAGCAGGTTCACCTAGATCAGGTCACATAGGAACATGTCCAGGCAGGTCCACTTAACCTCCATGGAGCCTCAGGATCTGGGATGCTCTTTCTATGAGCCCATTTGGCTGATGCTTTCTTTCTTCCTTTTCTTCTAGTTTTCCACCTGTCAAGGAAGGTGACGTCTGTCGTCCCGGAGAGCTGCCTCCTCATCCTGCTGGGGCTGGGCCTGGGGGGCATCGTGTTGGCCGTGGCGAAGAAAGCCGAGTACCAGCTGGAGCCCAACATGTTCTTCCTCTTCCTTCTGCCCCCCATTGTCCTCGACTCTGGCTACTTCATGCCCAGCCGGCTGTTCTTCGACAACATCGGCGCCATCCTCACCTACGCGGTGGTGGGCACGCTCTGGAACTCCTTCACCACCGGCGCTGCGCTCTGGGGGCTGCACCAAGCTGGGCTTATGGGTGGGTGCACAAGGCTGTCCAGCTTGGGCCACAGCCCCAAAAGATGTGTTGGAGGTGCAAAGCACACCCTCCAAGTTCAACTGCCCGGCCCTGCTGTGGATGCACAGGAGCTGCAGCAGGAGCTGCAGCAGGAGCGGGGTCCCAGTGTGTTGGGCACGGTGCTCTGGCAGCACTGCTGAGCATGCAGGGCAAAAGGGCCCTGCTCGGTGCTGGGCTCACTCATGGCTCTGCGAGTTGCCAACCTTGGCCAGCTTTGCTGTCTCGCTGCCATGGTCCCTGTCCTTGTCTGACACCACTGGCCCTGGCCGGCCTGTGCTGCGGTTTGAGCTCTCCCGAGCCTGAAGGAACTGCTTGATGCTTGGACCCGAGGTGGGGCTGCCGAGCCTCCTTCAGTGCCTACCTGTTGGAGAGGCAGTGATGGACCTGGGTGCCAAAAGAGACTCCTAAGCCCTGCTCCCATCATGCAGCACGGATGTGCTGAGCCCCACTGTGCCTGGGGGACCCCGCAGGGCTGGGAGCACTCCTGGGTTCAACCCAGCGCACTCTGAGTGGGGAGATGCTGCAGCCAAGTCACCGGGAGCAGATGGGGGGACAGGCTTGTTTCAGCCTGGTGAGAAGGGCTCTGGGGCAGAGGGTCTGCCTGAGCTCGGTCCTTCTGTCCTAGCAGATCCCGGTGTCGAAGCTGGGCTGATGGATTTCCTGCTCTTCGGCAGCCTCATCTCAGCTGTGGACCCCGTGGCAGTGCTGGCAGTCTTTGAAGAGGTCCATGTAAATGAGACCCTCTTCATCATCGTGTTTGGGGAGTCTCTCCTGAATGACGCTGTCACTGTGGTGAGTTGGAGCTCGGAGGACTCCAGTGTTGAGCCTGACGTGGGCTGGGGTGTTGGAGCCCCCCAGGATGGGCAGAGGATGACATCCCCAAACTGAGGGCAGATTTGTGCAGTGCTGTCTTAGTCCTTTGTTTCTCCTGCCCCTGGGGCACTGTGCCTGTGACATGTGCTGTCACCTGGCAGGTTTGGGGCAGGAGATGCCCCTTCCACCCGGCCCACAAGTGCTGCTGCTCTCAGGGCAGGGCCATACTCTGCCTTCCCCAAGGGAAACTTCCCCTTGCCTGCAGGTGCTCTACAAGGTCTTCAACTCTTTTGTGGAGCTGGGCCCAGCGCACATCCACGCCACCGACTACGTGAAGGGGGTAGGTGAGTATGTGCCCCACCTCTGCCTCTTCCCTTAGTGTGGGAGTGTGGAGGGGTTAGGCATGGGTGCTGCCTGACTGTGGGGTAGGTGCTGAGCACCACAGCTCTGCCATCTCCACCCTGGTGCTCACAAGGCAGCTGCCATCACAGGATGCTTCGGTGGGAAGCCTGGGTGTGAGCACAGGGCTGGGCTGTCCCCTTCCTGGGCACAGGAGTTGGGTTAGCTTGCTGATGAGCCTTTTCCCCTTCCCACCAGCCTCCTTCTTCCTGGTGAGCCTGGGGGGCACGGCCGTGGGGCTGCTCTTTGCCTTCCTGCTGGCGCTGATCACGCGGTTCACCAAGCGCGTGCGCATCATCGAGCCGCTCTTCGTCTTCCTGCTGGCCTACGTGGCCTACCTGGCCGCAGAGATGGTCTCACTCTCTGCCATCCTGGCGTGAGTACCTGGCGGGGCGCTCCGAGAAACCCAGGGCACAGGCAGCAAGCAGCCCCTTTGCTCGTCCTGCTTCAGGGTCACACCAGCTCCTCCTGTCCCTTGGCAGAGTCACCTTCTGTGGGATCTGCTGCAAGAAGTACGTGGAAGCCAACATCTCGCAGAAATCCCGCACCACGGTCAAGTACACCATGAAGACCCTGGCCAGCAGCTCCGAGACCATCATCTTCATGTTTCTGGGCATCTCAGCTGTGGACACCTCCAAGTGGGCGTGGGACACAGCACTGGTGCTGGGCACCCTGTTCTTTATCCTGCTCTTCAGAGCCGTGGGTCAGTGTGCCCCGCTGGGCTTCTGCCTGGTAGCATCATGCCAAAACCTGAGGTTACCCCAAGGAAGGCCAAGGGCTGAGGCCAGCCGTGGCTCCTGGCTGGGGTTTTGCCTCATCCCCAGCGGCTGGAAGGGCTCTGCCGGCATCCCAAGCTCTCTTGCTCCTTCTCCCCCAGGTGTTGTCCTCCAGACCTATGTGCTCAACCGCTTCCGCCTCATCCCCTTGGACAGGATTGACCAGGTGGTCATGTCCTACGGCGGCCTCCGCGGCGCCGTGGCCTTCGCGCTGGTCATCCTGCTGGACAGGACGAAGGTGAAAGCCAAAGACTACTTTGTGGCAACAACCATCGTGGTGGTGTTCTTCACTGTCATTGTGCAGGTGAGGGTGGGCACCGTGCCTTCTTCCAGAGCTGGCCTGGGGGGCCAGGGCACCTGCGGACGTGTGCTTGGGGCCAGTACCACCTGGACACGTTCCTGTGAGACCTGATCTAGGTGGGAGCTGCTCCTGCAGGGGGTTGGGCTGATGATCTCTAAAGGTCCCTTCCAACCCCTATCACTCTGATTCTTTGATTCTATGACCCTTGGTCCTCAGTGCCTCCTGGCACCCCATCCATCACCAGGCTGGTGTGCAGAGCTGCCACAGTGGCTGTCACAGCAGTGGGGCTGTGGCCCATGTTGTTTCCCTGTCAGCCTCTTGTTCTGGCACTGGCTGTGAGAGCAGTGATGCTCTGTGCCTCGCCACGTTGTTCTCTTTGCCATACTGTTCATGGCCCCTGGCTCTCGGGTTCCTTTGCCCCAGGAAGGAGAACAGCAGGGCAGATGGATGTGAGCCTCGGGAAAAGGGTAGGACAGGTTGCTGTGGCACGGGCCTATCGCCCAGGCCCTGGGCACAGGGGTCAGGGTTGCTAGGGGCACGCACAGCTGGCACAGCTGCTGTCCCTGGTCACTCGCTGCTGCCTCTGCTCCCTATGCCCCAGCCATGCACCCTCTCGCCCTCCCAGTCTTTCCCTTGCCTTTTCCCACTGTTCCAGGGCCTCACCATCAAGCCCCTGGTGACATGGCTGAAGGTGAAGCGCAGTGACCACCACAAGCCCACGCTGAACGAGGAGCTGCATGAGCACGTAGGTGCTGTGGCCAGTGGCTGCCCCTGGCTGGGGCTGGGCAGGGTGACACATGCCCTCATCACCCCTGCGGCCTCAACACCTCTCTCACCCTCTTCTCCTCGCTCAAGGCCTTTGACCACATCCTGGCAGCAGTGGAGGACATCGTGGGCCACCATGGCTACCATTACTGGCGGGACAAGTGAGTGTCTCAGGCAGGACCCTGTGCCAGCCCTCAGGAGGATGGGGGCCGTGTGCCAGTTGTGGGGACACCGTGGGGTCCCTGCTGGGGAACACCCCTGCTGTCAGCAGGGCCGGGAAGGCTGTGTGTCTGCCTGGCAGTCCCTCTGCAAGGAGACCACCTGGCTGCTGGTGTGCAGCAGACCCAGGTCCCAGAAGCATCCCTGAGAGAGGTTGGGCAGATGCTGTGAGGCTTGGCATCATTTGCCCAAGCTGGAGCTGCTGAGGGGCCGTAGGGTGCTTCCCCATGGACGGAGCTGCGCTGGGTGCTGAGGAGGGAATAGCCCTGCCAAAGCCTGGGCTGGGCAGTGTTTATCTGCAGCAAGGCGACAGGAAAAGGATGCAAAAAGGCATTTCCTGGAGGGGAAGGGCTGCAGCAGGGCAGCCTCAGCCCTGCTCCCACTGCTGCCCATAGCCCTGCCGTTCTCTGGCATCCCCTTGGACAGGGATGAAGGGTCAGAGTGTCCCCCCTGCCTTCCCCAGCAGCCTGTCCCCAGGCACAGCCAGGCCCTGGTGCCCAGCCTGCTTTAGACAGCCATCCTTGGGTGGGCAGGGTGTCCCCAGCCCTGGTACCCTGCAGGGGCTGAAGCACTCGTGTCTGTGTCTGGTGGCAGGTGGGAGCAGTTTGACAAGAAGTACCTGAGCCAGCTCCTGATGCGGAAATCTGCCTACAGGCTGCGGGATGAGATCTGGGATGTTTACTACAAGCTGAACATCCGTGATGCCATCAGCTTTGTTGACCAGGTAGGGGTGGTAGGACAGCCCTGACAGGAGCTTGCTGACCTGGGCTGGCAGTGCCCATGTCTATGGCTATATGTGTACCCTCTGGCCAGACAGTGGGCACCCCCAGTCCGTCTGGGTCCTCGCTGCCCTCACGCCAGCTTCGCCTTCCCACCTCCAGGGCGGCCACGTGCTCTCGGCTGCCAAGCTGGCGCTGCCCTCCATGCCCAGCCGCACCTCCATGTCGGAGTCGTCGGTCACAAACCTCCTGTGAGCACAAGCACCCCTCCCGAGCCCCTGGGCAGATGCTGCCCTCTTTCCCAGGGAGCCTGTCTTCATCAGCTCCGTGTGCCCCCTCCCCAACCTGCAGGAGGGAGAGCGGCAGCGGCGCGTGCCTGGACCTGCAGGTGATCGACACGGTGCGGAGCCGCCGGGACAAGGAGGACGCGGCCATGCACCATGTGCTGCGAGGGAGCCTGTACAAGCCCCGCCGGCGGGTGAGCGCTGCCCCCACGGCCACGGCCTGCGGCTCACCCACCCCTCACCCTCACCCCAGCGACAGGAGCAGGGCTGGAGGATGCTCTGCGGGGCCGGCTGCTCACCCTCTTGTCTCTTTGCCTCTCCCCTCGGCCAGTACAAGGCCAGCTACAGCCGTCACTTCATCTCTCCAGATAAACAAGAGCGCCAAGACAAAGAAATCTTCCGGCAGAACATGAAGAGGCGGCTGGAGACCTTCAAGTCCACAAAGCACAACGTCTGCTCCTCCAAGAGCAAGGCCAGGCTGAAGGAAAAGGGCAGGAAGAAGGCAAGTGCTTCTCAGGATCCTGCTCCCTTCCTAGCTCTGAGATTTGGCCTCCCCCAGGATGCAGATGGTCAGGTCCTTTGGGTTATATAGGATGTTTGCCCCAGCCCCTGCATCATCCCCCCATCGCCCACCTTGGCAGAGAAGGAGCTGCCCTGGAAGGGAGACCAGGTTGACCTGGCTGTTTATGTCTCTTCATATTCCACCAAAATTGTGCCAGTGGATATGCAGAAGACGTGGAACCAAAGCATCTCCTCCCTGGAGAGCATCGCTTCCCCTCCAGGCACTGAGAGCGGTCCTCAGCACAGGAGGTTTGCCTGCCCTGTGCTGGAGGAGCAACCCCAGTCTGCGAGGGCATGGGCAGGTTCAGGGCCCGTGGGGAAAGCAGCTCATCTCCCCTCAGCCCTGCCTGTGAGCGTGCTGGTGTCGCATGCCCACGTGTCCCCACCGCAGCAGCACTGCCGTGGGGTGGCTCTTCCCTGGGCAAAGAGCTCCCAAGCCCTAGAGAAGTCCTATGTTTGTGTTCCAAGAGCACTCAGCATAGAGTGGCGTGAATGGCAGTGCAGCCAGGCTCAGACCTGTGGCCCTGTGCCTTGAATCGAGCCTTAAGCATCTTCTCTGTTTTGGGGACTCCTGAAGCTGTAGCAGCTGAGCTGTTCATTGTAGGGCTATGAGGACACAGTTGCTTAAGAACTAGGAACTGCTAACTGCCAGCTGCCAGCTCAGGGGTGGAGATCAGCACCCCTGGGGTTACCCTGGCTCACTGGGCTGTCTGGGCTGGGGTAAGGGATTTGCATGGATCAAGGTCCCAGCCAGTCCCTCTTCCCTTGCAGAAGAACATCTCCCTGAGCAGTGAAGCACCCAATGGGAAGACACACAGAAACGTGCCCTGGCAGGAGGCTGGTGAGGCTGGTGGCAGGCAGGGTTTGCCAAGGGGGGGTGGGGGTTGGGATGAGAGCAGTGCTGTGCCTGCCCTCTGCCAGCCCATGGCACGACAGCACCCAGGGCTGTGTGAGCACCCAGTCCTTCTTCCTTGGGGACAGTCCTTTCGCCACAGGGTTCCCCATCCTCCAAACCAACTCCCTCCATCTGGCTGCAGCTCCTGTCCTGGTGATGGTCAGCTCAGAGGAGGAGGAGAGCGATAGCTCCGAGACAGAGAGGGAGGATGACGAAGGGATTGTGTTCATTGCTCGAGCCACTGATGAGGTTCTGCAGGGAAAGACAACTCATGGTAAGCACTGCTGCTCCCACATCAGGGCAGCTGCATGGGGCAGCTTGTCCTTCATCCACGTGGGGAACAAAGTTGCCTTGGCTTGGGTAGAACCACAGTCAGCAGAGCATGAATGTGTGAATTGCTGTTGTCTGTGGCTGTGGAGGCATGGCAAAGCCTCCCTGGCAGCTCCTGTGCTGCTGGGCCAGCTGCCCATTCCCTGGCGTTGGTTCCACAAAGTCTGTGTGGCACAGGGAGCGATGGCAGCAAGAGCTGGTCAAGATCCCTCTCACCATCCCACCTCCTGCATCCCCAGGCAGCCTGGACGTTTGCCCCAGCCCCTGCATCATCCCCCCATCGCCCACCTTGGCAGAGAAGGAGCTGCCCTGGAAGGGAGACCAGGCTGACCTGGCTGTTTACGTCTCTTCGGAGACTACCAAAATCGTGCCAGTGGATATGCAGAAGGCATGGAACCAAAGCATCTCTTCCCTGGAGAGCATCGCTTCCCCTCCAGGCACTGAGAGCGGTCCTCAGCACAGGAGGTTTGCCTGCCCTGTGCTGGAGGAGCAACCCCAGTCTGCGAGTCCGGCAGAGGTGGAGCAGGGCTCCTGCTTCCAGTTCCCCAGCCACGTGCCCAAGAGTGGCCGGTCACAGAGTGACAGCAGCCCGGATGGTGCTGAGCAGCAGGAGCTGCAGCCTTTGATGGCCACGGAGGAGCAGGGCAGGATGCTGCCCGCCACAGAGCCCAGGTGGCTGATGTTCAACAGGGCGAGCCACCTCTGAGGCACATTGGGGCTGGGGGAAAGGGGCTGGGGGCTGCACAGGGGCTGCCACCCACTCACTGTTCTGCTGTCTCGCGTTGTAAAGCTTGTGTGTGTCTCCATGAACCCCAGGAGTGGCAGGAGAGCCCGGGATCCCTCCCAGAGCTGTGCTCCAGGGTGGGCTTTGCCCATGCACCTACTGATGCAAAACTGGTTTGTAACTGGGCTTCGTGCTGCAACAGCAGGTACCAGCCCCTGTCTACCCAGGGAGGCACAGATGCCAAATCTCTTTCTTCTTCTCTGGTCTCTACATGTCTTCACAGTGCTGGGAGGTCACAGATGTTCCTCCCAGGGCTGGGAGGCCAGTCAGACCCCGTCCTGTCGTGGCTGTGGAGGTGTGTGAGTGCCGGCTAACAGGCTGTAGCTGCTCACAAGGTGCAGGAGCATGAGCTGTTCTCCAGCCTGGCTGTGAGTAGGAGACCTCGAGGGAGAGGGCTGGGAGCAGTGGCCAATGCACAAGAGCCCATCCTCCTCCAGCGACTGAGCCGCTGCCTTCAGGGTGGTTACAGTGCTGTTTCCTCACAGCACACGTGGAGATGTGCTCCTTGCTGTGGCAGCTCTGTGTTCCCCACCTTATGGAGGTACCACAGAGGCAAGGCCATGACCTTCTCAGGACCGGGAGCAGTGCTCCCCGGGGTTTGGTTCCACTGGGAGCCAGACTCGTGAACCTGTACGCACAGGGGCTCCTCCAGCAGCCAGCCTGCTGTGCCCACCCCACGCCTCTCGTCTGGATGCGTTCCAAATAGCTGCAGCCTTCAGCATTCTGCCCTTGTGAGGAGGCAGCTGCCCTGCATAGCATCCTTGGCATTCATCCTGCCCACATCCCAGTCCCTCCAGCTGCCCAGGGCCCCTCAGCTGGGAGGGCTGGTCGTGGCGTGAGTAGCAGGCACGAGTACACATCAGGAACGGGGGCTGTGGGTGAGATCTGAGTGCACCTCCAAAGGTCTGTCCCCAGCACCCACCTCCTAGCCACCTCTGGGAGGGTGTTGAAACCCCATGGCAATGGCCTACAGGGTGAATTACCCCTGGTGTGACCCCAAGGGCCAGGAATTGCTCCCTGGGATCTGCTTTGCATGCAAAAGCATGGCAGGGGACAGCAGCAATGCACGAGGGTTGGGGCTGCTCCGCTGAGGGAACAGTGGGGCTGTGGGCTGCTGATGCCCCAGTGCAGGTGGAGAGCTGCCTGCTGCAAGGCATGTTGGCACAGCAGCCGCCAAGGGGACACTGAGATGCACTTGCTGAGTGAGGCCAACCTGGGGCAAAGCGAGCTGGTGGCAGCCAGAACTGTCAGCGAGGCTCAGCAGAGGCTGTCGTGTGCCCTGTACCTCTCCCACCAGATGAGCATGAGGTTTTTAAAAGGTTTTTATATAGTTTTGCATTTCTGGTATGCCTTATTCTGGTTTAGGTTTCTGATCTTGGGCCATACTCAATCTCTAGCTGGGTCGGTGTTTTCTGTAGCCACGGGCGCCACAAATGACTCAAGACTTAATGAATATCTTATTTGCAAGAATATTGTTTTAATGTGAAGATACATGCAGAGTATTTTGTAATGTTCAATAAATGGAAGATGGAGCAAGTGGTGTGATCAGGTCTCTGCTGTCTGGGAACCTCTCCACATCCTGCAGCTCCTGGGTTGGGTGTCCCTCACAGGCAGCGTGTGCCTCTCAGCTCTTTGCCACCCAAGCCTACAGCCCCCCTCTCAGGCTCCATGTGCCTAAGTGGACTTCCTAGTACTGCAATGTTTGTGGAAAGGGTGTAATTCTTTCCAAAGGGAAGCTTGCCTGCAGCTGTCACTGGGCCATGCCGTAGGGAGCAGCCAGCATGGGGCCAGCAGGCAGAGGGGTCCTGCTGCCCATGCCATGGCTGCCTGCACGGCAGCAGAGTGCTGGGAGCCCAGGTCTTCCCATGGCCATGCTTCCTCTCTCTGTGCCAAAAATGTGCTTCAAATGAGTGTGTTTCAGGGTATTCTGGACCACAGGAACCTCCCATGAGGCGTTGTTGTGTGCTGGCTGTGCTCTTCCCTCAATCTGCTGCCTCCATTACTCCTAAAAGAGAGGGAACGTGATTCACTTGATTCACAGGACGGATGTTTGGCTCATAGTCAACCTGGCATCTGCTGTCACCCAAAGTCCTTTTTGTCAGGGGCCTTCTCCAGTTCCTGACCCTGAGAGCTGTGTACTGGTCCCTGCAGCAGCTCTCTCTCCCACTGACGTTTTCCACTCGCCTGGCACCGCACCACCACGCTGGCCGAGCCGTGCTCTGCGTGCCAGACCCCACTGCACGTGTCTACTGGCACTGCACCGGCTTGTGTGGGCCAGTTGTTTCCCTGGCAGCAGTGGGTCTGCAGAATTCAGGTCCCCAGAGGAGGAAAAGCAGACAGCTCAGCTATGGGAGACGCTGGGTCTGGATGCTGCTGTCTCACAGAGCCTGGCAGCTGATGTGTGTGCAGGCTGTCCGTGCCACCAGCCAGCAACTGGTGAGCTCCCCACCCTCGACCTCAGCCACCTTGTCCAGCAGGGATGGCAGCTCCCACTATACCCTTCCCCACAGGGTATTCTCATACTCTAATGACTGCATTTCACTTCACAAGGAGAGGTAGCAGGCAGCATCCTGCCTGCACAGGACTGCTCTGATCCTTCCAGCACAGCACAGAGACGTTGCTTGCAGCCTAAAAATACTGAAGTGCTTCAGTGGAAAAACACAAGAACTGGGCCAAACCACCAACACATGAGCCCAAACCTCTGCTCCTCCAGACAGAGTAAAACCAAAGGAGCTGCTTGTCAGACTGTAACTCAGAACATACAACCAACCCTCTGACTGTTCCTATAAGCAACCTCATCCCAGAGCTGTCTGACTGCCTCAGACCTGTCATTTTCCACGCAGGCTTCCCCTCAGAGCCTGCCATTAAAGCTGTACATTTTTTCCACAGTGATTTATTTTCTCCCATGCTCCAGTTTCTCCATCGTACCAGAACTTGTGAAGTCAGCAAAGGCTGTAAGGCAGCTCTGGTAACAGGGGCACCAGCTGGATGGAAGATCCGAGCTGTGGGATGATGGGTTGGTGTTGGCCCTCTCCCAAGTCAGCTAAGCAGCAGCACTGAGCAGTCTCCTTAAAAGCAGCACCTTGCCATTGCACAATGCCCATTGGAGCATCAGGTAACTCTTATGGCTGGGAAGGGGCTTGGGAGGTCTGTGGTTCAACCCTGGCTCCATGCAGGGCTGGTGCTAACAGTACAGTAAGTAGCAGTAGCTCCAAGTCTGGTCTAGTTGGGCTTGGAAAGTCCTCAAGGATGGAGATGCCACCCTGTCCCAGAACACACCACAGCTGCACCACTCCTGTGCAGAATGATCTTCTCATACCCAGCAAGAATTTCCCCTGGTGCAGCTTGTCCCAATTGCCTCTTGTCCTTGAGAAGAGCTGGGCTCTGGTTTCTCTGTGCCCCCCTCGTAGGTAGCTCCCCTCTTTGCCTTGCCTTCCTAGACCTGGTTCTCTCTGATATATATATATATATATATATATATACGCACACATGTATGTATACATATCTTGTTCTGGAGAGCCCCAAAATGGAGCTATAACCCAGCTGTGTCTCACAGGTACCAAGTCAACAGGAATGATCATGCTCCACGTCCTTCGTTGCAGCAAGGGCGTTGTTGACTCACAGGGAGCCTGGTGTGGTTTCTCATTCTGCTCTATTTCTAGAGCACTTCTGACGCCCTCGTGTGATGTTTTCACAATGGCCTATACAGCACAAGTGGGGGGAAGCTAGTGAATGGGAACTCAGCTCCTGACTCCCACGTGGCCCCAGCAAACACCAAGCGTGGCAGAGCCCTCAGCCACACTCGGGTGTTCATGGAGAATAGCGTGAAAAGCAAAGGCAAGAGGATTCGTGAGCTCAGTCTGATCAAACCTGGGTACATACATTTTGGAGACACCTCAGTCTGTTCTTTTCTCCTTCCTGCTCCTCGTCTGTCCAGGCATCCACCTCACCATCATAGAATGGGAGGGGTTGGAAGGGACCTTTAGAGGTCATCCAGTCCACCCTCCCTGTCAAAGCAGGTCCCACCTAGGTCAGACTAAACACCTCTCCCAAATTCTTCCTGTTCTTTGTATGTGAAGCAGCCCTCCCTGCTCCTTGCTTTCACTGGAAGTCTCCTTGGTCTGACTGGAGCACTGGCTGATTCCCCAGAGGCTGTGCTGCCATTCAGAGGGATCTCCATCAGCTGAGAGCTGGGCAGAGAGGAACCTCCTGAGGTTCAACAAGGGCAAGGGCAGAGTCCTGCCCCTGGGGAGGAACAACCCCATGCACGAGCACAGGCTGGGGGTGACCTGCTGGACAGCAGCTCCAGGAGAGAGACCTGGGAGTGCTGATTGATAATAAACTGACCATGAGCATCCATGTGCCCTCATGGGCAAGGGGCCAATGGCCTCCTAGGGGCATCAAGAAGAGTGTGGGGAGCAGGGTGAGGGAGGTTCTGATGCCCCTCTGCTCTGCCCTGCTGAGGCCTTATCTAGAGTCCTGTGTCCAGTTCTGGGCTCCCCAGCTCCAGAGGGACAGGGAACTGCTGGAGAGAGGCCAGTGCAGGGACACCAAGATGATCAGGGGACTGAAGCATCTTCCTTCTGAGGAAAGGCTGTGGGACCTGGGGCTGTTGAGTCTGGAGGAGTCTGAGGGGGAACCTCATTGATAGTCACAAGTATCTCAATGGTGGGTGCCAGGAGGTTGGGGCAGCACTTGTTTCTGTTGTATCCAGGGACAGGACAAGGGGTGATGGGATGAAGCTGCAACACAAACAGTTCAATTGAAACATAAAGCAAAACTGTTTGAGTGTTTGAGTGAGGGAGCCCTGGCCCAGGCTGCCCAGGGAGGGTGTGGGAGGCTCCTTCCTTGGAGGGCTTCAAACCCACCTGGACACGTTCCTGTGTGACCTGATCTAGGTGGGAGCTGCTTCTGCAGGGAGTGGATGATGTCTAAAGGTCCCTTCCAGCCCCCACCACTCTGTGATGAGTGTATGAGCGATGCTTTCAGTCTCTGGCTGCTGAGGCTGTGCAGAGGTTGCAGTGCTGCTGGGATGGGAGCTGGCCGGGGCCATGCAGTGAGCTGCTGGTGATCCGCCGTCAGCCAGGGCGGATAATGAGGAACAGATTTGTGCTGGGCAGCGGTTCCCCAGCTGCGTTCCAGGCTGGGAGGCAGAGCCTTTGTGCTTGGTGCTGCACCCCCCAGCGCGTGCCGAGCCCGTCCCTTGGCTCAGCCCATGTCTCCTCGCCGTGTGCCGGCAGCGAGCGGCCCCAGGCTCCCCGCAGAGCCAGGGACCCTCTCCAGTGCCTGTGCCACCCAGCAGGCTGCGGGGCTGGCCCAGAGGCTTTCCCCTCACCCTGGCTGCACAAGGGAACAAGCTGCAGCGTGGGCTGGCTGAGGACACACAAGACCAGTGGGATCTTTAGGTCAGGAGGAGCTGGGTGGAGTGATCCACACAACCCCCCTCTATGGTTCAGATATCCCTGCTTTTGCCTGGAGAAGCAAACGTGGCTGTGGGACTCGCTGCCCTGGAGGACTGTGCAGCTGGGCTGCTGCTCCCAGGGACTCTTGTGGAAGAGCCAGGACAGATGCCCACATGGTGGAGGCTTTGATTTTGCGAGTACCTCAGAGCCTAGAGGTGTGATCTCCCCTGTGGACAGATAGAGCTGCTCCTCACGGCTCCCAGGAAGGAAAGGATCTCTGAAGAAGCCACCTGGGCTCCTCTCATCTCTCCTTCTCCTGGCATCTGCTGCACTACAGCCAGTCTGCCCCAAAGGTAAATGAAACCTGTGGTGGGTTAGTTGGAGAGGGAGGGTACAGAGGATGCTCTGGGGAGTGTCTGGCCACCACACCAGTTGGTCTGGTCTATATCGGACCACAGCTTGTCCCAAGCTTGTGGGCAGCCCATGAGAAGGGAGCCAGGGTGCCCCATCTCCTTGCCATGGGGTCCCAACGGAGACCAGGCTCTGCAGACAGGTCTGCTGCATTTGCACTTTCCCTCTCTCGGCTTTTCCCTCTCTCTCTTGCCCATGCACAAGCTTTGCCTTCTGCAGCCCAGCTAAGCCCATGTTGAAGTCAGAGAGCTTTGCTTTGGCTCCTTGGCTCCTTCTGGGCTGTGTGCACACCTGGGACCTTGCTGTGTGGGTCCTCAGCAGTGTTGGGGCTGTGAGGATTTCACAGGCAGACAGGAAAATCATGGGCTTGGAGCTGCCCTGAGAGCCCTTCTCCAGGCACGGCTGGTACTGGCACTACATGAGCATCACTCATGCCAGGGGTCACCCTCTCTGGATTTCTCCTGAACACTGAGGGTCCTGCCTGCTTCCTCAGAAAGCTCCATCTCACAGGGACAGGTTATTCTCTTGTCTTGTCATACCCCATATGTGCATGTAGATCCACATACTCTCGGGAGACATCCCTACCATCTCCTATCTATGGAGAACACTGCCAAAAGGTTTGCAAAAGTATCCCAAAAAAAGATGAACCCCAGCCCCCCAAATCGCTGATGAGAGTGTGAGATGGTGTGTGCTGGGACTGCAGGGCTGTGGGTGGCAGCTCAGCCAGGCTGCTGCCGGGCAGTTCAGCAGTGACCCCTGCTCGCTCCAATCTTTGTTTGCTCCTACTAGGGAAAAGAATTGTTATAAATGGTTGATATATATGGGTTTTTTTCCCCTTAGCAAAAATAGCTTTTGAAGCAAACAGCAAGTTTCAGACACTAAAGAGTGCAATAAAGAGCAGGGAAAAAGTAGCCGTGCTTGGATTTGTCCATAAATCCAGCTCCTCGTGGAGTGTCATTTGAACAGAGGCAACCAAACTGCCCCAAAAATGGCGAAAGCGCGGTACCCGTGCACCCCTCGGCCCTGGGGAGCCCAACGGCTGCCGCCTCGGGAGCCGGGGCCGGGACAGGCGAGAAGCCCCCGGCCCATGCGGGGACGAAGTGGGGCGGAGCGGGGCCGGCGGTGCGGCCGGAGCCCAGCACATGGAGCCCGTTCCCCCGGCAGGCTCGGGTCTGGGCTGGCAGTGGAGCTGGAGCCCAGCACACGGAGCCCGTTCCCCGGGCTGGGGCCGCGGGTGCCGCCGGAGCCCCCCACACGCAGCCCCTTCCCCGGGCTGGGGCCGCGGGTGCCGCCGGAGCCCCCCACACGCAGCCCCTTCCCCGGGCTGGGGCCGCGGGTGCCGCCGGAGCCCCCCACACGCAGCCCCTTCCCCGGGCTGGGGCCGCGGGTGCCGCCGGAGCCCCCCACACGCAGCCCCTTCCCCGGGCTGGGGCCGCGGGTGCCGCCGGAGCCCCCCACACGCAGCCCCTTCCCCGGGCTGGGGCCGCGGGTGCCGCCGGAGCCCCCCACACGCAGCCCCTTCCCCGGGCTGGGGCCGCGGGTGCCGCCGGAGCCCCCCACACGCAGCCCCTTCCCCGGGCTGGGGCCGCGGGTGCCGCCGGAGCCCCCCACACGCAGCCCCTTCCCCGGGCTGGGGCCGCGGGTGCCGCCGGAGCCCCCCACACGCAGCCCCTTCCCCGGGCTGGGGCCGCGGGTGCCGCCGGAGCCCCCCACACGCAGCCCCTTCCCCGGGCTGGGGCCGCGGGTGCCGCCGGAGCCCCCCACACGCAGCCCCTTCCCCGGGCTGGGGCCGCGGGTGCCGCCGGAGCCCCCCACACGCAGCCCCTTCCCCGGGCTGGGGCCGCGGGTGCCGCCGGAGCCCCCCACACGCAGCCCCTTCCCCGGGCTGGGGCCGCGGGTGCCGCCGGAGCCCCCCACACGCAGCCCCTTCCCCGGGCTGGGGCCGCGGGTGCCGCCGGAGCCCCCCACACGCAGCCCCTTCCCCGGGCTGGGGCCGCGGGTGCCGCCGGAGCCCCCCACACGCAGCCCCTTCCCCGGGCTGGGGCCGCGGGTGCCGCCGGAGCCCCCCACACGCAGCCCCTTCCCCGGGCTGGGGCCGCGGGTGCCGCCGGAGCCCCCCACACGCAGCCCCTTCCCCGGGCTGGGGCCGCGGGTGCCGCCGGAGCCCCCCACACGCAGCCCCTTCCCCGGGCTGGGGCCGGGGCCAGGCCGGTCGGCAGGTGTCGCCTGGCGCCGCAGCACGGTCCCGCTTTCCCGCTGCCATGGCTGCCCCGCGCCTGAGGGAGCCCTCGGAGCCCCGCGCGCCTGAGTCGCTCCCTTCAGCTTCCCGCCGCCCTGCCCAGGGTGGGCTGCGGGGTGCAGGCGGCCGCCCGCCTCTCCCTGCCTCTTGGAAGACCCCGCAGTGTAACCGTGGGTGGTCAGTGTTCTCTCTGCGCCTCTGGCTCACGCTCTGCTTCACATGGTCACCCAGCAGCAAACGCAGGCAGGGGCTGCCCTGTCAGGTGCAAAGTATGACCCCAAACCACAGCCTTTTTAAAGAAAAAGAAAGAAAAGTGTGCACAGACTGGTAGGGACTCCGTAGTGGTGAGGAAGTTGCTGCCTGGGCTCTCTGAGGTCAGAGGACTGCTGGCTATGGGCTGAGCTGCTGGAGTAGGGTACCCAGAGAGGATATTCCAGGGATGGCTGGAATGTCAACCCCACAGCTCCCAACCCGCTCGTCCCACTGAATTCTGCTCAGCACACGGCCCCAGGCAACAGTGGTCAGATCTTCAGAGGGCCCTGGGCAGGCTGGAGTGAGGATTAACAAGGGCAAGCATCAGGTCCCGCCCTTGCGCCACAACAACCCCAGGAAATACTCCTGAAGAACTGCAGCCTTGCAGAGCTGCTCCCTTGAGACCGAGATGGAGAAAACAGATTTTTCTCCTTCACTAGCAGCTGGGCAAGGCTGGAGGTGGGCAAAGCAGGTCTCTACTGTACCAATGGAGACCATCATTCAGCTCAGAGCAGGATGCCATTCCCCTGCTTCCTCAGAGGCTGGAAATACTCAGGCTGCTGGAAATACTGGCAAGATTAAGAACACTTTGAGGAGCACCTCTGGACTCACAGTAGGACTGTCTGAGTTCAGTGGGCAACACAGCCCAGCTGCCACAAGCAACAAGAGCTGCTCCCAGGGACCGCCCATGCGGCTGTATAAAGCAACTGATTGCATATCCACAGCTGGAGCTGCACCTTGGGGCTATTGCTCTGTCCCAGGGAGTGCTGAGCTAGCACAGCTGCTTCTCTGCCTGCTTGATCTGGAGTAGCAAACTGTAGGCAGGTGGGAGCTTTTCTTCCTTCTGGAGAGACTCTGCCATGGGAGACTGGTTTGCAAGATCTGCTGGGATCTGCTGGGCACAGGCTCTGCAAGTGCTGGCTGTAAGTGTGGGGTTTGTGAAGGGTTGGGTGGGGGTTTGGCAGAGCATGCACTCAAGGGGAATAAGAGTTGTGGAGGTCAGAGTTCCTGGAGCAGAGTAAAGAAAGTGCTCTTCTCCCTGGCTGCCACCTCAGGTAGGACCTGAGTGCTGGCTCCGGCTCTGCAAACTGTGGGGCAGAGACTGCAGGTAGTGGTTGAGGGGCAGTGGGGAATGTCCCTGCTCCAGGTTAGAGCTGTGAGCCCTCCCTACTAGCAGGGCATACTTGCAGGGGGATGCCAGCCTTGGATTTAGGTTGCTTTTGAGAGAGAGAAGGGATGGGTCTGCAGCTCAGAAGGATGTGCCCCAGCCTTTGTAATGGTTGGTGTTCAGCACCTATTTGGGATGCATCCACTGAGGGCTATGTCTGTGTCTCCTGGTGTGGGCTAAGTGGGTGTCTTGTGGGTACTGGTTGCTCAGGTGTGAGCTGGGCACAGAGCAGGGACAAAAGTGGGGGGAGAGGACTCCTGGTGGTTCAGAGACATAGGGGGGAGGTGATGTCTGTCTGTCACAGCAACTCCTACTCTGTCAAGCAGACCTGGAAAGAGCAGCAGGCCCTGGCAGCTGTGACTGAGGATGGCACTTGCAGTAGCTGTGGGACCCTGTACTCCTGTGTCTCCCATGTCTGGGGAAGAGGAGCCGGGGAGGCGGCTGCCAGGCTGGGGCAGGACGGGTGTAGGTGCCCGCTGGCACGTCTAGCTAGGAGGTGAGCTGGTTGTCTCAGAGTACAGTAAACATGTGCTGTGGGGACTAAACAGCATGCAACACCACTGCCAGCAGGGAAGGTAAACAGATGACTGTCTTATGCCATTAAACACGTGGGATCTGGAGAGAGATGTGTCAGTTTCAGACTGCTCTTCAGAGACAGCAAATCTGATCTTCTGGTCAGAGAGGGTGGTGAGTTTTGAAGCAGCGGTCCTGAAACCACAGCTGGGTTTCTAAGCCAAGAGCACTTTGTCCTCAGAAACTGCAGACAATGCCTAAACTCTAGGGAGATGAACAGGCAGCTTCTCTTGGAGGATTTAAGCTCTAACTGGGTCTGCATACCTCTGCCCTGGCTCTGCATCCTACAGGTCTCTGTTCCAGGCTATCGGGGGATTTGGGGGTGTCTTGTCTCCAAGGTGTCATGTCCTGTGAATCAACACATCGGCCTGGTGCTCAGAGCACTGAGATGCTGAGACCCAGCACCCAAGCAGGGAAGCCCACTCCAGTGGGGAAACAGTTTGGTGGGTATGTGCCCCAGAGAAACGTGCATATCTGGAGGGCACCTGATCGAGACAGGAGGCCTGGCTTCCCTCCAAGCCCTGCTCTGGCTGTGCTGGTGACTTTCACATAAGGAGAAGTCTCTGAAGGATGCTGTTGTAGAGGTGTAAGCCCAAGAGTGGCACACAGCATGGCCATTTCCCAGGGCCTGGGGGCCACCCATGTTCCCCTCTGGGAACTGCACAAAGTTAAAGGAGCCCAAAGGTGCTCAGTTTGAGACGGGCGTCTGGGGCACGTGCAGAAGCAGGACTTTGTCTTGTGGGCTCTAGCATTGGTCACTGCTAGTGCTGAGCTGAGACCCTGGGCATTTGGGGATGCCTGGAGCAGGCATTAGAGACTAGTAAGTGCTTTGCATGTGTTTGAGTCCAACTGGCTTGTCTGGGGAAGACACTGTCATCCTGTCTTTGTGGAGAGACTGTAAGGCTGGCATTCCCCTGCTTGGATTGCTTCTCAGTGGGACTGACTGCACACTACAAGCTTGCACATGTCCTGCAGGAGGCCTGATGTGTGACTTTTTAATTTCCCTGCACCCTGGGGCACAATATGGGTATTTGAGAGTCCAAAGTGCGACCTCCCTGACTCCTGTACCTATAAAACGTCTCCTGTAAAGCCTCCTGATGGTTAACTGCGTGGCAGCTTTGCATGTGGCACTGAGCAATATCTTGGAGTGTAGCTGGAGACCTAATAATTAAGTTGTTGCTGTTCCTTCAAATGGTGAGTGTGACCAGCTGTTGTTATGTAGTCTCTCCTCCAGCCCTTCTGGGAAATCACACCACGATTATATTTCTGGCTTAAGACAATTCCCCCCCCCCCCACCCCCCAATCAGACTGAGCCTCACAAAGAGGTTGCCACTTAGTGGTAATTACTTGTGTTAGGAGATGAATGTCTCCTGAGGATTGCAAATAGGGGATTATCGAATTAATTAGTTAAACCAAGATGTGCTTTTGTGAAGCCAAGGCCTAATTTACTTGTGATCTGAAGGAAAGGTTTAAATAAGCTGCACACAACTTGTTGTTGTCTTCCTAATGGGGGGGGTGAGCTTGTTCTTTCCTGAAATGCTACTGTTAGTACCCAGGGCTGCTGACAGCACTCAGCTCTTTTCTTTGACAAACTTGTTTTAAGCAAACATCTGTGGCTGGTCTTAAGGCACCAGTTTGTGTTGAGCAGGCTCTTGATGGCTTCCCGTGTTTCTGTGGGCTGCCAAGTGGAAAGGGGAATTGGCTTCACTGCTGGTAGCTTGGGGGGAGTGTAATGTGCCATTCTTGAAGCTGTACTTTCAGGGCATAGCTTAATCCATGGGGCACCTGCATAGCCATGTGTGTGGACACAGGAGCCCCAGTCCAGTGATGCCTGGCAGCAAACTGAGAGACACCCACTGATCAGTGGGTTAGCAGGAGCTGGAGGTCCTGGAGCACTGCTCTGCCACAGCCTGCTCCTGGGCTCTCCTTTCCCTCAGAAGTCCCTATGGACACAGGAAGCTTCCTGTGCTGAGGACTACAGCAGTGATCATGCTGTGTGGGGGAGTGTTTTCCTAAAAGCTGCTGGCTGCTGTAGTGCAATGTCTAGCTAGCATACATCTTGCACAACTTCCCCTAGGTCAGACCGTGTCCTTATCTGGCATCTGAAACATCTGTGCTGTGTTTCCTCCAGCACTCCTGAGTCCTACTGGTAAGAGCATGGAGCTTTCCCTGATTTGCACAACTGAAAATAAGCAGAACTCTGCTAGCCTTGACTCGAAGGCAGAGGTCCTTTGCCTGCCTCCTAACTCTGCTTGCAGCCTTTCCCAGCTCTGGTGGGGTTAGAAGTTGCAGTACTGCTTCATCAGGCACTTGAGAACTAAATACTGCAGCTCCAGAAACCACATCCAACAAAAGGGAAGGGGACAGAAAGGGGCATGGGTCTGAAGTTATGACCCCTGAAGTTTTCAGGGCAGTTGGTGTACTAACCCCTCTCCCATCTCCTCCTCTTTCAACTCTGGGAAGGTCCCACAGCCTTCAAAGTTTGGCTGCCCATCCTTCCTGATGGGAGTGTGTGCTGCCTTTTGCTGTGTTTTGCTTCTAGGCTGGGTCTCAGCTGTGGCTGCAGCCAGGATCCAGAGCAGTCAGCGGTCCTGAGTGAGCTGAAGCACACAGATCCCTGCCAGCAGAGCTGGATGACTGCAGCCTTTTGCAGTGGCTTCAGCAATGAAACCAACTCAGAGAAAGGCGCAGGTCTCATGCAAGAGCTGCTCCTGCAAGGAGACAGTGCGAGACTGTGCCAGGGAACAAGCACAGCATTGTTGTCAGCCTCAGTCAAGAGGGGCTTTTAAACACCCACTGAAGTGCTGGCTACAGCTGTCTCTCATATGCTTGTGTGGGAAATGGATCCACGATGTGGGATGGGGGAAAGACCACTTTGCAACTTCAGAACAGCAGCGTGGTGTTCCTCTGAGCACGGTGCCACAGCACAGGAATCACCTCACTGCCTCCAGCTGGGATGGGCTGAGCTGCACTTCGCCTCTTCAGCTTGGAAATCCTGAGCTCTGAGCACAGCGTAGGAAAGGGAGGTAGCATGAGCTTGGGCTCTAAGCTTTTCTTGTGTTAAAACAACCCGTTCCCCCTCTGCTCCTACTAATGTATACTTGGAGCCACTGACTGCCTGCATTGTGTTGTGAGCTTGGGAACCCACAGAGAGCTTTCAGTTGTCATCTCCAGAACTGAGGTGCAAAAATTGTGTGCTAATGCTTATGTAGTTTGTGCAGGACCTTGCTAGCAAGTGTTGGCTCAGTGGTCTGGACAGCCCCTGGCTCTGTCCATAGTCACAGAGGTGCAAAATGGGAGAGGGACACTGTGCACTTCCTTGGTGCTTTCCCCATCTGTTCATGGGGTAGCTGTAAACTCCTACACCAGCCTCTGAAAGTGCCACTTTTCTGGCCCTCAAAGAGCTAAAAAGAGGTGGTTTGTCAGTGTACAATCTGAGTCAGAGCTAAAGCAGACAGCTATCTTGTGCTCCCAGGCCTGTGCAAGCCACCTGGAGGGGTAAAGGAAGCTGAAAGCTGCTCTCACCTGGAGCTGTTGCCAGATGTCTGTGTGCAGGAGACCTGACCAGTTCAGTGGGAGTAGGTTCTCTGCTCTGTCCCCTTTGTCCTCACAGGGTGCCCCTGCCCTACCTGGGTCTGCATTGCCCTTTGTGCTGTTTGGGGAGCACACATCTGTTTCAAAAGATGAAGTAGCCACTGGTTTGTGCAGTAGCTTTTCTGCAGGAGCCCATGGGACCCCTTTTAGCCCCACAGCAGGCTTTTGAACAGGCTGTATACAACTGTTTGGGACTTTGGCCCACTGCTGAAGTAGCCTTGAAGAGCAGAGTCTTGGTACCCAGGCTGCTGGCAGCTAGACTGCTCTGAGGTTTCTGCCCAGAGAGTGGCTGATCCCTTCACAGACCCCTGGCTAATTGCAGAGGCTTGTTTGCTGGATAAAAACAATGGTGTGCAAGGGAGCTGGGTGAGCTCTGGGCAGCTGTGGCCTCCGGAAAGGGAACCTGCATGTTTTGCTGCAGTTAAAGAAACAGCAAGGAGATTTCCATGAAACATCTGGGCATGAGAGGTGGGTCCCTTCTCCCTTCTTTCACTCTGCGCTGGGCACCTCTGATAGCACGAGGCTTGTGCCAGCTGCGTGCCATGCACATGCTGGAGGGACATTGCACTCTGTGCCCTTTGTCTCAGGAGCAGTCTGGGGGAGACTCATAGTCTGTAGGAGGATGTTGCAAAGGTGTAGCTGTATTTGTGGGCCAGGAGATGTGTTTGGTGAACAGGTGAAGGGCAAAGCTACTTCGCAAACGAAACCTTGTGTGGATGGTGGAATCTGTGGTTAGAGGCTCTGCTGGGGAGGTATACCATGTTCCTTATCCTCTTGCTATGACTAGGAGGGGAAAGAAAGGCTCTCCTGCATCCCAAGACAAGATCACAAATGCCTTTAGTTGTTGTGGGTGACAACTAGGTAGTGCCTGTGTTGAGTTGTTAATACCTTTTGTGTTGGCAGGGATGCCCTCCTTCACTCAGCTTGGGCTTATCCACCTGGCATGGGCTGCAGGTGGCCATGGCTATGGTGCCCTGCTGCAGGGAGAAGGCACTAGCTGTGGGAAGGTAGGGGGAGGGCTCAGCAAACAAGGGCTGTTTAACAGGCAAGCACTTGAGGCAGGTACTCAGCTCTGGCCCAGTCAGTGTCGCATCCCCTTTTAGGAGGACATCTCTTTCCACTTAAGGAGAGCAAACTGCAACCCTGCAGGGACTGTCACCCATCCGTGCTGCCCACAGGAAACACAACAGCACCTCAAGCAGATGATGTATTGAATGGTTGGCTTTGGGACTGCTTGAACCCTTGTTTGTTGGTTATGTCAACTGCTGGCAGTCCTTCCTGCAAGAGGAGTATCTGAAGGTGTTCTTCAGCTGCACCAGCCCCTGTGCGCTCTGCTTCTGGCCCTGTGGAGCACGGCTTGGGAAAGCTGTGGAGGACTGCCCTGTGCTCCTCTTCTGAGCTTGTCCATAGGGTCTTCCCTTCTGCTCTATGTCCTCTTGAGATGGACAGGTTTGTGTGATCCCTCCGAGAAGTAGGGACAGCAGTTGGGTACCGGCACCGTGTCCTCCTTGACGAAGGACCAGTCCCCACCAAGGCTGCTGAGCCCACGTGCTGCTCGGCCACTGCTGGGGAGGCAGCTGCTGGTCCCAAACCCTACTACCGGGCCCTGCCCTCATGCCCAGGGCTCCGAGGTTTTGCCTGTGTGTCACTTCCCGCTGTGCTTCCCGTTACACAAAGCCTTTGTGTGTGCTGGAGCCCGCGATGCCCTGCGGCACCTGCCTCTCCCCTCCCTCTCCGCCTCTGTGGCTCTGCCCTTTCCCGTTGTCACTTCTGTACGTTGCTGCTGCCGGCCTGTTTACTGACCTTCCCCAGTGCTCCCGCTGCTTGGGCAGTGCTTTGGCCCCTGGCCATCTTAAACAGCTAATGGAGGGGTGGAGAAACTTGCCATGTTAAATTACTTCCTCCTTGGAGAGGCGGCGAGGGCTCCCCATCGCTTGCCTGATCCCAGTGCAGTGTGTGGCTGTTGCCTGCAGCGGTCACTGCCTCTCTGCTTTCCTTCTGCAAGTTAGAAAAGCAGGATTTCAAAACACTTTCCTGCTGGATCTCGGCATTTTGCTTAACCTCAGCATCTCGCAGAGCTGAGAAACTCTGCTGGAACTTTAGAGAGAAGTGAGCCGAGGGGAAGGACTTGTGCTGGAAACCTCTTTGGGAAGCTGGAGACCTCTTTGGGATGCCTGCCCTGGACTTGTTCTCCTCCAGCAGCTATTCAAACCTTCGTGGGCGAAAGCAGCTCCGTGCCATGAAGCATGTGCGTTGAGGCAGGTCTGTGTGGAGGGCCAGGGCCGCAGAGAGCAGCGATGCCGTAAGGAGTAGCCTGCAGCCCGCCGCAGCCTTCGCTCGCCGTGCCCCGCCGCACGGGTTGGCTGTCACAGAAACCTCCGAGGTCCCCTCGCTCAGCCCTGCTAGTGTCATGAGTTAGATTAGTTGGAGCCGGTGCTTGGGGGCGGTGAGGGCTTGGATTACAGTCCAGAACTCAAAGTGCTTTTGGTGGTTTCACGTCGGGAGGGGAGAGGAGACGCCCCGGCGCACACATGGAAGGCGAGAGAGAAAAACCGCTGCCTTTGCAAGTGAGGGGGAAGTAAAGGAGCCCGGGAACATGGTAAGGAAATCTCTGCAAAGGGCTCTGAGCCCGGGGCTGTGCGGGATGGAGCTGCTGCTGGGGCAGCCTGCCTGGAGCCAGCGCCTGGTGCTAATGCCAGGAGTGGGAAACGCTGCTGCTGGCACTCGCCGTTGCTCGGCTGGCATGCCGTGACCCTGGGTGCCAGCCCCGGATGGCAGCTGCAGGGACATGGGGCTATTGTTGGCACTGATCTCCTGTGAGGTGCTTATTGGAGGATAGCCCTGGAGTGAGGAGCAGGGATGGGGTAGGTCAGGCAGGGCCTCATCTTTTGGGCTCTCCTCCTTCCCCCCTCCCTCTTTGCCAGTCCTGCCCTGGGGCTGTGGGCTCTTCCCCTTGCAGAGCTCTGGAGAGCATTGGCTACTTTTCTCCTGTCTAGGATGGGTTTGGAGAAACTCCTGGAGCTCGACAGGGATCCTTACCTTTTAGTGTCAAGTTCTGCACGTGGGTATCCTTGCTGGGAGAGAGGAGCAGAGCACCCTGCCTGCCTGGAGCGGCTGCAGGGCAGTCCCCTGCCCAGCCACACTGGCATTGCTGCCGAGGAGGGATCACGTGCCTCTGAGGTCCCGCGTTCTGCCCTGTGAACAGAGGTGCCCAGCCCTGGGCTGGCAGAGGCTGGAAGGATTGCTAGTCCCGCGTTGAGATCCCACTGAGCACCAGGCTGGCTTCTGATGGTTTGTTCCTGGGCACAGGCTGGTATCCATGTGCCCAGCAGCCCTAAACTTCCTCCACCCATCCTGCTGTCACAGGCTGCTTCTCCACAGCAGAGGGAACAAAGTCCATGTGGGGGACTTACTTTGCTGCTGTGCCTGGCAGTGACTTGCTCTTTCTTAGAAGTTCAGCTGCTGGGCTTGGAGAAGCTTGCCTTTCTTTGAAGTATGAGTTGCCCTAGGTTTGGCTTCTGCAACCTGCGTCAAGCTCAGGGCCCAATGCCTCTTCTCTTTGCACTCTCCAGCTCCTCTGCTGAGGACCCCATGGCTCTCTGTACCCTCACATGTCTATGTCAGAACCGTGGTGTGCCCTCCTCTCTCATCCTGCCATGATGACCTGCAGGAATCTCACTTTTTCCACTTCTCCACCCCAGTCAAGAGCCCTCTTTCCCTCACCCCATGCCCAGCGTGTTCCTGGCTATTTTTGGTCTGTGCTGGTTAATGTATGAAGTTGAAATCAAAGGAGACCACTATCTGGGGCTCTGCAGAGTGGGTGCCATCCCTTGCAGTCCCGTGGGCTGTGTTTTGCCATAAGGGCTGGAGCAGCACTTGTGATCTCTGCTCTGGGAAGCCTGAGGCAGAGACTAGCTGCTGCTACTCTGCTCTGGCGAGCTGGAGGTGGCTTTCTGATTCCCCAGTTCAGGTCTTTCACCTTATTCTGATGTGTGTGCCAAAGCTGACTGAAGCAGAGGCCTTTGTGAGGAGCAGTGCCATGGCCAGTGCCACAACAGTGGATTGTGTCTGTGCAGGGACTGTGCATCACTGCTGAGGAGGCTTCTGGGGTCCCAAGTTCAGACTCAGCAGCTGCAAGGACCAGGATCCAGAGGCCAAGCAGCCACAGCCTCAGCACTAGGTGCTGGCTATGCTGTGGATGCCTGTGGTCCTGCTGCCTGCCCTGTTCTGTGGCAGGTGATTCCTATTCACAGCATGTCTGTCATGTTTCAGTGTTAGGGATCATGTGGTGTGTGTGTAGGTGCATAGGGTTGTTGCAGCCAGAGGATGTCCAAAGCACCAAATGTGTAAGATGCTTTAGGCCAAAGTAGCTCACTTCCACCCAAACTGACTTCTGCAGCTTTGAAAACACCGTGGTGCAAGCAAGGCAGGAAGCTGGGTGGGCTCTGTCTACCCTGCTTGTCCTGTCATGGCTTTTGTGGCTAGAGATCTTCCCTTGTGCCCAGGAAGGGGTTTCTCCTCCATGGGAGAAGGAACAGACTTCACCTTGCCTGGTGCCTGCTGCTGTATGGAGCCCGGGGATGGTCAGGGCATTTGGCCAGACCCCAGTGTGCCCTACTTGAGGAATACTTTCCACCAAGCAGGTGCAAAGTCCTGTGCTCTTCAGTGGGTTGGTTGGAAGCAAAGCAAACAACAGCCCTGCTACTCTACTGCATGGTGTGAGAGTCTGGTTCTGGACTCTGTCCCTAGGCTGTGAGGGACAGGAGCTGGCCAGGGAGCCCAGGATGCTTTTTCAGCCTTGCTGGGGTGATTGCTGCTGCCCTTCAGTGGTATCTGGGACACTGTGGATCCAGCACATGAAGTCAGCATGGCTCCCACAACTCTGTGCTTTGAACTTGCCTGAGCTACTCCTCTCTGATGATGGCATGCTCCAAGTCTCCTGTCATCATGCAGATGTGTAGGACAGAGCCTGGATGTGTCACAAGATGTGCAAATGTTGGCGTCTTCCTCCAGAGAAGTTCAGGTGGCACCTCTGCTGGCAGGAGAGAGGATGGGTTTCAGCTGAAAATGTGGCCTTTATTTTATCCTCTGGTTATGTCTTCTCCTGGGGTGGGAAGGAAATGAGTCTGGGAATCACAAAGAGCTTTAAGCATCAGGGATCTTCTTTCTTTATTTCTATGCCAAAGCCATGAGCAAGATGTTGGAACACAGACAAAGCCCAGAGACGTAATGTTGAGCACATGGAAGTGGTCTGGAAGCATCTTTTCCAGGGTAACAGAGATGACAACTTGTGCATTTTTCCCAGCTTGTTTCCAAAACCACTGGGCAGGTGAACCTGCTGTTCATTGTGGCAATAAAAGTAACAGCTCAGTGCAGGTGACAGGCAAGCTGCATCTCTGCTCAGCAATCACCACATGTGTTCTAGTACCAGGTGGGACTGCAAGACAGCAAGTGGTGCTGCAGGTGCCAGGGAGGACTGAATGCTGAGTGTTAGTGTTTATTCTCTGTCAGTCAGCATCCTGCAGCACGTCCACCTCTGGCCATGCTATTGGCCATGTCTTGCATGTGCAATCAGCCCTGACACCTTGGTAGCAGAGGGTTCATAATGTGAGAGCCTTCTGAGCATCTTGCTGCTGGTCACTGCAGAAAATACAGCCTGCTGCTACATACCAGAGCACTGTCACAGCAGCTCAGCTCCTGGAGCGTAGCTTTCTAGCTTCACATTAAACAGAACCCTGTCTGCAACTGAGTTGTGCAAAACTGAACCATCCCACAGGCTGCAGGCACAGCCTAAACCTGAGCATTGGTGCTGAGTGTGGGTGGAAGTGACAGACACAGGGGCTACTGGCCCTCATAGTAACAAAGTGCTGAAAGATCTCTGTTAAACAGACATAGTGTCTTCTGCAGAAGCTATAAACTCAACCCACCTGTAGGCACTTAGTCTTAAGAGCACCTTTTGTCCTTCTTCCTGGCTGTCTACCCATGAGGAAACCCTTGTCCTGCAGAGCTCAACTAGCCAAGGTCTGAAAAAGCAAGTTAGTGGCACCAGGGTCAGATGTGTTGTGGAGTGAGAAGTGATGTTCAGCAAAGCCAATCTGCTAGGGTGAGCTGCCCACTCCCACCTGTGGCATGCTCTGTGTTCCTGGTACCCAAGCTGGGGCCTTTCTTGTGGTAAGTGCTCCTGCTTGGTGTCATATGGATCCCATTTCTTTTGCATCCCTGGACACCAAGCTGAAACTCCCAACATAATAGCAGCACACAATGAATCTGAAAGTCTTTCTGTCCACTCAAATTTACCATCCTGCCATTGGGCTGGGATGCTCAGGATAAACCCTTGCTCCAGCTGATACAACCAGCCGTTGGTTTGAGTAGAATCAAATGGGTCAGGCCCAGGTGAAAACAAATAAGGACCAGAAGAAGACTACAGCATGTGCTTCTCCTGGGCTTTGGTGGATGTGGCAGAGGGGACCCTCCATGCGGCCTTACTTGGTGCTGTGGCTGGATGGTGGTTTGTGTGATGCAGAGAACAAGCTGCAGGAGTTCTGATGATCTGAGCTAGGTGTCCACCTTGAGCTTTGCAGCCTGCTTTAGGTGTGGCAGGATTTGCAAGAGCTGTGAGGCCTCCTGAGCAGGTTCCTTCATAAGGATCCCTTCCCTGAGGCTGCCTGACAAATTTCAGTGGCTCCCAACAAAATCCTGGTGCTGCTGAGCCTCCAACACTGTTAAAGGACGTGGATTATTTGCTGTCTGTTGTCATCTTTCTGAATACATTTACCTTTTGAACAAGGTCCTTCTCATATGCTCAGGAGGCTGGTATGCAGCCCCGTTAATGGATCAAGGGGAAAAATGCCTGTGGATGTATTCTCCTTTGTGTTTGGGCTTATAACCACCCACGTTTTGGCATACATCCCTTCTGTGCACAAAGATGGCTTTTAGCAATCACTAGTGAAATCTCCACCCTCCTTTGATATGTATGGAAATAATGGGACACAGGAGACTGTTTTCTGGTCTTTTAAAGAAAAAAAAAAAGCTATAAAGGGAGTAGATTTAAAAGCCTGTCTTTACTCTTTTCTAACTCGGGGGTTCAGTCAAAGCAATGCCCTGGGTTTATGACTGATTTACTGAGCTTTCTGGGGGGCATGCATTTAGTTGTGTGTCTGAACATAGGGGAAATGTTTTCATCCCAGGCTCAGGTGTTGAGGAGAGCTTGAGCACGAGTGGCTGTTGCCCAGAGAGCTTGAAGAGTCAAGGAGCAAATCTGGGTCCTTCTGACCAGGAGCACTTCTCCCCATGGAACACAGACTGATGCTGCTTGCAGTGGCCCAGGACTGAGCTGGCATAGTCATGGCCATCTCTGGGCTGCCTGCTTTGTCCTTCAGGCTGATCCTTCCTCACAGCCTCTTCCTCAAAGGTGGCATCTGCTGCAGGTACTTTCTTATGTCAAAGGTGTGAGGGTGTGTTCCCTCAAGGAGGGTCCTTGTGCACTTACTGTTTTCTTGTGCAACCAGCCAACCCTTCCTGGAATTAACTACATGGCATCAGAGCAGTTTCCATTTCCCATTGATGTGGCAGGACCTGTATTTCATGAACACATAGCGTTAGAGTGGGTTTAAGGCCAAAAGGAACTGGCTCATCTGTTGGGGGTTACTGGGACGATGAAGTTTTACCTTGCTCCCATGTTGAGCCTGGGAGCTCTTTAACTAAAACATGATCATTTCTCAGCAGCATCCATGCTCAATTATAGAGGCTGCAAACCATGGAGAGTCCACCAGTCCCCCTGGGAGTCTATCCAGCAGCTCTGCACCTTGCTGAGGAAGGGGTGAGGTCTGAACATGAGCTCAGAACCTGTGCAATGTTGGCACATGAGTAATAACCTAAATGCTGACCCTGTGAAAATTGTTTCTGGCACTCATCAGCTGTCTTGCCAAAGGATTATCATCTTCTCTTTGAGCACAGGAGGCTTCCCATCTGCTGTAAGATGCCCCAGATGGGTGTCTGAACACAAGGCATTGGCTATAGCCTAATGCCTCTGACTAAAAGGTGTTAAAATGAGCTGACCTGTTTGGCTAAGGACTTACCCGAGGTGTTTTGTATCTGGCTGGTATAAACCAACCTTTCATCTGCCTAGAACACCCTGGTATTTGCTAAGTGTTAGGCATAAATGAGTGCTCAGGGATGCTACTGCTCAGGTTGGTTTGCCAGATGGATGCCTATGCCTGAAGTTGGGAGTGGAGCAAGTACTGTAGCTAATCATAAAATGAATGAGCTCAAGCAATTCTCTTGGGTAGCAGGAAGATTTTTAGTGCATCTGCTAGAAGAGGCTTGGAAAGAAAGGCAATCTGCTGAAATGTCCCAGTACCAAACTTGAGAAGTGCCCTGGGAAATTCTTGTCTCTGTCTCATGTCTAACAGGGTTTAGCAAGCCCTGCCTGGGCTTCTTGTAAGAGCGTGGTGCTTAGAACATGGAGATCTGTGGCTGGACCATGGCATGTGGTGCCATGGACAGGCTGTTGCTGGTGCCCAAGCCAGGGCAGCCCATGCAATTTGGAAGTGAAGAAGGGTGCAGCTTTGCCCTGGGGGTCTAGGGGAGGTGAGGAGCTGTATGCAACTCTGGGCACTGAAACAACAGCTGCCACATGCTTATACTCTTCCAGCATGAGTCTGTTGCTGGGATCATAGAATGGTGGGGGTTGGAAGGGACCTCCAGAGATCATCTAGTCCAACGCCCCTGCAGAAGCAGGTTCACCTAGATCAGGTTGCCTAGGAACATGTCCAGGTCCCCATAGCTTGCATCACACCAGGTACAGCTTTGTTAATGAAATGCATGGTCAGATCTATGCCAGTGATAGGGGTTTTTTTTCTGTGCTTAGACAGTTATTTTGGATTAAGGACTTAATCCCTTGATTAAACTAAACCCAAATAAGCTGGTGTCCAGCTGTAGGGTGGTGTTTTATACACAGCTCTTCTCATCCACTTTCAGGTCCTCATTTCATCTGGAAGGTGTCTGTTTAAGGACAGGGCTTTGGACTGTTCTCTCACATGCCCTCACAACACCTATGTAATCTACTAACAGAAAGTAACAGGCCTTTGGGAGCAATCATTCCTTGCTCTGGATGAGACCGACCTGCTCAGCTCTTTGAAGGTTCAGTTACAAGTGAGACATGTCCCTGTGAGGAAAGCCTGACCTCCACTTCCCATTTCTGCTCCTCTCTGGCTACAAGATGTCTTTCTTGGCCTGTGCTCAGTGTTTTATCCCCAATTTGGCCTCTCTAATCTCTTTGGCACTTGTCTGCAGCCTTTATGATGTTGCAAAGGAGAAAGCCACAGGTCCTGCTCCAGAGAACCTGGAGTGTGGAAGTGGAGAAAGGGTAAAGAGGAGGCACACAAATGGAGAGCTCAGGTGGGAAGAGGTGCCAGGCTGCTGCTCCAAAGGCAGGTGATGCCATTCCCTCAGGGAGCAGTGTTTGGTCAGGCCATGGCTGAGCAGTGGAGAGCTCACTGCCACATCTGCCTTCCCTTGTTGGCATGTGTGAGCGGAGGGCTGGGGAAGACCCTGCTCCTCCAGGTGCCCAGGCTTTGCTCTCCGAAGGGCCTTATCTTTAGCAAGGTTAAATATCAGGGTTAGGCTATGCTAAGAACAGGTTTTCTTCTCGTGTTGCTGTTTCAGACCTGTGTGACAGCATCCTGCTGGGCTGCAAGGCAGGGTGGCAGGCTCGGCTGACCGTTGCTCCTCCTGTTGCCCTATGCCAACGTCTGTGTTGGGCTACTTGAAGCGTGGTACAGAGCCACAGATGTGTCTGCCTCTCCCAGACTACCTGTGCCCTCTACTTCTGCCTGTGTTTTGCCCTGGCACAAGGACAGCATTGATAGCTCCAAAGCCTGAGGCTCGCAGGAGGTCACACTTGGCTTTCAGAGCAATCTTGGATGTCCCCCCTGAGTGAAAACAAACCAGCCCGGGGCTGGCAGGGCAACTGCCTGGCTTTGGGCTCGCTGAGCACACCCAGACCTACAGCATGTGCAGAAGTGAGGCTATGAGGCTGCAAAGCAAATACATCATTTTCCCCTTTGTTTAATTAAATGAGAGCTCATGAGTTAATCGCTTCCAAGTGCTTGTTTTCCTGCAGTGCCTGGAATGATAATCCCACACGCTGCCCAGTAGGAGCTGCTCTGGCAAGCCAGAGAAGGGCCCAGGAACAGAGGGAGGCATCTGGAAACGATTCTGTGAGCTCTGTCTGCGGAGCACCACTCCCTGCAGGGCTGTAGGAGCTGGTTTATCCCCCTACCAGCCCTGCAGCAGGGCAGCCAAGCCAGGCTACGGCCCTGCATCCCATGGTGGCACGCAGGAGGCAGCTCGCTGGCGGAGGTACGTCCATGAGTGAAGCTGCTCTGGGTGAGACTGCAAACACTTTGCTCCCAAGCAGAGCTGGGTGCTCTGCTTTTTCTCCCTGAAAAGCCTTAAAACAATAGCCCACAGAGCAGGTAGAACCCTCCCCGGTTATCTCACAGGAAGGTGGTGTAATTAAGCAGTGGGAATGCCTACCTCTGGAGCTGCTCCGCTCCACAGTGCATGATCTTAGCAAAAACAAGGAGAGGCAGGCAGGGTGCCGAAGGCAGGCGGCCTCCTCCCCACCTCCCCTGAGCCTCGGAGCGAGCAGCAGAGGAGGGGGGAGAGCTGGCACTTGCTCTGGGAAGATTTTTCTCTCTTGAACTCATTGCCGCTGTGATTAGAGCAGCTCAGGAAATGGGGCTGGGAGGGTTCTCCTCCCTGCAGAAATGAAGTGGGAAATCTCAAATTTGGTCAGAAAAACAAGCCTTGTTTTGAGCCAAAAAGATCCTTTTCTTTTGAACAGAGAAATGTCTCATTTTTAAAAGGCAAAGAGGCCTGGCTTTCAGCTTTGTGTCAGAGAGTGGAAAGGCTTCGTGGAAAGCCCAGAGGTCTGTTTTTACTGGAAGTGAGGTTTCTCACGTCAGCGGAGAGCTGACCAGCCCCAGACAAGCGGCGCAGCACGGCAGCCTGCGCTGGCAGAGGGACCAGCTAACCAGCCCTACTCAGGGCCTGCTGTGTGCTCCTTTTTCCTCAGCCCCAAAGCTGGCTAGTGGCCATGGGCAGACACTGTGCTGCTCAGAGCTCTGCCTCTGCCCAGTTTTGCTGTTGTTTCTGCTTTCCAGTTCTGAGGTGTGGGGAGGGTTGGGTCATCTCTTCCCCTCACCTTGGCAGACCATCTGGATTTCATACTGTCCATCAGTACCTGGACAAGAGGGTGGAAAGTGCATGTGTGTGCAGGATGTGGCCAGGCTCAGAGCAGCCTCCAGAAGGAGGGAAGGGCTGTGGGATCTCCTGGCAGGGTCTCCCTGCTGAGCAGGAGCCCAGACGCCTGGTGACTCAGAGCTGGGCGTACCATGGGCACTGCTCACTGTGCTCACAGCCTCTGCTCCGTGGCCTGGCTGGGCTCCTTGCTCTGCTGAGCTGCGGCAAGCACTGGATCTAACTGGGGCACATTAGGATGTATAGTTTCATTCTTTGGCTGCTCAGGTAGGCATCTGGATTTCTCAGAGCAGAGCCATGGATCCTTTAGCTAAACTCCTGCTGCAGGATGTATCCTCAGCGTGTCCTTTGGGCCAGCCCAGCCTGCTGGAAAGGACAGCATCTGGAAAGGGAGGATCAGTGTCTCTTCATGTTCTCCTTCAGCTAGACTCCCCGTTTTAAAGAGAAATTTCTTGAGCAAGCTGCTGACTTCTTAGCAAGGTGCTTGATTGAACTGTAGGGAAAGTGCTGCCCAGGCTTTGTGGGCCCAAGTGGATCCAGCAGCCCTTCCCTGCACCGACTTGCTTTGTCCTGAGACACTGGGGTTGCTGGGAGAGCGTGGATGTTCTGACCCTGCATGGTGTGTAGCCCTGGGCATCTCTCCTTTTCTTGTTCTCCAAACTTGTAGGAAGCTCTACAGGGTTCAGCCTTAAACGTACAGCACCAGGTCACAAAGAGAAAGAAGTTGAGTCCTGAGTCACAAAGATACATAGCATGGCAGGACACCCCAGTGGCTGAAGCTGCTATGTAACTCTTTCTGTGACCACAAAGGTAGGCAGAAAATTCAATCAATGCACTTAGAAAAGCCCAAGAAGCTCCTGGTTACTCCAGATGCCTCTTGACAGGCTCCTCTCCCATCTGTAGCAGCTGCTTCCACCAGGAGAGGTGATGCTGAGCAGGGTTGTAACTGATCCCAGGCTTGTTAGTCCTGGCTTGGGGCTTCTGCCCAGACACTCGTAATCTCATCTCTCCCTGACTCCTGGTTCTTGCTGCAGTTTGTGATGGGGAGAGGGGCTCTTAAAGCTGAGCCACAACTGACTTTCTCCCTTACTTCACAGCATCTATGGCTTTCATTACATCATCTAGGGGTGGCTGCACCCCACTCATTCCTGCTCCCCTCAGACCCAAGCCCTCTGTCAGTCCTGAAGCCCTCCTGGGCTCTCACTGCTCCCCTGCCCTCATGGCTGGGACCCCACTGGGCTGTTCCCATCACAGTGCTGTGCCCATGGAACCTATCCCATCCCCAAGTGCTGTTTTCCTGGTCCCTCTCTGTGCTCCAACCCCTGTGTGGCAGCCAGCTCCCAGCTGAAGAGCTCTGCAGGCCGGTGTGGGCAGACATGACCTTAACCTGGGCTTTATTTAGCACCCTGATTTATGGAGGAGTTATTTTAAAAGCATGTTTCTCTTTTTGGGAGGTGTGGTGAGTGTGTGGCAGGGTGATGGCAGTGAGCTGGAGTTCATAGGTCCTCCCATGCTGTTGACAAAGAAGCATTTGAGCCTCAAGACACATTTTGCTGAGGGAGATGCTCTCTGGCTTGGTTGGAAAGCAATCCTGGGTGGCTGAATAGGAGCAAGTGTCCAGGGCTTTTCCCATGAGGGGGATGTGGTAATTCCTGTTGGAAGGAGGGAAGCCTGAAATGTGCAGTCCCTGGAGGAGGCTGCTTTCTCCAGGAGGGTCCTGTGCTGGGCTCTGACAGCTCTCGGGGGCCACAGTGGACTGGCTGAAGTGGAAGTGTACCAGCACAGGAGTGTCCTCTCGTTGGATCCTTGCTGGGTTTAGCTTGTTGGCACCTCTCTGAGTGTTGTCCCCCCATCACAGGTTGCAGACGTTTTCCCTCATGCCTATGAGAGGGTTGCATCGCCTGCAGGAGAGAACAGATGTGGTTTGTAGGTAGGATGGACTCTAGACCTCAGCTTTACAGCCTCTGGAGAGCACAGTGCTCTCCCTTTTTCTTGCCGTCTTGAGCTGGTTCATATGAATTCCCTGTGCCTACAAACCACAGGTCCTGCACACATGTGGCAGCAGGCACTGTCCTCAGGCTAGAAGTGTGAAGCTGCCATCTGCACTCCAGCATTATCTGGCACAGCCTCTTGCAGCCCTTGCTGAGGCCCTTTCCTCAGGCCCCTCTGCAATCTGAGAAGTTAATTAGTAGAAATAAGTAGCCCCATCCCTAGGACTGTAAGTTGGTTTAATGAGTCCAGGATCAGAGGCAATCTGCTGCAGTGGCAGGCTCCAAGCTGTGCCACATTTCACACTCTGTGTTTGAAGGTGACTTTTGAGGCTGTGCTGTGCTTCATCCTCACCTGGGCAGGACCTGTCCCTGGGAAGGTCCCTGGGTTGGGTAGAGCACTGCACAGCAGCGTTGCCTCCACGCTCACCTGCAGCACACGGAGGCTGCAGCCACCCCTGTGCCCAAGGATGCTGCTGCTACAATCACATTCCCACAGTGGATGAGGGAATTTGCTCCCTGCTTGTGGCTTTTCGTGTGGTCATGTGGAATTAGCAGAGACTTCTACTAAATGGTTGGGCTTGAAAACTTCTCTTTGTGTCTTCAAAGCCTGCACAGCTATCATGGCTTTATGGTATAGCCTAACCAGTGAGAGATAAAGCCTCTCTGCTAAGGAGTGCACTGTTAGCACTGAATTCCACAATGGCTACGGGCTGTATTTTACTAAAGGAAGGATAATATACGACTTGGTTTATTTTAACCATATAAAGGATTTTTGATCGGGTGCCAATGTTAATAATTGTCTTGTGGAGGCTTTGCTAAGGCAGCAGGAATGGTGTGAGAACCTTAGAGCCGGGCACTGGCTCGTGCAAATATTTTGACTTCTTTGTTTTATTTGCAAAAGTAAATGTAACAAGTTTCATTTGGGGGAGGATTGAGCTCTGAAAGAGGTTTTTTTCTCAAGTATGGAAAGAGAGGTATGAGGGTAGAAAACAGCACAGAATCCTGTTCTTCCCCCCCCCCCCCCCCCCAGCTGGTTTTGACTGAGACTTTGAACCTGTGGACTGTGGAGGGTACAGAGGGAAACTGTTGTCAAACACCACCAGCAGTAATGCTACTGTAATAGTGGCCAAGCCTTTGTCTGGGCTCTCTGTGGTGGTTGGTGCTGATGGGAGAGCACTTGTGGCATGGCCAGTTTCATCTGACAAGGACACAGACACTTGCTGGGACAGGTTAGTGTCAACAGAGGTTATTGGAGCTGTGTTTGCACTTGGCCTCTCTCTGTCATTTCACAAGAGCATGGGAGAGGAATGATGTGTGATGTTCTGTATGTTATGCCAATACTTAGCAATATTATTCCTATGTCCAATTGTGACAGGCTTCATGTTGGGCTTGGTACCCATCTCCCTGCCCTGCAGCCTCCTTCATGGCAGATCCAGGATACTATGTAAAGGGAACACTTCTTATTTAGACTGTCTCCTTGAGTTTGTACAACTCATCCTGCAGTTCCTATCAGTCTGCTTTCTGTTCCCCTATTTCCTAAACCCTGCTAAGGCATCCCCTTGGGCCCTGTGTCAGGATAGCCTTGCCCAGAACTGTGCAGAAAGCTGCAGGCTGCTGCACAGAGTAGGCTTGCTGTCAGCTCTTGGCAGTTCTCCCCTGACCTCCACGATCTCTAGTAGAAGATTTTCTCTGAAGACCTGTTCCTGCAGAGAAGGAAGTGCCTGGGAACTTCCAGGCTTTTCATTTCAATTAGTGGAATAGAAGTTGAGGCTTCACGTTGCTCTTTTCTGAGTGGAAAGCAGCTAGTTTAGAACAGCCTTCTCCTCCCACTTACCATCAGGGTTGGATCGTAGCGTTCAGCACTTGGAGGTGTGCACACAGGGCTCCTGCTTTTTGGGTCCTTGGGTTAAGAAAATGAGAAATTGCCCCTTAACCTCAGTTTCTCTGGTTGCATTGGCCTTCAGGGGGATTGCAGGAGGCAGCTGGGCGCAGAAGGATTGTGAACATTTCAGGAGCCTGCTGCCTTGCTCGTTGCTTACATGGGGAGAAACAGTAATGAAGCAGTGCTGTGCTATGCTGTGCCATGGGCAGTGTGTGGTTTGCCTGTCACCCCTGTGCTGCCAGCTCACTGCGGGCAGAGGTCAAGGAGGCATTGCCTGGGCAGCCTCATCTCTCCTGTGGAATCCCACAGGCTGTCCTACATGAAGGCTTTACAACAGAGCAGGGAGTTGGTATTGTGCTTAGAAGGCCCAACCCTCCGAAGGAGGAATTTAAAGCTTGTTGAGCTGTGAGAGAAGGGAAGGCTCATGTGAAGACCATCATCTCTTCTCTGGCTGCATGTCAGTTCAGGCTTACTCTGGAACCATTGAGCTCTCTTAAGACAGTAAGAAGTATCTGGAGCGATGAACATGTGTTCCCTTGGAGTGGAGGAAATTAAATGGTTTTCTTCCTCCTGATCCCTGCATCCTACTGTTCCCCAGTGGCAATGGAAGCTGTTGTGGCACTGCTTGGTTTAACTTTCTCTCTGGATCTTGCTGTGGGACGGAGGTATGTTTTCAGGCATGCCCATGCAGCTGTTCCTGTTCTGCAGGAAGCTGTAGGGCTTCTGAGCTGGCAACTGAAACGCTTCTTGTGTCTCCAGTGAAGGGAGGTGGATTCAGATCAGATGAGGATCTGGCCAGACACCTGAGTAAACTTTTTCATTTGGTTTTGTAGCAAAACTCCTTCCCACTGGCTGTAAGTTATCTAGAGGCTTCCCCTTTATGTACAGGATCCTGATCCTCTCTCCAGATGTGCACAGGGATTATTATTATTAATTTATTGTTGATATTTTGCAAGCTCCCTTGATTTACACCCGTAAATTTGGGAATTTGGACTCTAGCAGTGGAGTTGACCCTGCCACTGTGGGTAGGATCTGGCTGGCAGGCTGTGCTGAATGAAGGTGGAAGCAGGGAAGCCTTTGCCTCTGATCCCCAGGCAGAAAACAGGCACCCTGTGTGTGCTCAGGCACCAAGGGCAGCCCCAGCCCTGTTCTCTCCCCCTCTGTGGATCCTATTGTGAGGCATCTCTCACAGATGAAAATTCCTGGCTCCCGGAGCGAGCCTTTCACAAGAGGCAAACAGCTTTGAATAATGAGGAATTGCACTAGTGAGCAACTTTCCTGGTACCAAACAGCTTTGGCAGCTTATCCCGTGCAGGGACTTTCAGAGCACAGCAGGCTGTGGAGCTTCAACCCAACTGTTGCCCCTACAGACTCCCCCGAGCACCCTGAGGAGCGTACCAGTGGGCCATGCTGCCGTAGCCGAGTGCTGGCCGTGGGTACCCGAGGCACAGGGCCTGCAGATCCGTGCAGGCCTGAGGGTGGCTGTGGCTCTGCAGGAGCTCACGTGCTGCGGGAATGGTTGAACAGCAGCCCCACCCCACGCAGCCCGGGAGCAGCACTTGCTGCGTAAGCAAAAGCTGGGCGATCTCGTCGTGCCGCTCAGCCTCTGCCAGCGCTCCACTCGCCTTTCGGGAGAGGGTTTTTCGCCTTCACCTGGAGTGGCTGGTGCCAGAACAAGCTAGAAAGGCCAGCAGCGTGCTCCTTTGATCTCATCTCCTGCCGCTCCCGGAGGTGGCTGCGCTCCTGGGCGCGGGGCTCACTGGGGCACCGGGGCGGCTCGTGCCCTGGTACCGCTAACGCTTTCTGTCTTGGCAGGACTCGGAGTCGCTGGACGGCTGCATTCAGAGCACCTTATCAGCACTCTACCCTCCCTTTGAGGCTACGGCAGCCACAGTTCTGTGCCAAGTTTTTGATGTGGTGGAGAAGACGTACCGTGGGGATGGACTGCGCTACCTCATCGACTTCCTGATCCCAGCCAAGCACATCCTGCAGTGCATTCAGCAGGATGCCTGTGTGAGTACATCACGCTCTCTGAGACCTGCAAAGACTTTTCTTGGAAAACTCTCTCTCTTTCTGTACTCGTATGTAAAATGGCTGGTAAGAAGTGCTTGCATGTTGTATGGCAACCTAGGTGGGAGGGCAGGCAGACAATTAGGAGACAGTTGAGAAATTGTTATCGAAGCTCAGCCCTGCAGAGATCAGATGTGGAGCGGTGCCCTTGCCTTCCATAACCAGGAACACCAAACAGAAGGCTTGAAGGGATTCAGAGGAAGAGGTTTAGTGAAGGGTTTGCTGAATGGGTCTGACTCTAGTGGCTTCTAACCCCAGTCATTCCCTGGCCCTATGGATGAAGCTGTGGGCTCTGGCTGCTGTGGGGCGAGATGCTGCCAGTTGGTGCCTTTTCCCCAGAACGCTGGCTCCCCTTTGGTTGCTGGAACAGTCATAAGGCTCAGTAGCCTCAAGCAGTCACGTTACACTCGGTGCCAGAACAAGTCCAAGATTAACGTGCTTTACTGTTGGGAGTCTAACATATTAGAAATGATGAGTCAAATGCTTCCATCACAAACTTGGCTCAAAGTCTGCAAGATGAATAAAAAAACAACCAAGCCATGAAGCAGCCCCATAAAACTAAGGTTTGGTTTAGCCTTTTTGTCTCTGAACCTAGAGGATAAGCGTGGCCAAGCTTTCAACAGGAGTCCTCATGGTGGAGGGCATGGGGACTGCTGGGAGGAACATGAGTAAGTAATAGAAACTGAATAACGAGTTACTCATTTGTCTCAAGGAGGTGGAATGCTGGGGGAAAACACCCATCACATGTGATGGATCTGCATCCCCTGGGAGCTGGTCACCTTGTGAGTGGTTTGGTGCAGGGTTTGTCCTGCCATGTTGTCACCAGCCTCCAGCTTGGTGCCAGCCGTGTTTGCAAGCCCAGGAAGCTGTTAAGGATATTGAGGAGCTGCTCTCTCTCCCTCCAAACCCTCGAATAGGAACGATGCCATTGGCATATCTAGCTGCAGTTTCTAAACGGTGCATAGTCTGGGTTTTTTTTTTCTCCCCCCTCTAAAGAAACAAAAGGCTTGTAGTTTATACAAACCAATAATTATTGCAAGACATTGCACGGCTTTCACCAAACCGCCTCCCTCACCGAAGGCACCGATTTCCCAGCTCCCTGAGATCTTGGCAGCTTCCAAGTGCCCGGCGCTGCCCTGCGCAGGTGAGGTTGGGGGGAAGGAAAGCAGCCCGGCTTGCAGGCACTGCTGCGCTCCCAATGGGCTGTTGGGGACAGCGACGGGGTAACCCCGCAGGAAGGGCTGATAATGAGGGGGGACGGGGCTGTGGCTGGGGCTGTGGCTGGGCTGGGCTGGGGCTGGGCCGGGCTGGGCTGTGCTGGAGCTGGGGCTGTGCTGGGCTGGTGCTGGAGCTGGGGCTGGGCTGGGCTGGCGAGGCCGGGCGCACGCCACCGGCCACCTCGGGCCAGGCCCCGGTGGGATGGGTGTGGCGGCAGGGAGGGCTTTGAGCTGCCCGGCAGCCAATGAGAGCACGGCTGGGGCCGCGGCAGCCAATAGCAGCGTGAGGCTGCCTTGATGGGCATGTGGCCTTCTCAGCGCGTGCTGAGACCCCGAGGCAGGAGAGGTGAGAGGGCGATGGGGTCTGAGGTCTCCGCGGCAGGAGAGGTGCGAGGGCGATGGGGTCTGAGGTCTCCGCGGCAGGAGAGGTGCGAGGGCGATGGGGTCTGAGGTCTCCGCGGCAGGAGAGGTGCGAGGGCGATGGGGTCTGAGGTCTCCGCGGCAGGAGAGGTGCGAGGGCGATGGGGTCTGAGGTCTCCGCGGCAGGAGAGGTGCGAGGGCGATGGGGTCTGAGGTCTCCGCGGCAGGAGAGGTGCGAGGGCGATGGGGTCTGAGGTCTCCGCGGCAGGAGAGGTGCGAGGGCGATGGGGTCTGAGGTCTCCGCGGCAGGAGAGGTGCGAGGGCGATGGGGTCTGAGGTCTCCGCGGCAGGAGAGGTGCGAGGGCGATGGGGTCTGAGGTCTCCGCGGCAGGAGAGGTGCGAGGGCGATGGGGTCTGAGGTCTCCGCGGCAGGAGAGGTGCGAGGGCGATGGGGTCTGAGGTCTCCGCGGCAGGAGAGGTGCGAGGGCGATGGGGTCTGAGGTCTCCGCGGCAGGAGAGGTGCGAGGGCGATGGGGTCTGAGGTCTCCGCGGCAGGAGAGGTGCGAGGGCGATGGGGTCTGAGGTCTCCGCGGCAGGAGAGGTGCGAGGGCGATGGGGTCTGAGGTCTCCGCGGCAGGAGAGGTGCGAGGGCGATGGGGTCTGAGGTCTCCGCGGCAGGAGAGGTGCGAGGGCGATGGGGTCTGAGGTCTCCGCGGCAGGAGAGGTGCGAGGGCGATGGGGTCTGAGGTCTCCGCGGCAGGAGAGGTGCGAGGGCGATGGGGTCTGAGGTCTCCGCGGCAGGAGAGGTGCGAGGGCGATGGGGTCTGAGGTCTCCGCGGCAGGAGAGGTGCGAGGGCGATGGGGTCTGAGGTCTCCGCGGCAGGAGAGGTGCGAGGGCGATGGGGTCTGAGGTCTCCGCGGCAGGAGAGGTGCGAGGGCGATGGGGTCTGAGGTCTCCGCGGCAGGAGAGGTGCGAGGGCGATGGGGTCTGAGGTCTCCGCGGCAGGAGAGGTGCGAGGGCGATGGGGTCTGAGGTCTCCGCGGCAGGAGAGGTGCGAGGGCGATGGGGTCTGAGGTCTCCGCGGCAGGAGAGGTGCGAGGGCGATGGGGTCTGAGGTCTCCGCGGCAGGAGAGGTGCGAGGGCGATGGGGTCTGAGGTCTCCGCGGCAGGAGAGGTGCGAGGGCGATGGGGTCTGCCCTCCCTGAGGCAGGAGAGGCGCGAGGGCGATGTGGCCCTGGGGGTCCCTGAGGCTGGAGAGGTGAGAGGGTGGTGTGGCCCTGGGGGTCTCTAGGGTGGGAGAGTTGTGAGGATGGAGGATGTTGTGGCCCAGCGATCACTGAGTCAGGAGAGGTGTGAGAGCAGCGAGCCTTGGGGGTCCTTGAGGTGGGAGAGGTGAAGATGATGGGCCTTAGAGAAGCTTGGGGTACTGGCAGTCCCTCAGGCTGGCCTGGAGAGTGAGGCCAGGGAACATGGAAACAAGGGAGCTTGGTGGTGCTGGAGGCAGTCCTACACATGCAGCGCCGTTTGGGCAGGTGATGCAGGTGCAGGAGCCGTGCTTGCAGCTATGCTCCTGTCAAAGAACCAGGAATGAGAGACATCTTGGTGCCTGCCTGTCGCTCATTGGCCTGCCCAGTAGCCACAAAGTGCAGGATTGATGGCATTGGTGGAGCAGCCACCTTCAGGAAGGGCTGCCCAGGGCTCAGCGTTGGGTATCAGGGACTTGTGCTGAGGTGTGACGTATCTGGGAGAGTGGTCAGCAAGAGGCAGAGTGCAGGCACTGGCTTCTCAAAGAGCACAGCAGGGTGCTTTGAGCCTTTCTTCCTTCCTTGTGGCCTTTTCTGACTTTGACTCATGATTTTGTACTTTCCAAGGGGCAATACAGGGAGATTGAAGGAAGCTGGTTCTGTCTTTAGAGGTGGGCCCAGGCTATCCCAGATTTCATTTAGAAACCTGCTTGTTTTTTGTTGCTGAGGGTTATTCTTTCATTTGTTATGGACTCAGTTCTTTTCCCCAAACTTCCACTGTGTGCTCCTCTTTTGTCTTTACTGTCTGAAATCACGGGACTATTTCTTTTTACTTGTTCTTGGAAAAGTTTTGCCTGCCATTTAGAGAGCCTAACCAAAAGCAATGTTCCCTCCTTAGCTTGTACTTCAGGTGGTCCATGCGAGCTTTTCCTAAGCACATTAAAAGGAAAATAAGTAACTCCTGTCTGAATGACTACTGTAGGAAATCTTGAGAGTGCTAGGGCTTCTTGTCAGCCTCTGCAGCCACAAAAGTGTAAGAGACTTCATGAAGTATGAGACGAGTTCATGGGCTTCAGCTGAGTGTATTAAAATCAACAGCCTGTATATGATGCCCAGGGGCTGGAGAGGGGTGTGTGGAGCGATGTGCCAAGGGGTCTGTCCCCGTGTAGCACAGAGTAAGAAACTGAGTTTTGCTCCTGGCCTTAGATGACATCCTGAGCTAAATAGATTAGCTCCCAGCTATTCCTGTAGCTCCAGAAGCTACCACCTTTTTGCCATCTTTGTGTTGGTGCCCAGCTCTTTCCTCAGAGGCAGCTTTACTCTTGGTTGCAACGATAGGGTGCAGAGTCTGTTCCTGGCACTGCACTGCTGAGCCTGGTTCGGCTCGGTAGTGATTGGACGTGAGAAGAGCAAATACTTGAGCCTCAAAGGGAAATGTTAAAACAACTCAAAGAAGCCTCTTCAAGTAATGTTCCCTTTGAAGGTGCTTTTTGGAGCAGAAGCAGTGTGAGGATGCTCCACTTTCAAAGTTCTGAAACTCTGAAATGTTTGGGCTGTTGAAGTACTTGCGTTCCTGCTTGGACATTGTTCTAGCTCTCACTGCAAGTTTAGACTGTGGCTTTGTAGGGGTTTTGAGGAACTTAAATGCATCCAGTGTTTTGGTTTTGATGCTTTTATTGCTGAGTTCCCTTCCACTTGTCAGTAGGCAAACAGGTCATCTAAGTGGCAAGGTTGGGTTTTGGGTTTCTTAGTGTATGAGTGGCCTTCAGATGGGTTACCCTGTGTCCAGGTCTTAGCAGAAACTCAGCTTTGTTTATGCTCCTGCTGATTGTGTTTCTCACTTTTCAGTCATATAAACTGTCTGTAATAGTTTGGGAATTGATTTTTATTATTCTGGTCTGATTCTTCTTCCCCTGCAAGACCCCTGGCACGGATGACCTTAATATATCTACTGGGAGACACCCTAATGGCAGAAGAGAGGATGGTGTGGTGTGGTGTAGGGTGCAGTTGTATAGCTGCTTCTGGAAAACTGCAAATTATTGTTGTTTAAAACCTTATATACAAAATACTTGGCTTAGGCACTTCTGTGGGAGGTATAAGCTCTGTTGACTGTGTGAGTCTTGAGCTTTGATGGAAAAGTCAAGTGAAATATGGACAGTCTGAGACTTGCTGAAGCCAGTTGCAGCCTCTGCAAACTGTGTGCTGGCAGAGGAACTCTGGGGTTGCTGAATTGAACCATGCTGTGTAAAGACAGTTACTAGCTGATAGAGGCATCTTTGTCAGAGATCAGAATGCACAAGAACGTAAGACTGCAAAGCTTTAGCTCCCTGTGCCTTTGAGGGGAGTGCAAGCAACTGTATGTTAAGTTACAGGGCTTTTAAACTGTAATTTAATAGAGAAAAGAAAGGGAAGGTGGGTCTACTGTGAGTTCAAGGTTAGAATATAAGGGTAATGTTAATATGATCCTTGAAATGAAAACTCTGAAGTAAGATTTGGTTTAGTAGTGATACAGTGTGTGGGTACTACGGGAAGGCAGTTGCACTGAGTGAAGAGAAATGAAACTGCCCTGATTAAAAAGCAAAATGGAATTGGCTGTGTTGAAGACAAGAGGCTGGCTGGTGTCCATCCTGGAATATGGAAGAAGTTACTACCTAACACTGAATGTCTGATAACAGGGATTTTAATGGAATCTGTTAAGTCAGGGCTGGTAACAAAGCACAGAGAACAAAGTGAGTTGTTCTCTGTACAACAGCGTGTGTTGAGCAAGGACGGAATGAACTGACCCGTTAAACTGGGTAACGCTTTCTCACGTGGTTTGCTCCATGGCAGGTAGAGGAAGAGTAGCCTTTCTCATAAACTATCTCTCTCTAGAGAAAGGTTTCACTGCCTAATCTCTTCTGTAAAGGATTTATTGTGGAGTCATACGGAACATTAATTACTGTGTCAAAGGGGTGGAAGTTTATGTGAGTATTGCAAGATGGGTAACAAAGTGGTGAAAGGGAGGGTGTTAGTACTGCAGTGAAAACTGAGCTGGAGGCAGGAGTCATGAGACACATTACTTCTCATCCATGGCCTTGGCATAGAAAGAATGAGTGTGCATATGACAGATACTTGTATGAAACCAGTCTGGGAAGCATAAGCAATAAGCTCGTGGAGGAGGGATGATAAATGTGTTACACAAAATGAGCTCTAAAACTTCTGTAGGTGAGTTTTTATAGTGGTAGACTCGAGGAACAAGAGTGTGCCTCCACAAAGTCATAGGCACGGTGTCTGTTGTGAGCTGGGGCTCATCGGGTTGGAAGGAAAAACCAGCTGGGTTACTGTAGGGGCATGGATGGAAGACAAAGTGTGATCTTAGCTTCGAGATGCTTCTAGCACAGTTGGGAAGCGTTGGTGCCATTACACACAGTGTTTTGTAATGATTTGCAGAATGAGAAAGTGGAACAAAGAGATCTGTTTCTTAAAGAGGAGAAAAAGACATCACCAAAGAGATGCTTCAGGTATGCCTGAAGAAATGATTGAGGGAGACGTGCTAAGGTGATATGACATGGCTCAACGATTTGAAGCAATGGGGACAAGTCCAGAGAGTAAACTCCAGGGCTGAGGAGGAGGAATTATTGAGTCAGAAGGATCATTTGGGTTTTTTAAGCCTCTAAGAAACTTTGCATCAGGTGTGAGGGTAAGAAACCTGGCTGGGCAGAAGGTAAAGCTTGATGAGCGTAGGGAAGAAAGTACTTGATGCCATTACCTGTTGTTTCAAGGTGTGTGGGGATCCAGAGGTTCCTTTCAGTCTGTGGTTTCTCTGATTTATGTCAAAATATTTAAGTACTTTTTTTCTTTATTTGGCCTGCAGAACAGCATTTTTATAATTTGTTTCCTCTGTTAAGATTTCCACGTAAGAGAAACAAGATAAAATGTCTGAAGGCTAATGCTGCCAATACTGAAGTCTTTGGATTTCCAGATGACAGCTTTCTAATTTAAGTATTGCACCTGACACAGGTGAATTCTATCAAATCCTTGTTGTGGCAGAGAAAGGTTAATCATGAAACTGATGGCTTGTGTCCTGGCTCAATTTAAACCTTACTTTACCCAAACACAATCAAGTGCAAAGCAGTGATTTTCTTTTTAGAAGTTGTGATAAAGTTGTAAATGAGTTAAGTCAGTTGAAACTTCAGTTCTTTGACCTGATTGAGATTTGTCTGAGACTTGAGTGCTGCTATGTTTTGGGAATGAAGAAATCCCTGGTATGCCTCCAGCTGGCTGATGGGCCTTGCTGCCGTCCTTTTCTGTGTTCTGCTGTGTGTTCCTCACTTGCTGCCTCCTTTCTCCTGCTTTGTCTTTGCAGTAAGTCCTCTTGTTTGCTGGCAGGCTGCAGCCAGCCCTTGCTGCTGCATCCCATGGAACTTGTCTCCACTTGTCTTGCTTAGGCTTTTGATAGCTCCAGATGAGTGATGCTTGTTACCTGGCTCCTTGCTGTTCAGCTGAGCTTAACCAGAACTAGGTGGAACACGCTGCATACTCCAGCAGAGAACATTAGGGAATAAAAACAAATCCTCAGACAGACCTTGGCACTTTCATTCTGCCTTCCCTCATCAGCAAAGCTTTTCATTACCTCCTTTCCAGCAGAACAACGCTGCTTCACCAGAGAAAAGACACTTTGCGGTGCCAGGCTGACTAGCAGCATCCTGTGCAATGAGGCTTCTGCATCTACAGCCTCCTTCTGGCAGGTTGGTATTGAGTGTCCCTGGGACAACTGAGAGCTCACAGTGGATGCTCTGGAAGTGATGTGCACTATTTGCAACCTTCTCTGTTAAGGCTGTGGATGGTCTTTAGATGAGGACGGTGGGTGTTGTCTGTGTTGCAAGCAGACTGCTGTCTGCCCGCCTCTCTCTAGTGGTGTTTGGTTAGAGATGCTACATGGTCTGAATTTTCACTCTCTTAGTCCATCCACTTGGTCCTGGATGAGGTGGGGTGGGATGAATCAGAAATGAGGCAGGGACAGGGTCTCCTGGCTTGAGCACTGGGAGGTGAGAGCTCTCAGCTTCTCTGCTCTGGGGTTCTGAGGCTTGGACCTCCGCCTGTCTATGCTTGACCCAGCTTTAAAACAGGGCTGAGACTTCTGGCAGCTGGTTTCTTCATATTCAAACACTGAGATGCTGGTGATTTGTGTCAGTAGCTTTTCTTGTATTTCTGCTTTTGAAAGAGTAAATATCCCCTACACTAAAAACCAAAGACCTTAAATGCAACAATTGCATTGCTGCAGCTCTGAAAGAGAAGCATGATATCCCTTGTCCAAAAGCTGCTCCTGATGCTGAAAACACCTTCTCTTTTCCCTCCATAGGCTCAGTACTGTGGCTTGCTGTTCCGCCACGAGGGCTGGCCCCTGTGTATCCACGAGAGGATTGTAATCCAACTGGCTTCTATCGACTGGCGAACCTTGCAGCCTGGTGACTTCTACCTGCAGGTGGTCCCCTATCTGAAGAAGTCTCCACGAATTGTGTTGAAGTGTTTGGCAAAAGACAAGCATAATGTAGAAGAAGTTGTGATTCCAGAAGTTTCCTATACCTCTATTTTTACTCTGGAATGGTTGAATACTTTCAATGGAGAGCGGATGGGTATAGCACTGGAAAATTGTTTACTAACCACTGATGATCAAATATTTCGTGTCCCCTGGGATAAAGTGGTTAATCCTGAATTTATAAACAAACCAAAAAGAATTGAAAACAACAGAATCTCTCCAGAAGTAACGGAGGAAGGTTCAGTTTTGTGCCTCCCCGTGGACCATGCTGAGTGCGATTCACCAGACTCAGGATCTCGGTATCTACAGGAAAGTTCAAATGGAGGCAACCTGGTCACTAGCAGCACATCCCCACAGTTAAGTGAAGCTCTTGTCAATGGTATCTGTACAAGTCCTGTGCCTCAAGAGGACCTGAATAGTGACCTTGAAGGGGAGTACGTTGAGCTGAGAGAACTTTCACTGCCCAGATTTGGGCCACAAACAGGCTCTTTAACCCAAACACTAGCTTTAAATTACCTAACTCAGCCCAGAACACGAGTGAATGTGCCTAAAGGGAAGCACAGGTTTATTGTCATTCAAGACAGTACCTACTCCAAGAACCTAATTCAGTCAGCACTGCTGCAGAAGGAGAACTGTCAAATGGATGCTCCCAAGACTTCTCCAGAAAATCTCAAAAATGTAATTCCTTTGGAAAGCAACAAAATGATGGCACATGGAGAACTGTCTCCAGAAGGTCAGCTGACATCAAGTAGTTCTGGAAACGTGGAGAATAGCTGTCCTGTGGCTGAGCCTTCTGCCTGCAGCGCAGGAGATCCATCTGCAGAGCAGGAGACGTGCAGTGAACACTCGATTGACTGGCAATATGCACTGTGCAACTACAGTGATGCGTGTGCTGGAGACAGTGTCATCTGCAAAGCAGAGGTGTCTGGTGCTCCAGGAAGCATGGAAGGAGAAGACGATGGTCCTAGCAGAAATCCTGCTGTTGAAACATTGCAACAGAGTCCAGAAACAGTCCTAGATGCTGCTGCTACTAAAGAGGAGGTGATACTGAGAGTACATGGAGAACCACTGACCGAGGGCCAAAATGAAGTGATGCAGGTAGATGCTTCTCCTGCATCTGTCCTAGGGCCTTTGGGACCATGTTGCACACTGAAGGAAGGTTCTAATGTTCTTTGCCAGAGAGTCAGAGAAAGTATTGTGCCACTTGAGGCCACTACATTGCTTATCACTTCTGAGAGTTCAGATGTAGGTGTGGAGAGAGGGTCTCCTCGAGGGAACACAGCAGATACAACAGCAGTTGGTGCTTGCTGCAGAGATTGGGAAGCAAATCCTAGTTCTCCACTAAGTCCTCCCGAACAGAACCAAGAAGTAGACGATTCTGAACAAGGAAGAAGGGACAGCCCAGAGAAAGACAAAGATATTGATCAAATACTGACTGTAAATGAGAATCAACCTAGTAATGGTCACTGTTCTGTTGAAGCTCCTACAGATGGGCTCTTGTCAGATGGTGAAGAGCAAGAGATCTCTGCCAGTCAGCGTGAGAAGGCTGCAGACCAAACTGCTCTGTCGGCAGAGGGTGATCACACAGCAGAACAATTGAATGACAGGGACTCTTTGGGCCCTGGTACACAAGCAGAATACTCAAGTCAATTCAGAACCCAGAGGTCTGAAGAGAAGTGTGAGGAACCTCAAAGATGGGCAGAAAACCAAGACTGTAAATGTGAAGAGAGCTCTGTGCTGAACCCTGAGCATGTGGCAGTACAGGACTTGCAGGGGAGAGAGGAGAACCAGGGAAGGTTTTCTTATGGGGAAAAGTCAAAGATGATAGCCTTAAACACACTGGAATCCATTAAAGAAGAACTGGAGGTTGGACAACTGTCCTCAGGAGATGCCGAGGGGCACGTGGAGCCCACCACTCTGCACTCCCAGCAAGAGGCAGCTTCTGGACCATCATCTCCTAAAGGTACAGCAGTTGCATGTTTGTATGTTTATTTGGTCAGTAACATAGATGGAAAGCAAAGGCCTCAGGAGGTACTGCAGACGTGTATGTGCTGGGAGGCTTTGCAGTAATAGCACAAACTACAGGAGAGTCATGAAGTTGTTGTTTTTGTGGCTTGAACTTAGCTTTCTCTTCACCACATCTGGAATATTGTGTACAGTTCTGGGCCTCTCAGTTCAGGAGGGACAGGGAGCTGCTGGAGAGAGTTCAGTGCAGGGCCACTGAATGGGCTGCCCAGATGGGCTGTGGAGTCTCCTTCTCTGGAGACATTCAAACCCAGCTGGACGGGTTCCTGTGTGCCCTGCTCTAGGTGAACGTGCTCTGGCAGGGAGGGTTGCATTGGATGAGCTTTGCAGGTCCCTTCCAGCTCTTGAGATTCTGTGATTCACAAGTGGGTTTGTTGTATTTTGATTAATAGTTCTTTGCAATTTACATCAGTGCAGATCAAAGATCTGGTGTAAGAGCCTTAATTTCAGTTAATCTGATGGCTGGTAACCCCCACCCGTTACATTCCCCATGTGCATGTTAGGAATGTGTGCAATGGGAATGAGTGACAAGAGGATGGCTAACTGTACAAGTCTTTTGTAGTTGACAATTGGCTTTAAGAAGACAATTGTGACAAGAGGAGGGAACAGTGAATGCTACAGTAAAATACCAGCTGTGTAACGTGACCTCAAGCTCAAGAAATGCATGTGCTGATAACTGATTTAAGCAGCAGACTACAGAGTTGAGGGATTCCCCCCTCTTCCCTCCTTTCCCCTCTGGCATTCTTTCTTCTGCTTGGTTATGTTTCAAGTGGGAGCTGTTTAGCTTGAGTGGGAGAGCACAGAGAAATTCAGAATCTCACTTTAGCTCAAATGATATGTTCAAGCAGGTATTGCCCAGCCTTCTTGATGCCTGGGTTCTTGTGCAGGAGCTCTGCTCCTTCTGAAGGAATGGAACAGGCGCTCCAGGTCTCTCTGCATTTTGCCCCAGCCCTAGGCAGGCAGTGTGTAACCACATGGGCACGATGTTGGCTCAGCTCTGCTGAGTCTGGAAAGCTGTAGCTAGATATGCAGATCACTCAGAGGAGCGTGTGTTGGGTGGTGGGGGCGGGTGAAACGTGCCATTCCAGTTCAACAGCTCTCATTCCCTGAGACCCCTGGCTTGGAAAATTACCCAGCTTGGAATCCTGGAGTGAAGACTCTTGAAAGAGTCAGAGGTACAGACTCACCTTGCTAGAGCATGTCTGACCCTGTGGAGAAGCAGATTGGCAGTTGGATGTCTTGGGACGGGGTACCAGTGTAATGCTTGCACTGGGCCTCAGTTGTGTGGAGAAGAGCCCACATCACTGCTCCCTTGGGATGCAAATACAGCTACTTGTTCAAGTGTCCAAAAGTCACATTTTAGCTGCTGCCTTAGTGAGACCTCTTAATGGAGTTAAAGTGGCCATTGATTAAACTTAAATGCATTAACACCTGCATCAAAATGGTTTAATTCTGTAATTTAGCAATCCAAGTGCTTTTGATGCCTTTGGAGTGACAAGCATTTGAGCTGAACCTCCTTCCTTTTCACTTGTCTGAAGTGTGCATCTCGGAGCATCTACCACCACAAGCAAAGAAAAACCCCAAGGGTCACTTTCTGCCTTTGAGCAGCTCCTGGGGACTCTGTGCCAGGAGAGAACCTTGCTGTGGATGTCTCCAGTCCCTGGCCAAGCTGAACCTGGCTGGGCTTTGTGTTTGCACAGAAAGCTGAGGCTGTGTTGAGTGCTGGGTGTGCGTGTTGCTCATGAATCCAGTGGCTGATTGGTCAGTGTTCCCATCTCCCCTGTCTATAATTAGCCAGGTTGAGCTCTTGTGGGAGATAAGTCTGGTGTTCTTGCTGCTCCACAGGATGAATCTTGGCTGCTGCTGTGGATTTTGGCAGCGATGGACCCTTCTGGGGGTACGTGTGGAGTTTGAAATGAAAGACAACTTAATTGTTTCTGGGGATTTTGCTGAAATAAAGGATATCTGTGGCCTCATTGTGGTGGTGTTAAACTTTGGCATTGCAGTTGCAAAAGAAACTGTTAGCCCAGAGTTTCTAAAGCAACAGAAGCTACCTAAAATCACCATGAAACCCCCCCAAATCAAGCACAGTAGAGCTCAAATATCTGTTAATGCCAGGAGAATTTCTTAAGCATTATAACTGGAACTGTAATATACTCAAAGATACAAGAGTAAGATAATTCAGAGATAAACTTGCAAAGTAAAGCAAATGCCCTACTCTCAGTCCTACAAATGGACTTTTCCAGCCACTCTGTGTGTGAGTGAAACTCTTAACTGTGTCTTGTTGGCATCATTTTGCTACTCTGGAAACTCGTGGGTACCTTGCCTAATCTATAAATAACAACAAAGCTTAAGCTCTATGGGGTCAGTTCAGACCTGCAGTTGACACCCTGGTAGCAGCACCTGGGCTTTGCCCTGTGAGGCAGACATTATAAATCATGTCAAAACTCACATTTAGAACTGGGGCATCTCAATGTGCTGTGGCTGCAGAATATTTTCTTGTCCCTTCACTCTCTCTCATCTTCGTTCCACTCCTAGTGAGCTTATTTTCTGCACAAATACCATCTCATTCAGAAAGCTGTGAGCTGGTTTGAGTTGGTGGCTTAACATTTGCACCGATTCCACTCCCAGATAACGTGACTGTTTGGGGTTTTTTTTCCCCCCCTCTAATGACTCACTTTGTAAGGGAAAGTGAATTTGGAAGCTTTGCAGCTCTGGAAAGAATTGCTGTCTTTTGGGTATGGAATGTATCTGGATGTTGAAGAAACAGGCTGAAAAGCCTCACTGGGGCATATTCAGCAGCACCTGCCAGGGCGTTCCATTCCTGTTCCTGTGTGGTGTTAGCATAGATGATCCTGGTGTGGGGCAGTTTGCAGGAAAAATGCTAATGTCTCTTTGAAATGCACACAAGCAAATCCTCCTCTGCCACTTCCTTAACCTGGGGGAAAGGTGGAACCTGCAAACACGGCAAATTCACATGTCCCAGTTCTCCATCTGCTGTTTGATGTCATCCTCCGCAGTCTCCATTTCCGCTTCAGTCAGTGCCTCTGCCCCGCCTGCCAATAACAAACAGTGTGCTTGGGGACAGAGCTGGGGTCTGCAGATCCCAGCTGAACCTCAGGAGCTTAGGGAAGAGGTTTGTTTGGGCAGGGTGTATGTAGTCTGGAGGCTGCACAGCTCCAGTGAGGTTTGCTTGGGACCCAAAGCCCCCAGCACCATGCCTGGTGGGCTAAGCAACATACTTTCCTATCTTGCAGAAGCTGTTACCTCGTTCCTAAGAAAGATCCAAGGCAGGGCTGCTGTGTACATTTATGTCTTTCTCTTGCCCTGGTGTGGTCTCTTTCTTGTCTTCTTGAAATGCCACCTTTTGGTCTCCTCTGCAGGCTTTGTCCATTGAATGCAAAGTCTCTCACTACAAACTGTGTTGTTCTGCTTATTGCCAGCCAGCTCTTTGGGAAGGTGATTCTGTGTTCTCCTAGAAAGTTGGCCCTTAATGTGGAACCTTTGGAGCATGACTTCTGTGACTCAGACCTTCATGTCCATGGGAGATGGGTGGCTCTGTCAGTACTGCTTCAGGAAGACCTGTCAATGTTGCTCAAAGTGATGGACCTTTTGTGTCACAGGAAGGTGGAGGCTGAGGCAGTACTAGGAGCAGAACTGAGCTCTGACGTTTCCCAGGACCGTGCAGAAATCTTCACAGCAGCTTATGTGGCCAAAGGCAGCAGATGCCAAGCTGAGTCCTGGGATGCTCCCTCCAGATGGGTGTTATCAGAGTAACGAGCAGCTACTCCATCCCAGCCTGGCTGGCGCAGAGCTCCAGAGCTCCTGCTGCCTTCCCCTGGCTGTGTGTGCTGAGCCACGATGCTCAGGGCACTTCTCTCACCCGCTTTAGCAATTTTCAAAGCAGTTTGGGCTGAGCCTCAACCTGTAAATCTCCTTCCCTGCTAAAACTTGTATTGAAAGCCACTTCAAGGACTGCTTTGTTCCTAGTCCTGCTCTTTAATGAAGTATTGGAATCTGTTAGTAAATAAACTGAGTCAAGTGTCAGCATTGTTGATGCAGCAGGAAGGTAGGATGGTTGAAGTCAATTTTAAATAGCAATTAAAATGTCTGACTTCATAGCAAGCAGATAAATACTCCACTCTTTTATTTTCCTAAAGAAAGATTGGGGTTTTTTTTTGGTTGGTAGATGTTGAAGGATCAGAACTTTCAGCAAAGCAGAGCCTTTTCTTCAGTGTACCTTTCTGCCAAGCAGTGGGATAACCTAGCTGTGTGCTCAGGTTGCTGAAGAAGTGTTGGGTGGCTTCTTATTCTTACAATGTTGGCAAATGGGGAATAATATTTCTTATCCAGGAGGTATATATCTCTTTTTCTTCTCTCCAGCTACTTTCACGTGCAAACTGAAACTCAATCAAAGTAGCATTAGTTTCTGTGTAGTAGCTAAGATACTGAATCTTAGAATTAACTGATTCTGGTATGTTGTGCTTTAGAGCTGAGGTGTCAGGCAAAGGAAGCATTTTCTCCAGTTCCAGGGTGATTACACCAGTCAGCTCTGTTCCTTGGACTTTGAAAATCACTTTGAGTTTCACTTAACTGTTAATTAAAAAAAACTGGAGGAACACAACAAGGTCTCTTTGGCTAATTTCCAGCTGATTTGTCAGCCCCTAGTTGGCTTCATGTTTTCAGGAGCTAATCTGAAAGTGGTGTTGGGGGAGTCATTCGGCTCTGATGGAGCAGCTCTCCCTGTCAGGAGCTGGTTTATCACTTCCAGCGTGCTCAAGCTGCTGGAGCTCAGCCAGGGGGCTTGTGTCGTGTCAGACTCGCAGGCTGTGAGCGGGCATGTGCTGTTGGATGTGTTACCTCTAACAATTAGTTTAACTATGGTGATCCTGATTGGAATTGAGTTTTCATAACCTGCAAACTTCACAATAAATGAGTTTGGGTTTCTTTAAATTACATGAGTGGTAATGTTGTAAGCAGTGTTGGAACATGCGTGCTACTGGCCCCAGGACTGGAGGAGCTGCAGAGTGCTGGGACCGGGAGGAACATCACTTTCCAGTCTGGTACTTACCCCGGACCTTTTGGGTGGAGCTTTGCTTGAGCTTCTGACTGCTGCTTGTCTTACAGGGATGCTGTCAGAAGAGGCAGAGACAAGAAAAGAAGCAGCTGGCACAGATGTGTTGAAACCAGAGTGTAAAGTCGGTGGCCTGGAGGAAACCTCAACAGCTACTACTCCACCAACACCCCCAGCTTCTGGGCCTGCCTGGGGTGGTCGATCTGCACCTACCATAGTCAAGGATGTTCACCCAGAAGTACTCAGGAGTGGAGTTGCTTGCCTGCCTGGTGAGTAGCTGTGCCAGAATATGCATGGGAAGGGTGGTTTGTAGGAGGGCAAGAGATTCGAGCCTGTTTGCAGCACTGTAGACTGATACCAATTCCATTTCTTTTACTCCAAACCTCTCCAGAAGCAACACTCCTTGACTCCTCTAAAGTTTCTGGCTGGGATGGACAGGAAGCAGAACTTCCCTCTGGTGAAAGCAATGTTAACTTGCTCACAGGAGTCTCAAAACCAAGCATGTATGAGTCAGAAATGCCAAATCTGTGGGCTCACACCAGGAGCTCAAACAGAAGAGTGAGGGTGCTGCTAATGATGGGCTGGTGGGCCTGACATCAGACTTGGTCGCAACAACAGGGACTCGATTCGCTTGGTGGATAATTGGGATGTGGGGAGCGTAGAAGATGCCGTTTGACAGTGCTCTTGTAAAACCAGTTTTATTCTTGGTAATTAGAAGTTTGGTTGAGTACATGTAGCTGCCTGGATAGAAGAGATTTTTTAGAAAACATTTGATTTCATGACACATAGTGCTGAAAGGAATATCCCAATGAAGGGTTGGTGAGCAATGTCTGGGATGAAGGATAGCAGAGCTAAATAACAACTGCCAAAGCTAGCTATTGAGCTACCCCAGAATTGTTCTGCAGGTGTCTGTTGCAGGTCAAGTGTTAGTCAGTGTTTGCATCTCATGGCAGCAAGTGTCAAGTTGCTGCAGAGAAAACTTCTGCATGGGATAAATATTGGCAGAGAAGTCATCAAAGCTGAGGGTGTTGGACAGAGCAGCCAGGGTCACTTGGTCTGCAAGAATCATAGAATGGTGGGGGTTGGAAGGCACTTTAGAGATCTAGTCCAATGCCCCTGCAGAATCAGGTTCACCTGGATCAGGTCACACAGGAACGTGTCCAGGTGGGTCTTGAAGACCTCCAAGGAAGGAGCCTCCACACCCTCCCTGGACAGCCTGCGCCAGGGCTCCGTTCCTGTTTAAACACGTATGAAATAAAGCAGAGCAAGTGAGATTTACCTGACTGAGCTGCTGGTGACTGTCAGGCCCCCATTGCTCTCCATGACTTGTGGGGACAGAGCTCTGTCTCGTTGCAGGGGAGTCTGGTCTGGTGCTGCTCCTCCCCTTCTTCACTGGCTGTGAGGTCTCTGTGGTCACCTCTGTCTTTATCCCACTCCTTCCAGCCTCTCTCCTCCAGCAGAGCCTCCCCTTATAAAGCAGTGATGGTAGAGGTGCTGGGTTGGGTTGGCCAGAGGTAGGTCTGACTTGGAACTGAGGGGAATGTCAGACTCCTTACAGGGGCCACTACTGCAGCACCCCTACCCCCATTAGCAATCCAAAAGCAGTTTCACACAAACCCAACCTAGAGGGGTCTTGAAGAGGAGCTCGTGGTCCATGTTGCTGTAGGAGCTTATGTGAGTTGATGCTCTAGTTGTGTCTTTTGTCAGATTCCTATCATAATGTACAACTGTTAAACAAGGCAAGTGTCTTTGGGTACAGGATGATGGGATGTGCCCTTGAAATGCACAGAAGCAGCATGGTTTGGGCTCAATTCTGCTGCCCAGGGAGTTTTCCTCTGCAGGAGGAGCTGAGTCTTCTGTAAGAGCAACATTGCATTTGGCTGGTATCTCTTTTCCTTTCGGATTTCAGTGGCTAATCACACCCGAGGAAAGGCACACACCACTCAGTTAACTGCTGTTACATTAAACATTGTTAATGATATAATAATTATATTAGAAAGGATAACTTTTATAATGAGTAATAAATAAGAGCTAATTAATAAACGAGTAGCTGATGGAGTTTGGAAGACATTTTACTTTCAGAAGAGTTTCAGTTCTGCATTCTGCTCTTGAATCATCTGGTTGTACCACTCTTGGAGGCCTAGCCCCAGTGGCTGTGGTTGCTTTTGTGACCTGATCAGGCAGTTCCCAGGCTCCTCAAGGTTTAGTCAAGTTCTGGTGATGCTCAGCCTCCCTGATGGATGAAAGATGTTGCTTCAGAGTAAGGAAGTTTTTGCTGAGCCTAGTTATCAAGCCATTTTGCCAGTAATTGAGTGCTGCTTTGCTTTCTGATGATCTATCTCCTTAACTGTTGAAACAAAGTATATTGATAAGCCTCTTCTGTTCCTTCCCAGCTCTTTGATTATGCACTGCCCAGAGTTCAGTATTTCAGGAGTAATAAAACTTCTGAATCACACAGATGATTTCAGGATCTTTGTCCCTTCTGTTAGCAAGAGAAAGCCTGTATCACAGCTCTGGTCCTTGCTTCTAAATGGTGCCCATCTTGTGTCTGTGGCTCATACTCAAGTCGCATCCTGGTGACAGGTTGAGATCACACCAGGGCAGTTCTCTATGCTTGGGGCTGTCCATCTGTATGTGTGTTACCCATCAACTTGTCCCTGGATGGGGGACAAGGGTGTTCCTGGACAGTATCTCCTGTGACAGCATTAAAGTTCAGAAGAGGTAAAGGCATGGCTTTCTCCAAGCCTCTGGTTTTGCCATGTGCTTGGGATTTTTTCCCCTCTCTTTCACACAATTTGTATTACAGGAAATGGCTCCTGTTCTGGTGCATTACTTTTCACACAAATAGAGGTGTAGTCCCTTCTGTTTTCCAAGTCACTTACTTGCCTTCCTGGTGATGTGTGCACAGAGCCTGATGGCTTGAGCAGGCCCACTCCACAGACATTGCCTGCTTCTGAATGAATGGCAGAGGCAACTCTGGGTCTCCCAGGTGGTGTGGCTGCCTGCTCTGTACCACTCCTTTGCATCTGGAGAGGAGCCTGGACATGATTTCAGAATTAGCATTGTTATATCTGGCTCTTTGGAGTTTTTCAGTGCACACAGTGGCTAAAGCCCAAAGCCAGGTGATGAGTTAATTTTGGGAGCTCATAAAGCAGGCTTGTTCCTGTGATAAGCTGTGTCTTTGGGCTTTTGGAAAGCAGGGGGTAGAGAACTGGCTGAGTGAAGCAGAGGGGTTTCTCCTTCCTCAGCATATGACAGCTCAGCTGTGTCACCCATCCTGTGGTTTGTCTATTCCTTAGGCAGTGAGCAAGCTTGGAAACTAATGAAAGCCTGGCACCAACTCTGCCCTTATCAGAGCTGTAGGCAGGCAGGAGGGTGCTGGGCTGTCCACTCTGCAGCCTCTGAGGAGGTGCTCCAGGGCTTTGCTCCAAGCATGGGACGTCTGGTTACGTGCTGGGCTCAGCCTGCAGTGTGCATGCCCAGCCTGTTGTGCTGCAAACCCATCTGCATTCTCTCCTCAGACAGCAACCTGAATATTGTAACATAAGTGGAGGTGACATTATTTGTCTTGTGTTGATGAGACTCTTGCCTTTCTTACAAGGTTCAGTTATTGTTAGCCAGCTTCAGCCATGTTTTATGAAGAATATGTGTTTGGGTAGAGGAGAGCAGAGCAAATCTAACCCTACCATGAAAGACAATCAGAGCTCAGCTGCTTCACTCGAGGGCAGCACTTGGTATGTTGGAAGTGTGTTTATAACCAGTCTGGGACATACACTGTGGTGAGTTCTGTGCCAGGCTTGCAGGAAGCTGTTGGTGTGGTAGCAGAGGAATGAGTGAGGCATGCACACTTGGAACCAGGCTCTGGTGACTTCCTTGTCTGACTTTTTTTTTTTTCCCCCTCTCTTTTCACAGGTACTAGAGATAAATCAGGACGTGCTGTGGCCATAATAACAACGAGGAACACGGCCTGGTTAAACCCCCACTGCAACACCACGGAGCTTGTACGCCTGCTTCTGTACTTGCATAGCATCCCAAGGTTTGTGACACTCTGGGGCTGATGGCATGGACACTGCTGTGTCTACTTTGCCTTTCAGGGGAGTGAAAGCTGAGGCAATGAGTTGAATGGGTTGTTTTTATTGGCCTAGGAACCTGCTCAGACAGTCTCCAGACTGTACAGATGGGGATCTCTTGCTAGAGTGAACTGGCTTGTGCTCAGTAAGCATTTTGGCTATTCTGTATGTGCCTTGTGCACGTGGTGTGATAGAATTAGGTAGGTACTGGATGTTTTCATGCATTACCATCAATCCAAGCTGTTCTTGCTATACTTCATGAGCTCCAAAACCAGGATTTGGGAGCTATGATGGGGTTGCAGCAGCTATGTGATATAGTGTTGTGACGTGATATTTTAGGACCAGGCCTCCAAGCTGAGGGAGGAAGATCTGCAAGGGTTGAGAAAGCCTACCTTGATGTCTGGCTGGCAATTGTTTTTAGAGCCTGCAGGCTGGAGTTTGCTGCAACTATTCTTCCTTTCACAATGACAGACTCTCACCCCCAGCTCATCTCAGACTCAACTCTGTTTCACTTTTAAGTGATGATACTAATAAGAAGTAAAGCTAATGCTCTAGTAGTGAGCCTTAAATATCTTTTTTTTAAGCCTTTAAACCACTGATTGAGAGAGGCTTCTGCTACTCATACTTTTTCTGATGCTTTTCCCTTCAAACCTGGTTCTGAGCAAGACAGCCTTTGCGTCTGATCCAGAATAGCTCCTCTTGTGAAGCAGGGTGGCTAAGGCCAAGCTTGTCCCTGAATGCAATTAGGAAGGACTGGTTTTCCTGTGTGTTTTATGTGAAGCAGATATCAGCACCTTTGCCATCAGTGGGATGTGTCCTAGGAACTGGTGAAATGGGAAGTTTAGGTGGAAATAGCAAAAGTAAAAACTGAGCACTCCAAGGGGCTTTGATTTATATAGTTAGGTTAGAAAGTGGACAGTTAGTTTCCTGTCCTTACAGAGCTATAACATGCTTTCAATCTAGGTGTCTAGCAATTCTGTTTCCACTGTCTTTTTGACTTTCATTGGTGACAAATGTGACCTCTTTCTCTGTCCTTGCAGACCAGAATGTCAGGCTTTGGGTCTGACTGTTCTTGTGGATGCCCGTCGCTGTTCACCGGTTCCTGCTCTCTTCAAGGCGTTCAGCACGTTGCAGGTGAGCCTTGAGTTTGGGAAAAGAAACACTAGTTGGCTTACTCTAATGGTTGGATGTTGCCTCTCCATCTGCTGCTTAGATCTTCATCTGCCACCTGGCTTTCAGTTGGCTTTGAGAGGTGGAGTTACACACCCAGCCCTCTTTTAGGAAGATGACCTGGACTTGCCAGACTGCAGACAAAGCAAAATACTTAAATAAGGCTGAGTGAGGGGGATAAACCCCTCCTCAACCCCTCCAAATTTGCTTCTCTCTCTGTGCTGAGAACAGCTCATAACCAAATCTAAGTGCTGTCATGAATTACAGTGCTTGGAGATGTGGCCCCTTCACTGGCAGGCTGTGTGAAACACACAGGGATTTCTTCCCCCCATGAGAAGGGAAGTAGGGAGGCCTCTGTCTGCTGCAGAGAGAAGGGAAAGACACTGCTTATCAGGCCAGGTGGCAGAGCACATGCAGCTGTTGATGTGGCTGTCGGTGAATGATTGGAATCAGACGTGCTGTAACTCTATATTGCTTCAGGTCAAAGGCTTTCATATCAGTCACTTGGAAAGCAAATGGGTTGTGCTGCCCCTGCTCCCAGATAGAAGTTATCTGCTGCTGTTAGAAAGCCAAGGAGATGCTAGGTTGTAGCTATGACTAATCTTGTTTAAGCAGGTGTTCCTTTTAAATCAGAGCTTGGGTCTCTTAGGATTTGAACTCTGAAAACTGGATCAGGGCAATGTTTTAATGAAGCTGGTGTCTCTGTGGTTTATGTGCTTCAGTGCCACATCTGAGAGCTGGGGCTGAGTCAGAGGTCTGTTGTCCTCCTGCTTCCTGGGCTGGGTGGAGCTGTGAGCTCTATCAGTGTGCCCATTCTCTGTGGTGAAGAAGTAATCAGAACAGAGCCCTGCTCAGTTCTGCAGAGGTAACAAGCAACTTATCTTTTACATGCTGTGCCCACGTGCCAGAGGCCTTGCTAAAGCTTTTGAGCATTTCGTTGCCCAGGGTTGCATGGTGTTGTCTTAGAATCATAGAGTTGTTATGATTGGAAAAGACCTTTAAGATCATCAAGTCCAAGCACTAACCTAACCCTGCCAAGCCCATCACTAAATAAAACCATATCCCTCAGCAACTCATCTCTGTGTCTTTTGAGTATCTCTAGGGCTGGGGACTCCACCACCTCCTCAGGGAGCCTGTTCCAATGCTTAATAACCCCCTGAGTGAAAATGTTCTTCCTAATGTCCAATCTAAACCTCCCCTGACACAACTTAAACCCATTTCCTCGTGTCCTGTCATTCATTATTTGGGAGATCAACCCCCACCTCACTACAGCTCCCCTTCAGGTATTGCAGAGAGTGCTCATGTCTCCTCTCAGCCTTCTCTTCTCCAGGCTGAACATCCCCAGCTCCCTTGGCTGCTCCTCATCAGACTTGTTCTCTAGACCGTTCACCAGCTTCATTACCCATCTCTGGACACAAGATGTCTTAGTAGGATGATGTGAAATGTTTTTGTGTTAGTGAGATGATGTGGAAATTAGCAACATGTTGAGATACAATGTGCTTTTTGGGTCTCTGATCTCATACCAGCATGGCAGGAATTAAGGCATCCTAACCTACAGTTTTCTATCCTCTGAGAAGCAGAGATGAAGGAAAGCTCTTTGCAGTGCTTCTGCAGTATCCCACTGTGATGGCTGTTTGACTCCAAGCACTTCATTATCAGAGTGATGCAACAGTTAGTTAATAGGGACTGATGTGCAGCAAGACTGATTACTGGGGCTAATCATGTGCTCCAGGTAACAGTGACTGACAGAGGCTGATAACTCTGCTTGTGGTTCTTTGGTCTGTACTCTGACTGTTCTGCAGCTTCTATAACCAAGACCTGTTCAGCTAGCTCATCATCTGGTTATGGCACAGGAATCATTCCCTGGCTCCTCAGAGCCCTTTGGAGATCTTTAGTGTTTACCTCTGATCCCACAGCAGTGCTTTTATCTGCTCTGAAATAAGGATGGAGAAATACAGAGGACTAAGTTTAGTAAGGCAGGACAGTCTTTCTGCAGTGCAGCAAGGTTTGCTGGCTGGTGGATACAGAAGCACAGACTATGTTGTACCTGTAAGGTCCCAAAGTAGAGGTCTCCTTGAGGTCCTTTCTGAAAGCCCCGACACATCTCCCAGTGTCTCCTATCTCTGTCAGACTGTCTCTGGAGCTCACTTCTCTGATATTCTGCTCTGCATTTCAACAGGGTTTTATTTACATGCCTTTATAAAGTGTGATAGCGTGAGTGGATTCTGTTAAATGTTTAGATCCTGTGTTGCTTGTTCAGTTTTGAAGAGACATTCTTCTCTTGAGCAGTAAAGATCACTGCTTCACAGTGAGGAAGGACAAGGATGACCTAATGCAGAGTCCCTTCCTGCTGTGGTGTTGGTCGTTAACCCTAGAGAACCTCCCTGGGAAGGGAAGACTTTGATCTGGCTTTCTGGGTCAGGATTTGTCAGTCTGATGAAATGCTCACTCCGCTTTTCCACTTTTCTGGAATAAATATGTGGACAGACTTTTTAAGTGCTAATAGGCAACTTTGAGTGCTTGCAGGTAGCTTTCCCTACAGCACCGGGACACTGCCAGTTGCTCTGTCTAGAGTTACCCAAGTAAACTGGCGAAAGCTTCTCATCCTGCCTTCAGGATAGGGGGGGAGTTTTGCTCTGCAAGGCTCTCTTCCCCTTTTGCTTCTAGAATACTGGGTGTCTGAGAAATCTTTCTGTGCCAGGCAGCAGTGGGAGCAGGGGCAGTGCAAAGCTGCAGCAGAGCAGACTCAGGAAGGAGCAAGGAGGAACTCTGGCAGCTCTGTATGGAGGTGAGGGGAAATGCACAGTGTGTTGTGTGCTGCAAGAATAGCTCCTGCTTATTCCTGTGGGAAGCTGCACAACAAGGAGTAAATATTTCTGTGGAGGTAAGTGCTGCTGTGATGTTTAGCCACAGGTTGTCATCAGTAAGCTCTGTGCTGGTGAAACTGTTTAGAGGAGCTTTCTGCTCAGTAGTGCTGGGCTGATGCCATGGTCGGTCAGCAGGCAGGCCATGGACAGTGGAATGTGTGCACTGGCCTTCAGTAAACAGATACCTGTGGGATTCCCTCTGCCTGAGTCTTTATGGAGTGAGAGTCTTCTGAATTTCACAGGTCAGTGCAAATGTTTAATCCTGTGATCTGTTGGATCAGGAACAGAAGAATCTGTTTATGAAGGCAGCGATATAGCAGCAGTTGAAAGCAGAATAGTTCTGTGTGCAAACCTTTCTGTTCAAGAGTTATATATGCATGTCTTGTTACTGCACAAGTACAGAGGACCCTGGTGTGGTGTTAATAAACCAGGGACCTCCTCCTACTTCATTAGAAGTGGTCACTTTGAGGTCAAATATGGTATCTGAGGACTGTCTCGTCTGCACAGACATTTCTGGCTGCCTGTACTTCAAACTGCCAGTGGTAAGTCTGGCCATGGGCTTCTGTTTGGGTCAGGAAGCCAGAAGGCTATTTGAAATGCCAGTCTGAGCAAGATGGGAGAAAGTATCTAATACTCTTATTAAAGAACAGTAATAAAGAGCTGAGTATTTACCCTGGTGCTTTGAGCTCCTGGTGATGCTCCCCTAGTCTATGCTGTCCACACTGTGCCTGTTTTGAGAGGTGAAGAGTTCACTTACACGTGTGGGGCTGTTTCTTTGCTTCCAGACAGCTAGTTTTGTTAGCAAAGGTGGTAAGAGATTGTGCAGAAAGCTGCAGGAAAGCTTCCTCAAGCAGCATCCTGCTGCTTCCAGCTCTGCCTGTCTCCTCAGGCACTCCTGTAAACTGTTTTCATCAGCTGGGGATAGCCCCATCAGTACTGGATGAGACTCACTTCTTTTCAGATGTTTAGTGAAAAAATAAGGTGAAAAAGACTTGATTTCTTTGGAAACATTATTCCTTAGCTTGGAAAGCCCTGAACTTCTCCTGTGACAGCTTGATTAGGGAATGGTTGTTCAGTTTCTGTTTTCAGGAGTAACAAGCAAGCGAGTGCTTTGGCTGTTGTAACCTCATGTTACACCATCATTGCCTTTCTCTCTCACCCAGACTGCACATCTCATGGCTGTTACAGTAGTGGAGGGTTTGTGAAAGGATAAATTTGTGGCCAGTCTTCATCCTTTGGTACTTTCTGGCAGATGAATTCAGAGCTGCTGATACAGCTGTAGTAGCTCCCTATCCTCTCTTCAAATGAGCTTCAGCACTTACCTAATACTGCCTGATTGTGCAAGACGTTATTTTTGGCCTTTTGATCAGTGTTAAAATAGTGAAAGTGTGAATGATTTGCTTTGGAGAAAGGGATTTGAGAAGGTTTAGAGAAAGTTCTCACTGCTGTGGAAGGGATTTCAGTGGGGATTTGTTTTCCTGTCTGTTTGAAAAGATCCTGTTTAGGACTGGGTGAGAGAAAAGGCTTTTCCTCTGCCCTGGAATCTCTGCTGCTGCTCTCACTTGCAGAATTGAGTCTCCTTGTGCTGACATTGTTTCTTAATTGCTGTGCTGGGCCTAGTGTCAGGTCAGGTGGTTCAATCTTTGCTAGTCCACTTGTCTCTGTACTTTGTCTCTGCTATTAGCTATTTAACCCTAAACACTGCTAGAGCCATTTGTTTCAACAGCTTTGCCTTGCTGGCATGGCCTGCTGCTCAGCAGGATCCTTGCAGTTCAAGCAATCCCAGAAAGGATTTGTTGCTTGGCACTTTTTGAGGGATTTGCAGAAGCAAAGACTGTCTAGGTGACATCTAGATGGGATGGCTCAAATGGCTGTTCTTTATTGTCCCTCTTCCTACTGTCACCCTTTGTGCTCGTTTCTGAATTCCCTGTAAGGCACTTCAGAACTAGGAGCTGCTCCTGGAGCACAGAGTTTGAACTACAGCTGCCAGATATCCCTTGTATTTGCAATTTCTGTCTAACAGTAGCAACAGGATGGCAGGTCCTTGATTGTGTGTTGGCAAGAAGTAAAGAGAAGATTTTTTTGGCACTGTAGGGGAAAACCAAACCCTTCCTTTCAGTTACAAGTGACCAGGAAAGCTCTCAAGAAAAAAACTTGGACGTTAAACATGGTTCTTTTTTGTCTTCCCACTGACACATTTCCCTGAGTAGAACACAGAATTGTTTTTTTTTTTTCAGTACAGTCAGATCTGAGGTCTTTCATTGCTTCCTTAAATACTGCAGGACTAGTTAATCTGAAGCAAACTACCCTAAGGACATGGCCTTGGTGCTCTGTAGAATGGGTTTCCATATCCCTGCTGACTGCCTTCCAGCCTTCCTGAATGTCTTTGAAGGATGAGTTGCGGTCTCAGTACAAACTTGATATTGGCACGTTCTCCTCAGCATCCCAGGCAGTTTGGTAATGGATTTGCACTCTGTTCTGTTGTAGGACATAGATCCTCATTGTATTCATGGAGTGCTGCTGCTGGTTGAAAGAGACCTGACTTTTCGGATGGAGAAGCCACCAGCAGGACAGGTAATGGAGCTGTTCCATCTAGGGGCTGCTGGGGGCTCTTCATCTCCACTGCCGAGCTCACCAGGCAGCAGGTTCCCTGGCCACTGGGATGTGTTTATTCTCACATGAGACCTCTGTGGTTGTTGTGTGTATTGTATGGTTGTGCTGTCTCTTATGGGTGTGGTATTTACAGGACTGTAAAATGGATGTGAGCTGAACAGGTCTCTGTCATGATCTGTTTGTTGCCAAGGCCATCAGGGACACTTGCACCACAGTTCCATCAGCCTGCTGGGGCCCTCGAGGCACAGGGGCTTGCTTGGGAACATGACTAGCTGTGTGGAGGAGTCCTGCCCAAGTAACAGTAAGAGAGTTTCACCTTCTCCTACTAGCAAGGAGGGAAGTCCTTGATCAGGAAGAGTTCACATTGGGCTAAACCTTGAGCTCCATCCTTTGAAGATACTTGTTGTTCCTTGATTTTTGCATATTGCATGTTTCTTCAGAGCTGCTGCTGTCAGTGTCTGAGGTACTTCTGCAAAAGGGGGAAGGGGTGTGGGTGTGAGCTTCCCTTTGGAGCCCAAATTTCTGGGAAGAGTAACAGGAGGTGCTAACAGAGGAGGGAAAATCATTGCAACATCACTGAACACCCCCACTAGAAGTAAATCTGCTTTGGTGTTCCATAGCTGTGTAAAAAAATGTCAGCTTGCACTCACTCTGTGATGGGTGAACAGAGCATCAGGCTGCATCTTAGTCACCCCCTCTGCTCTGCCACTGTTACAAGCTGCAAGAGCAGACTGAAATTCTGTGCCTGATGAAACTCTGTAGCCCTCAGAGCAGGCCAGGACCTTCCTTAGGCACCTGTGGGTCAGTCATTGTGAACAGCATCAAATCTGCTCTGTGTGTGGTGTGTAGCTCCAAAAGGCTAAAGAATAGCAAATGCTGTTAGGCTGTTTCCTCATTGCCCCCATGAGTAAGAATTTGAAGTAGGAAAGGAGGCTGCAGGTGTGTGCATGGAAGGAGAGCTACTGAAGACATTAAACACATTGAACAAACCCCAAATGTGTAGGAGAGAACAGAGCAAGAGTTAATAAAGGCACAGGCATGCAGGAGGGATTGGAGGCATCATCACTGTTTTGTAAGGAGGTGGAACATTCAGTGTGTGTAAGGGGGTTAAATGTCTGCACCTGAGTTCCTGATGTCTGGGATGGCCTCCATTTACCTGCAGAAGCACTTGTCAGTTTCTCTGGTGAGTATAAAAATGCTCTGAAGGCAAGTTACCTGTATCAAGATCCAGGAAACACTTGGAGCATGTAACTGCTGTGATGAGTGGAGAGTTGAGCGTAGGGCAGAGGCTGCTGTGTTTTTCCAGGAAGTGAGGTGGGGAACCTGGGGGCTGGATTTAGCCTCTCAGACTCTGTCCAAGCAAATGCAAATTGCAGCACTAGGTGGGAACATATGAGGGAGTTGCTGTGCTTGTACTGGAAGGTACTGGCTCTGGAAAAGGCTGGCTGCTGCCAGATTTCCATCACAGATGTTCTCCTTGGTGGAACAGCATGTTGTGGCCTGTATCCCCTCAGGGTTCACCCACTAAACTGTACAATAAGCTGCTCTAGGTTTGAATTTACTTTTTTATTCATACTCTAGTGATCTGGCAGATATTTGCTGTGTGCCTTGTTTCTGGGGAAGGCAGAGAAAGAAACAAAGGCTGCTGTCTCATTAAACCTTCCCCTTCTGCTTCAGTACTCATAGCCTAACACAAATGTACTTGTATTTCTTCTGTTTCTGTGCAGTTTGAACTTCTCACCTCCATGAAGTCCCTCCATAAGCACATAGACAGCTCCCAGCTGCCTCTGGAACTGGATGGGACCTTCCCTTACTGCCACCGGGACTGGATAAGCTTCCGCATGGTGAGTGGGCTGTGTCATGCCATGGCTGCCCAGGGGAAGGAGTGGCATGGTAACACCACTGAATCATAGGATCAGAGAATCACAGCATGGTGGAGTTTGGAAGGGACCTTTAGACATCATCCAGTCCAACTCCCCNCTCCAGACTAAACAGCCCCAGGTCCCACAGCCTTTGCTCATCAGGAAGATGCTCCAGTCCCCTGATCATCTTGGTGTCCCTGCACTGGCCTCTCTCCAGCAGTTCCCTGTCCCTCTGGAGCTGGGGAGCCCAGAACTGAACACAGGACTCCGGATGAGGCCTCAGAGGGGGAGAAGAACCTCCCTTGACCTACTGCCCACACTCTTCTTGATGCCCCCAGGATGCCATTGGCTTCTTGGCCACGAGGGCACATTGCTGGCTCAAGAGAAGTGAGAAGCAGCCTGTCCTGTCAACAGCTGAACCTACAAGCATTAAAAGATTATGGTTCCTGTAATACTTGTGTGCGCAAGTGAATCTCTGTTAGCAAAAGAATACCAATACTGCCTTCATAAAATGGATGCCACTGGGGCCTGTTGGCATGACTGCAGGGACTAAAACTAGATTTTTAACTCACCTGCTTGAACTGCATTAATTTTTGCTTCTCTTCAAAACGTGGTCAAGTCTGAATCGGTCCTGTTTTGTCATCACACACTATGGCGCTTCTCTTTGGTTGGTGTAAGGGCAGGCACTTCTTAAACTGATCTCAAAAGATGTTATTGTCATGTTGCCATTGAACTAACAGTCAAGAACTTGAGCATAATTAAAGCAGATCTTTTTGTTTTGGAGCAGGTTCCTCAGACCAAGCTAAGAGCTCCTAAGTAAAAACTGCCAGAGTAAAACATGGAAATTCCTGATAATCAGTTTCAAATACTTCTAGGATTTAGATAAAATTGTCTAATTGTCCAAAGTTGTCATCAAGAACACCTTAGAAAGCATCTAAACCAAAAATATAGAGAGAGTTCAGCCATGGAGGGCATTGCATTCCTCTTGGAGAGGTGGCCACGTGGGGCAAGGAAACAAAAGTTTCCCTGTGCAGATTCTGTTCAGTGAGTCTTAGGACTAAGGTAATAGTAGAGGCAGCACCAGCAACATGTTCCTTCTCCCTGTTATTTGTCTTGTTTCAAGTACACCTCAGAGCCATGATTCAATTTGACCTTTGTGCCTTTCTCCAGAAGAGTTGGGTATCAAGAGATCCACAGCAAACTGTACCCAGGTGCAGGGAGGCTGACCACTCTGTGGAAACGTTTGAACTGTCCCAGGTTAAGCCTCAGAGACAGAAGGGCTGAAACTGCTGCATCTGACACAGTTGACAAGGAAGGTGGCCTTGGCAGAGGGTGCTGCAGGCAGCAGTGCAGCACAGGAATGACAGTCTGTGGCAGGACTGCAGGTGTTGCTGGCCCTGCAGCAGGGTATGGCCAGACTGCCATACCCAGCTCTGTGTGCACTTATGGGGGTGGAAGTCCTGTGGATCTTGTTCTTGTTGAATCTTTAAAAGCTGTATTGAGAGATAGTTGGCATGCTGAGACAGGATTAAATCTCTGTAACTCTGCACACCAACTGGCTGTCTTCCCCTTGAGTTTGACTTGCTCACCCTGGGGGATGGCAGAACTGCCACCAAAGGGTTCAGTGGTCCTTTGGCTCTGACCTGGCTGCCCAGAGCTCTGTGTGGCAGGCACACTGAGTGTCTGAAGCAGGTTAAGATCTTGACAATAGCACTGTGTTGCTGGTGCCAAGCTTCAGCAGTGAGGGTTAGCATGTACCAAGTGTGAACTTAACCTTGACCTTACATATTTGAGAACCCATTTTTTAAGCTCTCATTTGAAAGTACTGCTGTGAACTTGTGCTGATGGCAGTTCAGAAGCCTAACCTTAGTAGCTAGGGTTGAATTTGAGGTTTGTTTGGCAGTGAGGAAGCAGAGAAGCTTTGCAAGAGGTTAAGGATTAGTTTTCCACACAGAGTTGAGAAAAGCTTTGGAGCTGAGGAGCTCTGTCTGCACAGAAGGATAATTCTTGAAGGAAAGCGCATGATATCAGACTTCTTGTTTGTGTCTTGTATCTTACTGTGCAACATGCTACCACAGGGAGCTCCTGTAGGAGTCAATCTGCATGGGTTGCCTCTTGGAGATGTACTGTGTGTGATAATGACCCAGATACTCAACCCCTTTAGATGAGCATTTATGTGGCAAACAGTGTTTATTTCCTGTCTGAGTGATCTCACCTGCATCCTGCCTGCTCATCTGTTGCTGCTGGGGCCGTTCCAGCGCTCCAGGGCAGAGGGAGTTCAGTTCAGAGGAGCTGCAGACAGCTGCATTTTTGTTTGCTTTTGAGCAGGGTTGTTTTGGAATAGCTGTTTCTCCCTTCTCTGATTTCAGTGGCTGGAGGGTGGCATCTGACAGTACTTAGGCTTTATGTCACTGACTTTTCTAACAAATCCTGTCTCATGAAACCCTGGGAAGTGTTTGGGGGGTTTTGGTATTGGCCTCACTCCCTGAAGAGAGGGAGGGATTTCTGATTTATCGGTAGTTGAAGGTGCCTGATTGGGGAAGCTTTCAAGTTTCTTAATCTTTCATTTACAACTACTTTGGTATGAAGAGAAATGAGTTAAAGGAGAGAAATTCCAAGTACTTGTTCTATGTTTTGTTCCTCCAAAATTCATGCAGGGTGATTCATCTTAGTGGGAAGTTAAAGGAAATGCTCATAGCAGAAGAATGGAGGGTGTAAGTGGACTGACTTTTATTTTCTGTGAAGCGTGATCCAGTCAAGCCATGAGCATGCAAGTTTATAAGGTCTGCACAGAGGCCTTGGTGTAGTGTGGTACATGTAAACCTCTGATACAGCCTCACCCAATGGGACAGTCGAACCTTTGGGTTAAATAGTTCAATCCTCTCTTGATTTCTGTGCTTCTAACTTTCTGCAATCTGAAAAGACAGCTTTCCTGTCAGCTGTGAGACAATAACCTCTGCCTTGGTCCTTTCTCCTTGTAGAAACTGGAACATTTGCTACAACGATGCCAAGGTGCATGTGCCTTCCTCCAGGGAGCTATTGATAAAGTGGAACATGGAAAATTACCAGAAAGAGCCGAGGTAAGCACATCCTTCACCTCATACCAGAGGTGGGCCTCAGAAGAGAGTAGGAGACTGGATAGTTGCAGAAAAGCTATAGCTTTGAACTTACAAGCTGTAGTAGCAGGGTATTCTGAGGGCTGTGTGTGAGGCTGTGTGTCAATACAGTGGGACTAGTAGAAGCTAATCCAAATGAAATGACTCCACGGGGGATAGAAGCATCACCCAGGAGATCCCTGCTTCAGCTCTGCTTGTTGCTGATGGGTGCTTGCTCCAGCATTGGAGTGCATGCTCAGCAGTGCCACAGCTCTGTGGCTGGTACTAGCATTGGTGTCTCTGGTAGCAAGCAACTGCCTCAGGCAGGTTGGTTTGAATGGCTTGGAGTAAATTTAAGTGACAACACAGATGGTGTTGACCAGGCCAAGGCTGTGCTGCTGTTCCAGCTTTGACTCCAGAAGTTTTGAAGTGTGCAGGGAGGGTACAAAGACTAAGGCTGTGCTGATGCAAACATTAGCTTCCCCAACTCTTCAGGCTGCTGGTACACCCCTGACATGGTAGGAAACTGCTGCCAGCTGTATGCTGAGGGTCTCCACAGTAAAACAATGGAAGATGGTGTGGTGGCCTTCCTGCGTGTACATGTATATCCACAAACCCTTCATGTGCCTCTTGTCCCACAGCTTGGAGCCACGGAGGTCCAGGCTGTGACAACAATAAGGGCTACCTGTGAGTGAAAATGAGGCTGCAAAGCTTTTTTCTATGTCCAGCAAATGGCACATGGACAATGAGAGGAACTGGGTTTCAATTTTAGCCTGGTTGGGGAAAGTATTGAGAGCATAAGGAGCACTGTTTATCGATTTGAAATTGAGAGCAACAAGTTGAGGGAACCAAGCTCCCTTTTTTCAGGGTGGGCCGAGGTGAGATGTGGTTTGTGTGTTTTGGGGTGAGTGCTGGTTTTTGCATGTAGGTTGCAGTAAACACTTGTCTCCCTCTTCTGATCCCTCCAGGAGGCAGCTGTGCTGCTGAGGAATTACAGGCAGTTGATGAAGAACGTTCTTGAAGATGCAAGGCTGGTCAGGCTGCAGCTGGAGGGGGGAGCGCTCCTGGCCAGGCTGAGGAAGGAGGAGTCCTGTGTCACCCTTACCCATGACTACAGGTGAGCCCCAGGGGTGAAGGAGGAGGAGATGTAGGTAAGCAGAAAACAGGCTCTGGTAGTCTGAGGTGACCCCTCATCAGTGCTGGCCAGAGCAGGGCTTCGTGCAGCAGGAACTTGTGTTGGAAACAGCAAAGGGAAAAAGCAGAATGAATTTTATTACCTTTATCATGACTGCTGCTTCCCCAGTCCAAAAACTTGTCAGAGTGGATTCATTTAGATGCTTGAAGTTCCCTTTCCAAGCCAAATCAGACTTACTTTCTGTAGTGGAGAAAGCCTTGGATATTTTGTGCACCTCTAAAACACAAACCTTAATTGATGATGCCAGTGATGAATGTTTAGATCCAGAGCATTATCTCTGGGTGATTTACCCAGGCACTCCTTGTGCTAGGGGATTTCCAAGGACCTTAACTGTGAGGAATGCTTTCTGGCTGAAGCAAGCCCTGATCTCCTCACTCATTGGTACTGTCTGCACAAACAAACACTCACTGCCCATTTGCAGAGTTGGTATGAGAAGCAGGGATTGAGAGAAGCCAGCTGTTTGAATTCCCCAGGGCATTGCACAACTCCTCTTTGTACTGTTAAAGCACCTGAAGCCTATCAGCCATGAAGGCCTCTGTGCTATGTGCTGTGCAAACAACAAGGTAGAAAGGCAGCCCTTGTACCAAGGAGCTGCCAGCCCCAGTGAAAGACAAATGCTGGCGTGTGGGTGCAGAGCAGGGTGGCCCAGAACAGCTCCAGGCAGCCCCAGCCTTGCTTGGGTTAAACCTGCTGCTGCCATTGCAAGCTGGGAGGTTTCAAGGGAGGGAAGGGAGAGATGATAACAAAATAGCTCGCAGGGTATTTCACTCAAACACTGGGAAAAGAACAACATTTCTCTTCGAGTTTTCTGCAAATGGATGATGGTTCAAGTTGCTACCTGTCACTGGGAAACTGGGCTCAGATGCTGAGAGAGGGGAGTGTGGGGTCAAGCTGTGGAACCCTTCCCTTTCCCTGCCTGCTGTGACTCCTTGCAGCAGCTCTGCACAGCCTGCCACACTTGTCTTGCTGAACATCAAGCAATCATGGTGCAATTTTAGGTAGAATTAGTGCAGGATAGCCTTTTCATTCTGACACAGTGTGTAACTGTTGTGTTTTGAGGGTTTTGTTTGGAGAAGGTGTATGCTTTTAACGTTTTGTTTTGGTTTTAAGCTAAGCCTGTATGTTTGTGCAGGGGAATGATCAACTTTGAAACCTGATCTGACAAAGTCCCTAAAGATAATTGACTGATTTGATGACCTTAGCAAAGGTGGGAGCAGGGGTAAATGTCTGCTGAGGAGCATGTTTGCTGGTTAATTTGAGCTGTATTCATGAATGGAAAGAGTGGCCTACAGGTCAAATATCTGTGGCTCTCTCCAGTGTGAGGAATGTAGATGAATATACCAGGAGAAAGTTAGTTCCTCTTGTAGCCTGTGGAGTAGTTGCAGAAGCTAAAATCAAGTGTTTTCATTGAGGAAGTGCCTGCTTGTCATAGAACTCGGGGCAGAGGCCTAAAGAAATCCACACTTTCCTGTTTCAGAAGCTTTCATAAATGGGAAAAAAACCCACTTGTATCACTTGGCCAGGGAGCTCTGTATCAGGGCACTGTTGATTTTGGATCCTCCGTGGCTCTTTGCTTGCTCCTTCTTTTCAAACTGATGTGTAGATTCTAAAGGTTCTGAGCTCTGATAACCCAGGCTCCTCTGGCTGTGATTTTTGAAGACTGCTTTAACAGATAAGATCCAAGCAGGGTAAGGACAGAATATTGTAGTTAGCATACTAAGCTAGCATGGAATGACTCTTGATATATGTGTATCCAGTGTTAGACTTTTGGCTGGTGATGTGTGAAAACAGACCAGTGTCTGTGCCTTCAGCAGGGCCTGTTCTGCTCTTCTGAGCTTTGAGTTGTAAAATCCTGATCAATGCTTAACAGCCTCTTAATTCCACACCCACTCCCCAATACTTGAAATCACAAAAGCAAGTCAAGTGGCCTTTACCTTCTGAGACAACTTTTAGCTCTTTGTTAATCACGTGGTTTCATTTTTCCTTCCCTTTTGTGGTGCTAAAGCCTGATCAAGCAGTCACATGGCTGCCAAGACTTCTTAGTTGGAAGTTGAAGCCAGCTATGAACAGTTAACTGCTAATAGCTTCATCTAAATAGAGGAAAAAAAATATAAGAGCAGTTTTGTGGACTCTTAGCTCCACTTAATTAAAACATGGCAACCAGAAGTGCAGAACTAAAGGTAGTAACTTCTGCCTTCACACCTTCTGCTATGCTGAAGGCTCAGTGTGTCTCCAGGTCTGTTGGCTGAAAGCTTCCAGGTTTTGCTGTCCCAGTCACTGAGGATTGCAGTGCCTAACTGCAGTGCCTGTTGGGAAGTATGGACAAATGCCACACAGACATCCATCACTTTAATGCTACTAGTACTTGGTTTTGCACTTTTTGACAGGACATTTTCAATGAACAGAGTTTCTTTCAGTGAAGAGTTGGCTAGCAAGTATATCTTTGGCTTCTGGGTACCTGGTGTATTGATAACCTGTGGCTTGCAGGCAGTTTCCTAAGCCCCTTGTGGAAAGTGGACTAATGCATTGTTTCTTTTGTGGTGGATCTCACAGAGTTCTCCAGGCTTCTGATGGAGATGTCTGACAAGTTTCCAGAAGCCAAACATCATCAGTGAAAACTGTCACTAAAGTGAGAGCATTGCATGGGGCTGGGCAGCAAGACAGGGAGACTTTTAACCTGGTCTTTAGCCAGACACTTTCCAGCTGTTGTTCTCATTATTACTGCTCTGCCAGCATAGCCAAGAGCTGGGAACCATTTGCCTAGACAAAGTGTCCAGTGATGCCTGTCCTGTAGATGTGCTGTGAGTCAGAAGCAAAGAAGATGCAGACACTTTATATAGAGTATAAAGATGGTTTATACTAGTTGAACCAGAATACACCTGATGCTTTGCCAGTGAACCTGGCTTCTCAGTGTGTCACAGGAGTGGGATTGCATCATGCTCTGCATGTTGGTGGGCAAGAGAGCCACAAGACTAGATATGAGAGCTGAACACAACAGAAAAACCTCAGAAGGTGATGAAAGGACAAGGCTGGGTGCTGAGCTCTGTGCAGCATGGAACCAGAAAAAGCATAATCTCATCCCCCAAGCTCCTCACCTGAAAAGAATCTGTGCTTGCAAGCTGTGAATAAGCAGCTTATAAATAAATGGAGGGAGTGAATTCTCCTTTTGTTTGCAGAAGGCAGTAGAGTTAGTCTCTGTACTTTGAGGGTGGAGTGGCCAGAGCCAAGGGTTGGTTTTGTGAGCTGGCTATTTTTAGTGTGGCTTGGTGATCTGTTTGGAAGCCCTGCATGGGGATGTGAGCTGAGCAGAGGTAATGGGCAGTGCAGAGCAGACTCCCTGAGCAGCAGCTGCCAAGTTTCTGCTGCTGGACCTGTTTTGATTACAACAAAGAGTGACCTTATGGCTAACAGCCTCCACATCTCTTGTGCCAGGTTTCCACACACACTGTTGAGGCACTAAGTCTGCTTGAAACTGTGACCAGTTAATGATACAGTGGGTTATAACTGTGTGGTACTGGAGGAGCTCATGTTTGTGGGTCTGTAGCAAGACTCTTGTTAGTAGCAACTCTTGGGGTGCTCCAGGCCAGGAATGTGCTTCTCTTCAAAGTGGTGTATGAGTTCCTTTTGGCAGAATTGAACTTGGATAATGTATTTGAGCTCCAGGAAGGCCTACTGAAGGATTCCACAAGCACCATCTGAAGCTCTGTCAGCCTTAAGGTAGAGGCAAAGAAACTAAGCCTGTCTTCCAAAACATGAGACAAGCTGAGGGAAAGGGGAGAAGGGAGACGAGATAGGTGTCTGGTGTGTAAGTCCTAGTCTGGGGAGGCTGAGATGGCTGGCATTCTTGGTTTGGAAGGTAAGAGCTATGTGCTTGCAAGTTGACAGCCATTATCATGTGCTGGTGGTCATGGCTGAGCAATCTACATTGGAAAATCCTTCCTGGAGCTATTGTTGTCTTCTACCACCCTCCTTCTGCTCTAGAAAAGTGTTTTTTCTGTGCTGTGGCTGGTGGGATGGTCACTACTCTGTGTGTTTGTACATACTTCTGAAGGCAGCGGTGCTCATGTCCCTCAGCAGTTTCCTGGCGTGCTTAACTAGTGCTTGCTCACCTACCTGCCTCTCTCTGGGAGCTTTGGGAACTGCCCTGCTACCATTTACCATAGCACACGCTCTGTGAGAGGCATCTTTCATTGCTAGGTGTCCTTTCCACATTTCTCCTGGGGACCTTCATCTCTTGGTTAGGACAAGCTTTCAGTATCTCTTGAAGTGAGATGAGGACTGGAGCATCTTCCTTATGAGGAAAGGCTGTGGGACCTAGGGCCATTTAGTCTGGAGGAGACTGAGGGGGGATCTCATTGATAATTACAAGTATCTCAATGGTGGGTGTCAGGAGGTTGGGGCAGCACTTGTTTCTGTTGTATCCAGTGACAGGACAAGGGGTGATGGGATGAAGCTGCAACACAAACAGTTCCATTGAAACGTAAGGAAAAACTCTGAACTGTGGCAAGTGGATGTCTACCACTAATAATCTACCAGTGATATCTACCACTGAAGTGTTTGAGTGAGGGAGCCCTGGCCCAGGCTGCCCATGGAGGGTGTGGAGGCCCCTTCCTTGGAGGGCTTCAAACCCACTTGGACACGTTCCTGTGTGACCTGATCTAGGTGGGAGCTGCTTCTGCAGGGGTTTGGACTGGATGAGCTCTAAAGGTCTCTCCCAACCCCCCATATTCTGTGATTCTGTGAATAAACATGCTTAAATCCCGCCTTCAAAGCTGGCAGCTTTCTGCCACAAGATGCCTCTGTGCTGCTGCTGACCACACAGAAGATGCTGATAAGCACAACTCCTCTGGCCCTGGGCAGTGCAGGGGTGGCTGTGCTGCTCCATGGCCTCCCCTGTGTGTGTCAGGCAGAGGGAGGAGCACGTGGTGCCACCCAAACACAAGCTATGCTGCTTGCTGATCATTCTCCTCACAGTCCAACCTGTTCCCTCTGTTTGCCTGCTGGCTTTAGCCTGGGCAAAAGCACTCAGGCTCTCATTAAACAAACCCCATTGCTCCGGCCGTAAAGGAGTGTGGAGCTGTTGCTGGTGGGAGCGTATCAAGTGCTGCGTGGAGCCACTTGTGGCATCTGCAGAGAGGTAAAAGATTGCAGAGCTCTCTTTAGGTAAGTTCTCATTGTTCTTTCAGGCTTTTCATGAGATGCTCCCCCTCAGCTCCTTTCTGCTCTCTTATGTCTTCAATCTTCCTGGATTCAGTGGGAATGTACCCAGAAGACTCCAGTTTTCCTTGTCCTTGTTTGCAGTGTTTCTCCTGCCAACAGGGCATTAGGGTAATTAATGACACACTGTGGCGTTTATCTGTTTAAATAATTATGGAAAAAGTTGCAAAAAGTTTCCAGTACAGGGTGTTAGTTGCACTGCCTGCAGTTCCTGCCTCAGCACAGGCCATCCCACAGCCACGGGGCTGCTTCGGGTTTTTTTAACATGGCTCAATTGGGGTAGATGTTTCTGTTCTGGGGTAGTTAATAGCACTCCTGTTATGCCCTGGGAGTGTGCAAAAGGAGAATATGTCAGGGAAACAGGTATGTTTCTTTAAACAACAGTGGATGTCTGTTGGAGCCAGGCATCGTGAAAACTGGTGTCCCCTGACCAGGAGCTGTTGGGCTGATGCAGTCAACCAAGGTAAAGGGTATAAACAAGTTAATGTGCATGGCACAAGGTTTGGAGGTAGAAGCTATTTTACAACTGGTAGAAAACCCACAGCTGGCCCCTGGTGTTGCCAGAATGGTGTTTCCACATCCTGTCTCAGACTCCACTGTGGGATGAACCGTCCCCAGAAACAGGCTACTTGTTGCTTTAGGGTTACTTATAATGTTGGGGTTTTTTTCCCCAGTTAGTTTTATGGATCTTACTGGGATTTAAAATCAACCAGAGACTGAACACAAGCTTTATTGTAACTGAATGCAAGCCAGGCTGAGAAAGGAATCAAAGGTGGTGGCTTGGGATCTCCCATGGATGCTTGTTTAACTGTCTACATCAATCCCTATTGCTTTTAAAAGGACTTCAGAGTATATTTCTGATAAAAGCACATTGAAATGAACCTTGCTCAGAAGAGAATTCCCTCTGCAATTATGGTCTGCAGTGTGTTGTTATAATTGGATGGGTTGTTTCCAGTGCATGTGCCTGTCAGGTAACCCAGTGAGGAGGGGTTCACTCAGCTCTGTGGTCTCAGCTAGAGCCACTGTTCCCATCACGAATAGCAGGAATCCCACAGGCAACCCCACACTTCGTGTTTGACCTCTGAGCCTGTCTACAGAGGCTTTGGGATTCTAAAAACTCTACCCAGTTCCTCAAATAACCTTTGTTAAGTAATAAATTGAGTGCAGCAGAGAATCATGCCACTTTATTCAGCAATATCTACATTAGCTTTGCCATGACCAGATTTGAACCTCAGCTGCATGTGCAGATTCCAGTTGAGGAACAGGACCATGCATGAGTTTGACCTCCTTTCATATGGGATCATTGCAAATATGGCAACCAAAATGCATTAATGACCAGGAATGGCTCTAATGCATTTCTCTTCCTGCAAAACAACCCTCAGGCACACAAGACTTTCCCTGCAAATCTGGAAGGGTTTCTTCCTGAAGCGTTGCTCAGGATGTGTAAATGATTTATGGCCAAGGCATCAGCACAAATGAGCTGGGTGATGTCCTTGGACCAAGCCATCCTTTACATCTCCTAGCTGTCAGATTGTGTTCCTTTTCTGCCAAAACCTTTAGAGACATCTACAAGGGAAGTTCAGCACCAGGAGTGGAAGTCTAGGTGAGGCTAATGTTGTATCATCTGACCATGTTCCTTCTGAGTTACCCAGCGATCATGGATATCTGGTTGTCCAGGGCAAATTAGGTGCAATATACTTGCCTGAAAAATATCAAACTAGCAAAAGACGTCATGTTCCCTTCATCCATGATGGTCTGGGGATGCCCCTTCTGTTGGTTTTCACTGTTTTGCAAGGTATGGGCAGTAAGGTGCAGAACAGTGATGGTTTTGTGGCTCCTCTGCTCCCACCTCACTGCCATTGGTAGGCACAGCTCGTGCAGCACCTGCTTTTGTGAGCCTGCTGGATGCCTCTTCTGTAGCCATTTATTTTTGCAACCAAATCCTGTCTTTTGCTTTGAAAACTGAAGTGTAACTCTCCAAGGCTTAGCTTTTTTTTAAAGGAGGGATTCAGACAGAAATGGACTCTCTAAATGATAGGTTTAAAATTACCCCACCATTATCCAACTGCTTGGCTCTTCTCCAGAAAACCAAAGGCTTTTGGAACCTTTTCCACTGAAACAGTCATTCCCCAATGAAAACAGGATTTGGGGAAACATAAACTGACATCAAGCTACTCCTTTTTGCTATAAATTATATTGACTCTACACTATTGCAAAATTGCTCTGGATGATTTGACTGTGGAAGAATGTAGTGAAAGACTCTCGTTACCACAGTCCTGTGCAGGGAAATTGCAGTGCATCCAAACAAACCTAAGCTTAGACAAGACTTTCCACCGATTTCGAATCACAGAAGCTTAAAGGTTGGAAGGGACCTTGAAAGATCATCCAGCCCAACCCCACTGCCAGAGCAGCACCACCGAGAGTAGATCACAGGAACTCATCCAGGTGGGTTTGAATGTCCCCAGAGAAGGAGACTCCACAACCCATCTGGGCAAATCCAGTGCTCCCTCACCCTTACAGTGAAGAAACAACTCTCTGCTTTTCTTCCTTGGTGTTGCTCAGGCCACTTTTCAACATCTTTCAGGTGCCTGACAACCAGGTGTTTCCCTTTGTGTGCCAGGATGGAAACCACTTTCTTCTTCAGACAAATTTGTGGTATTTAGTTTGTGTACTCCAGGCTGCCATGAAGGCAATGAGAGACAGGAATGAAGAGCTGACTCTGAAAAAGAAATAACTATGTATGCAAGGTATCATTTTCCCAGGAAAACTCCCTCTTGCAGGATATTGAGTTTACTGCTATAATAGAAATGGCTTAGAAGTTCTTAAAAGCTGGGTCAGCAAATAGATGAGTGTGTGTAAACAGATGTACAGAGCTTGGGGAGAAAATGCTTCATGCCCAGTGGCCTCTTTGGGAGCATTGCAAGTGCCCCAGTGAATAGCAAAAACAAACTTTCCCATGAACTGTGAGTGATTTCTTTGTTTGGCTCAGTTTGCCTACCTACTTTATACCACAGGCTGGAAAGGGTTATATTATCCTCTGTATAAGAGAGGAAAAGATGAATGTTAGTCAGAGACCCTGTCGGGCTGCTAAAAGTGAACTGTCAGGAGCTGACAAGTTGTGAATGGAGTTACCTTGGAGATGCAGTGGAAGACCAGCAACTAGACATTGAGCTTTTAATGAATGCCTGCCAAGCAAGGCAGAACGTGTGAAAACAGCATGGCTGGACCTTGAAACAAAGGACTGAGGTGTTGGGATGCAGGAGGAACTTGATGGAGAAGAGATGGTGTAAGGCCACACCTGAAGTCTGTCCAGGGCTCTGAGACCAGAGGAGCCATTTGTTTTTCTGGGTGGCTCAGGAAACCCCTGGCAGGACCAAGAGAATGAGCAGCCTCAGGGTGTGGGGTTGTGCTCTGATAAGTTTATCACATTCCCAGAAAACAACGACAAGAGTGAGGGTTTCTAGATAAGGATGGATACCTTAAACAGCCACACTTACAGATCAACACGAGAGTTAATTTCCAGCCCACTTACCTGGGATGAATTCTCTGTCCCTGCTTATAGTACAAACTCCCAAATGCATCCTAGACTGACTCTACGTGAGATGTCTGTGGACCAATAAAGCAAAGGTTTTCCACCTGTGCATTCAGTAACTGGGTATCACTTATAGAGCCATTGAATCATCTGAGTTAGTGTCTGTGGATGTGTGTGGCTGCTGTGTTACTTGCTGAGGCGTGGATCAGATGCAGTGGTGCAGAGGGCTGAGTGCTTGCTTCTGAACTGGAGATTCTGGCTTGTTTCTTCACTACCTCTTCCTGCAAATGCCAAGAAGTCTCACTGAGGTCTTCAGAGGCAGACTCTTTACTCTGCTGATGTTTCCAATAGCCTGGGATAATTCTTTTTGTGGAAGGAACACGTGTGGGGCCAGAAGAACACTCTTTGAGGTGGATTTTTTTCAGCTTAACAGCAAGATGCTCAACCAAGTCCCTTCTGAAGTGTGCTGCTTGGGGCTTGGTGGGTGGGCCAGCAGGAGGATTCTGTTACTGCAGTTTGTCATAGAATGCCAATAACTGATCTCAAGAGTGTCCAAAGAGACTGATCTTGCTCCTGACAGCGTGGTGAGTTCAGCTCTTCATACAGTGAGCTTGTGATAGGCCAATTTCTGTTCATAAAAATGCTTAAATGTGTTTTATTTTGTTACCATTTCCTATCTCTTTGCCTTGAGAGTGGTTTCCCCATAGCTGCAGTGGTGTCTTCAGGAGAGCCTGTGTTTTATGCCTTTGGGAAATGTACTGTCTGCTACATGGGAGTCTGTAGTGTTTAGAGCCTTGGAGCCCAGCTTGTGACTGGCACCTGTCAGGGAGAGCTACTAAGATTTGAGGTCACTAGGGTCCTGTTTCCTCCATCAGGTATGGGAAGGTATGGAGTGGCAGTCCTTGGATTCCCTCCTCTGTATCAGATCTGCTCTGTGCTAGGTCAGCCAACACAAGAGCTGGAACTCTTGCTTCCAGTTGCAAGGTTACCCTCTTGTGACATCCTGTTGAGCACTGAAGCTGTGCATGCTTGCTTTCTCATGGGCTTGGGTGAACATAAGGACTCCCATTAGAGAAAGGTCTAGCAAGTTAAGCTGCCTTGTTGATGAGCACCATCAAAGCAGCATCAGCGTCAAAATGGAAGCTCAGGGAAAGGTTGGGAAAATGTTTTGCCTCACGAGAGGATAATTGCACAAGTTTACATATCCCAGCCTGTAATGTCTAAAGCTACAGGTGTCACTTGTGTGTGCTGCTGAGAGGAAGAGCATTTGTTTGATGTGTCTGTGCTTTCTGGAGTGGATGGGAGCAGTCGTGGCAGCAGCGACGTCAGACCTGTGGGAGAAAGACCAAAGGGTGTCTGCCTGGCTGGCCATCAGTATTGTGTTTTGCTGGAGCCTTATTTAGAAGCTAAGACCTGACAGATCTGCTCTGCTGTACGAAACCCAAAGCATTAATGTTGTTGCCAAATATAACTTCCAGCAATCTTCTGAGCTGTTTCTCATTAACTGTTCCAGCTGTGTAGCTGCTGCTGACGGGAACTGCCCTTCACAACCTGCTCTGTAAACACACTTTCCACAACTCAGCCTGGACAGTGCTTATGGCTCTGCTGCTGCAAGTCTCCTGGGTTGGATCTGTGTCCATCCCTAGGAAAGAACTACAAAACAGAAGGCTTGTCTCATCACTCTTTGTCTAGGAGGGTGTCAGGGAACGAGGGATCAGTGTCACATCTTGCTTGCATCTTTCCATTGGAGCTGGCAGAGTCTCTACAGGGAACCTGTGTCCTCTGCACTGCAGTAGCACTGATCTTAGTCCAGAAACAATTCAGGGTATTTTTAGCTGCACTTTGGAGAAATTCATTCAGTCTAATGGCATTTTGAAGAGGAAAAAACAAAAGTTATCTTAAGAGCCTGAGGTTTGAGAAGTTGGCTGTTGTACTGGTGGAACTCTGATTGGAAAAAATCCTGTGGATTTCTGCTATGCAGAGCTCTTTGTCCAGACCTATTGCACTGCTGCATGTCCATTAAGTACTATCTAAAAACTACAGGATGCTTGCCACTAATTGCTTGTATTCAGTTGCATTTCATAGGTTCAAGATTGCCTGCAACCCAAGACAGAAATCAAAGTGAATGCTGGGTTGCTTGTATTAATTTCCATGAGCAAAGCTTTCAGTTTTATTGGCTACCTGTTTCACAAGTGCTTTGGATAGTTTTAATAATATGATAAAATATCTCAGTCTCATAAGCCAGAAGGTTGGAAGACAATTGGAAAATGAAAGCTGGGTTAGGGTGAGTACAGGAGATGCAGCTGCCTGGGCTGAATGTGCTAGTGTAGAGCACAGCTGAGGGAGGCTGCAGTGTTTTGTTGTAGGCATCCATTGAAGCTGCACTTCTAAAAGGGAGAGGAAACCTAGAAGCAGAAGAAATGGGAGAAAGAGAAAATAGGCTTGAATGCTCTTCTGTTTCCTGACACTAATCTCCTCAAACCTGTGCTGGAGAAAGGTTCCACACATCTGAAAGGAATTTACTGACATTCATCATCTTGCCAGGATGTGCTCCAGCATCCAAGAGCACTGGCCTCCAGCCTGACTCCCTCCCTCCATCCCTGCCTGTGCAGGGCAGGTGATGGAGGAGATGATGGTCTGCTGTGGCCAGGCTGGCTGGGAGAGTGCTGCGTGGTGTTGCCTGTGGGGTTTTGCCTCTGGAAAACAAGGAGTTGTCTCAAATCTTTGCAGTGCAAGGCTGTGAAGTTCAGTTTCTCTGTTGCTGGGGTGCTACATGCTTTGCATTTTTGCTTGGTTGGTGGAACTCCCAAGAATGAGTGAGGCATCAGGTGCTTGGTGGTGTTGTCACTCAGGAGGAATTTGCTTCCTGCTGATTGCTTATTTACTTACATTCAAGTGGTTGGTTTAGATGCTGAGACTGCCTAACCCTGTGCTTTGTGAAAGCTGGGTATCCTATCTGAAAGTGTGGCAGCTTTGCAAGGAGCCTGACTGTGAGGAGATGCTCTTGTCCTTCCTGATGAGTCGTCTGCACTGCGATCTGGGTGGGGAATCACACGAGTGTGCAGGGAGCAGCATCATTCTCTTGCTCTTCTCCATATGGAAATGACTGGTGACAGTCCCATGGGGAGGCTGCCTGGAGCTCTGCTGCTGGCCAGGTCCCGTTTGCATGAGGTGCTGGGGGAAGGAGCTGGTGCAGAAGGACTGACCAAGCCTTGTGTCCCCTGGCAGAGACGCGCTGGACGCCGCCGGCCGGCTCTATAACCGCGTGGATGAGGGCGTGCACCGGCTGGTGATGCTGTCAAACAGGCGCATCCAGGAGCTGGAGCTGCTCATGGACTTCGACAAAGTGGAAGAATGTTTCAAGGAGGTAAGGCCTGTCTGTCAGTGACTGCCTGCTGCCACCCTCTGACTGTGTGTCCCACAGCAGATACTGGGCCTGTAGATCCCCTGTGTGAAGCTGTAGAATGATGCCTGCAGACCTTTCGGAGAGAACAGCTGAATAAGAGTTTGAGGTGTTTTTCGGATGTGCTGAGCACTCAGCCTTTGTTCTGGCCAGGTATCTGCTGATGCCAGGTGAAAGCTTCATGGTTGCTCTCTAGGTGTGGATGGGTCAAACGCCACAGTGTAGTGGCTCCTCAGTGAGCAATACACTTGGAGGTGGAGTGTCTTTTCACATTAGTCATCAAAAGTACCCTCCTTGCAAAACTGATGAGGAGCCATTCTCCATGCTCCACCTCGAGAAGCAGCAGAGTGATGGCAACAAGCTGATGATGAATCCGCCTGTCCCTCTGGGCTGTAGGTCCTGCAGGCTTTGCCTACATCCTGCTGCTGAATGAGGCATTGCATACCCAAGCTCCCTTCCCAGCCCTGCTGTGCACTCTGTTGTTCAGATTCTTGTGCAGAGCTCAGGTCCCTGCTATCTGATAAGCCCCAGGCACCCTCTGGGTGCAGCCTCAGGCACACTCCTTTTGCCTATATACAGTCTCTAGGCAGGGGAACAGCCTCTTGTCCTTAGTCTAAGAGCCATGCTCAACCCCTGTGCTCCTGCTCTTGTGTAGGAGCTTAAACTTACCTCGATGTGGTGCTCACTGAAACTCTTCAAAGCTGTGGGGTAACTGCAGCAAGCAGGCACTGGCTTTCAGAGTGACCTTTGAAACCTGTAGCCATGTAGATAGAGAGCCTTAAAAAGCCATAAAGTAGCTCAGGTTGAGCATCCTATGAAATGTGATGGGTTCTTTTTGCAGATCCCTCAGCCTGACCTCAACCTTGAGGTTGTGGAGCCACAAGTTCTCCTTTGCTGTGACTCTTCAATGAGAAGTTTTACCCATCACTCATGACCCTGTGTGTGTGTAAAGGGTTCTGTGCTGTTTGGAGCTCACCTTAGGAACCTGCATCTCTAAAGATCAGTGCTAGGACCAGTTCCACCATTGCTTCTAGGATTTGGGGCTCTTCTCCTCTGGAGAGAAATAGATTTACAAAGGAGGCTGTAGCCTACCTATTGTTTTCACAGGCCAAGGTGGATCCAAGACTTTTAATGACTTACCATTTGGAGGTAGACACTCGGGTGCCATGAACTATGCGTTCAGGTCGAAGTGTGATGCAAGAGCCTGGTAAAGACTCCCTTAAACACACAGGCTCCTAATAGCAAACAGAAATGCAAAAAGGCACCAAGGCAGGCTCTGCAACCTTTCCCTGCTTTAAGCTGGACTTTTTTTGATTGAGTTGAGCAGAGCTGACTGCTCCCAGCAGGATGGGAGCAGGAGCTCTGGGCAGCAGCAGCAGTGTGCCCCTCTGCAGTCTGGGTCACCTGACCATCTGGCCCCATTCTCCTCTTGCCAATGGGCTTGTTCAATGAGCACAGACCCTCTCTCAGCCCACAGTGCTGGGAGCTGGTCCTTGACTGTATGGTCCATTTGGGATAGGGGTTGAGTGGTACAGGAAGACAGGATATATGGGCATTAGGAAACATTTAGTCTGTCCCTTCCCTCCAGTGCAGCAATGTCTGAAGCATTGCAGACAAGTTTACTAGCCTGCTGATGGAGATGCTCTTTTATTCCTCCTGGCCTCCTGTGTCTGCTTTGCTTTTAGGACACTCTGTTAGTGAATTCACCTCAAATATGGGTGAAATTTGAGGCTATTGACTTATGAATGCTGCAGTGCCTGGGCTCAGAGGAACCTGCAGTTACTGTACAGCTTTGTGGTGAGCTGCCTTCAGAAAACCAGCAGCTGAGAGTCCCAGAGAACTGTGAAACATTGCAGATGGGGAGAATCCATCAGTACATTCACACTGATGAGGTTATGTCCTGCCAGCCAGGAAAGTGAAGGGATGTAGGAAACGTGGCAGCAGAGAGATTTTTATCACACTTAAGGGTAACAATAATAGGAATGTCAGGCCAGCCTGCAGATTGCAGAGCTTGCATTAGGCCGTGGCTCACAGAAACAGAGTCCAGGCAGCTACTTGCCCTGTCGATGCCTAAGGCCAGTGAGCAATAGCAGAGCTTTGCCATTATCCAGTAACCCAAAGTGGAAAAACTCCTAGCAGGGAGACTCAGGCTGAAATGCCAGGATGGGGGGAGAAATGTGTGTGTACATTCTTTCCAGTAATGAAATGACCAGTGTTATGAGAGCAGTTCCTTGTTCTTTCCACATGAAGGCTTACTTTGGTGAGTAGCACAGGCTGACTAACAGAGGAGCTTTTCCCTTTCCCCTTAGGTCAGCAGCTGGATCGAGAATGTCGGCAGAAAACGGCTGAAGGAAACAGTCAACCTGGATGATTCTTTGGAGATGCTGCTTCAAGCACAAAAGCAGTTCAGGGAGTTTGATCTTGTTGCCAGTGTAAGTGTTGTCTGATTGGAAAAAAAAGTATTCAGTATTCTCCAATGTCTGAGTTGATGGTGTAAGTGCCTTGTGTGTGCTCAGCCAAACCACGATGCCAGGGAGGCACTGGCAGAGGCTGCATCACCAAGAGCTGTGTCATTCCTTCAGCAGCTTCCCTTCACAACCTTCAGCAGCTTCCCTGCTCTCCTCTTGTAGGCAAGAGCCACCAGCCCAACACCTTAGTAGGTGGCATTTGCCAGTCTTGAGGAAAATAACTACTGTGGTGGAAGATGGAGTTTTTGAGTTACTCCCTTGCTGTGCTTGTGGCACTGCTCTGGTTTGGGTGCCAATTACCCTGTAGCCCTGCTGTGCTGGCCTTTACAGCTGCTGTGTGGCTAATGTGAATCATAAGAGTTTAGGGCTCCAGTACACCTCTGCTCATGTGATTTGAACCTTCAACAGCCTAATCAGCCCTAGCTGTTAATGACTTTGAAGGCTGTTTACTGTCCATGTCAAGTCTCTGTCCTCATCCCAAACCCCATTCTGCTTTCAGGAATATTGCAGAAGGGGGCAGGAGGCACTGAAGAAGATGGATCGATGGGAAGACTTTTCCTCTGTGGATGTGCATTGTTACAGGGTGAAGCTGCAGAGCTACAAAGATCAACTGGAGGAGTTCTGCACTCAGCTGGATGAAAACAGGCACAGAATCTGTGAGACAGTCAGGCTGTATGAATTCTTTGACAAGGTAAGGCCTCTACTGCAGGGAGGAGGATGTAAAAAGCCTGCTGGGGCTCAGTCCAGAGCTTGGTTGTTTATGAAAGGTGTGAAATGCATATGTGTCTGCAGTGCTTTCTTTCAAATCAGTATGTGGGGGAAGGGGTGGGTGTGTATTCAAGAAAACAGCTGCATCTGTTAAGAACAGAGGTCTCCTGCTGTCTGAGCTGTGATTTTTAAGCTCCTCTTAAGGCCACAGTGGACAGAAGGATCATGACAGCACTGGCTTTGGTGAGGGTGATTAGCTGCTTGTGTCCAGTCTTGACCACCAAGCCAGGGCAGGCTTTTGTTCATACTGTATCGTTACACACTGGTGAATTCAGCCTGTTGACACACCAGGAGTAGCACCCTACTCTTCCTCCCTGAATGTAGCCTACCTCCCCTCTCCTGGAGGCCTGCATGAGGAAATGGAGCACTACAGTGGGGTGCTGGGCAGTGTGGCTGAGGGAATGAGGGGGCTGGGTTGGCCCAGGCAGCTGGGAAACCCGAGGAGAGGATGTGTGGTGGCTGTGCTGAGTGCCTGGCCTTCTCACCTGTTTGCTTTGGTGCAAATGCACCCATTCACCAGAGCTGCAGTTGGATTTGATGTCCTTTGGTTTCTAAAGTTGCAGATGAATCAACAGTAAGATTTTTCTGAGTGCATTTTCAAATCCAGCTTTGGCAAGCACAGAAGGCCAGGGAGCCTGGGCTTCATTTAGTCCACACTTGTACAAACATTGAGTATTGAAGTTCTCAAATTCCACAAAGAATAGACACTAAAAGTTAAGCTGTACCAGATGTAGGTGCCACTTAGTTGCTGCCTTTGAGCTGCCTTGGCAGCCACAAGTGCTCAGAGGAGGGGGCAAGGAAATTCAGCTAAACATGAAAACATGGAGAAGCGTCCTGTGTGAGGGAGGAAAGTGGAGCAGGCAGCCTAGGACACTGCTGCCAGGGCCTGGTGATGCTCCACAGGTCTGCTCTAACTCATCTGTGCAGTTTATGGTGCAAGTGGGGGGTACCTCTTGCTGTGAGAATGTCACTTTCCTCCCTCCCCAGCAGAGAAAAGTGTCTTCTGTGCTGTGCTCAGTGCTGCTCACTCACTGAGCACAGATGTCGAGGGGCTGCTCTGATTCCTCAATACCCTTTGCCATCAGGGGAGAACCTGGCAAGGATGACACATTTCCTCTGGTAAACTGAGGCACACAAAGGTGCCAGGCCATGCCTGGCACGTTGGCAGTTCTGTGGCCAAGCCAAGCATGGGTGTTGTATGGCCTCAGCCAGCCAAAGCCATGGGCTGTGGCACCTGGGCACTCTGTGCTCCATTCAAGCACAGACACTGCATAGTAACAGCAGCTCCTGGGCTGCCAGGGCAATCAGACATGCCCCAGCAGCAACGGGTGTTCTGCCACAGCTTCAATGGCTTTCCAAGCCTGGGCTGTCCCTTGGGGTCTGTGTAACATTTGTGCCACTAAGACAGAGCCCTTCCTTTCTGAGGGCATCACTGCAGCTGCCTGTGGTGGATGCCAGCAGGGGGATGCAGCCCTTGAGCAGCAGCAGCAGCCCCCTGAACTGTGCCTTCCCTGCTGCAGGGACAAGTGGCACAGCGTGTGGCATGTGGCTGTGGTGTGGAGGTGTATGGCTTAGGGAGGGAGGAGGATTCTGATCTCACTAGTTTCAGTAGAGCTAGAAACAATGCTGCTGTTGTAAATGTAACATGTTTAGAGGCAACTGGTGGCCAACAAACTGGGGAGTAGGGTACAGTACAGAAGTCACTGTGCCCCACGGAAGTTCTTTCCGTGCTGATTATTTTGATCTTGATCTGCAGAATGCTTCCTGCCTTCCCAAAGCAAAGCCAGTCCTGTGGGCTGGGAGCTGGGAGGGAAAGCAGATGATTTCATCTAAACTGATTTCACTCTCTTCTGATACCCAGTTGCTTTGACCTTCCTGCAGTGATCTTGTCAGTGCCTGCCTAACCCCTTTCTCTCTGCCCTGGTATGATAATCAGCAGCAGGAGTCTACACTAAGCAATGTCCTTGATTTTCCTTCTTGCAAGGAGTGTGCAATGTGCCAGACCCCAGGATCTGGGGAAGGAGCCTGAGGATGTGTAAGCAATGCACACTGTGGTAATGAGCTGGCAAGCTCCCATCTCCCCAGCTGTCTCAGCGTGTGCCCACCACAGGGATCGTGCTGTTCATCCCTCACGTACCTCACTGCCTGCTGGGAATGGAAGGCTCCATTCTGCTGGCCCTTGCTCTGCCTGGGTGGGAGGAGGGGTAAGGATCTCCTAGGGTGTTGCTTGTGGCTGCTGGACAGGACAGCACAACTCCGCATGGTCTGTTAAGACACTGTACCATGTTTTTCCACTGCTTGGCAGTTCCTGACGGCCCTTCAGAGCTCCCTGTGATGAGACAGGATGAGCTGGGCCAGACCACATGGAGCTTGCACATGGGCTGGCAGGGCTTCATCCCCAAAGCCATGACTGATGCCAAACTGGATGTTTCCATTTGTCCCCACTTCCTTTGTGGCAGGAGCTCTTGGTGCCTGCAAAGGGCTGGATGATGGCTGGGCTGAGGCAAGGAGGAGCTTAGAAGGAAGCTGCCTTCCCCGCCTCTGACTGTGGGCAGGAGATTGTTTTTCAGTGCCACAAGCTCAGTGTGGGCAGACTGGAGGAACCTGCCATCTTCCTGTGGCTTCAGGCCTGGTCTGGCTGCTGTCCCTTGTTTCCTCAGTTCCAAGGCAGTGCTGGGATCTGGCATCACATAGTGCTGTGGGGTAGAGCTGGGAAGCTGAGCAAGCATGGGGGTGTGTGTTGTACCAAAAGCACTGATGCCTGCTTTGTTCTGGGGTACCTGCAAGGGCAGTCCCCAGCACTCTTCTCTCCCACTGCCTATCCTTGGCTTCCCAGTAACAGTGGCATAGACACACCAGCGTTACCAGGAGGAGCAAGCTAGAGCAAGTCTCCTTCTTGCTTACCTTGTTAGCCTTTGCATGTTTTCCTTTCTCAGGCTTTCTTTAGGTGAAATTATTTCCCAGGTCCCTCTTATATCCCAAATCTTTGCATGCTTTTGACTTTACTTACATCCAAGTACCCAGCTGCCTGGACTGCAGGCTAGAAATGGCCCATGTAAGAGCTGTGTGCTTGTGTCAGTACTACAGCTGCCCAACCCACAGTGGCATGAGCCACAGCTCTCTGCCAGACCTGGCCTGACAACCTGTCTTGCAGCAGGTCAGTAGCAAAGGTGTGTGATGCTTGCTGGCAAAAGTCCCTCTGGAAGAAAGCACTGACCCAACCAGAAAGGGCAGAGTCCCTCCACACTGGCTCAGCACCTGCATACCCTGCAGTGTAGTGCCCAGGGCCTGGCAGCTGAGCTGCCTGTGTCATTACAGGAGGGCCTGAGGAGGCCCTGACGGCTTTTCCTGCTTGTGAGGCTGTTGTGCAAGATGCTGCTTCTCCTGGTGCTCAGGGAAAGTTGGGGCATTGTCCTGCCGTGGCCCAGCTTGGGCCCTCGCCTTGCATCTGCTTTCTGAAGGAAGCTGTTCTCAGGATTGGTGGGGTGAAGCTGGCTGAGAAATGGTGTGTTTCCCTTGTTGGGATTTCTTTAGGCTCTGCTCCAGGAGCTGTTCCTTCCGTGGTGGTCTCTATCTGCCACCCTGGCATCCCTTTCCCCAGAGGACCCCTGGCCATTAGCCTGTGCTGATTCTTCTTTCTCAGTGATGAACTCCAGCCATCCCTGGCTTCCTTCTGCAGTGTGCAAGGAGCTGCTGCTTCTGAGCCCTGCTTGGAGCAGGCACGGTGTTGCCCACTCCACCTGTGCTGAGATCCCTGGCAGAGTGTGTTACCTGTGCTGAGGTCCCTGGCAGAGTGGGTTAGCTGTGCTGAGATCACTGGCAGAGCGGGTTAGCTGTGCTGAGATCCCTGGCAGAGTGTGTTACCTGTGCTGAGGTCCCTGGCAGAGTGGGTTAGCTGTGCTGAGGTCCCTGGCAGAGTGTGTTACCTGTGCTGAGGTCCCTGGCAGAGTGGGTTAGCTGTGCTGAGGTCCCTGGCAGAGTGGGTTAGCTGTGCTGAGGTCCCTGGCAGAGTGGGTTAGCTGTGCTGAGGTCCCTGGCAGAGTGGGTTACCTGCGCTCACGTGTGGGTCTGCCCCCACAGTGGGTTCTCCTCTGCTCTCCTCCTTCTCTGGCTCTCCTCCTCAGCCACTTTGTTCTTTGTGGCTTAGAAAACAAAGCCTTTGGCAAGTGAAGGAGGTGCCTGCCCTTCCTGGGGGAGGGCCAGCTGGCCTGCATTTGATTATGGCAGCGCCTTCTCATCCCTCCCCATTGTCCTTGCTGCTGTAGGAATGCCAGCCTTTTTGCACTCCATCCCGTGAACAAGTGTTGCTGCCTCTGGGGCCCAAAGAGGGGCTGGGGCCCTTCTTCCCCCCCAGCCCCGGCCTCTCTGGCAGGAGAAACCTCTCAGCACATCTCCATGCACCTTCCCTCCGAGCCTCCTACAGCCGCCCTGACTCCGGCAGCAGACGCACCCGGCCAAGCCTCTTGTAAGTACCAAGTGGCCGGCGCTCGGGCTGACGTGTGACTCGGATTGAGATTGTTCGGAAACAATGTCAGAGGAGGCTTTTCACTCGGCTGCTTGTGTGTATCCAGCATGAATCAGAGTGCTTTGTGTGTGCCTTTTGTGTGCTGGGGCAGAGCCCCGTGGGCTGTGTGCATCTCTGCGTGGTCCCTCTGAGTTGCTGGGCTCTGAAGTGTAGTAGCGCCCGTCCCTCTGTCTCTTTATTAGAGGTTGTGGCATGGTCATATCCGTGGGCATAATCTAACTGCAGCTAACATGCTGGGATTGTGTGCCTCCAGAATAGCTGGTGTGTGTGCACACAGGGCAGGTGGCACCTTTCCACCTGCCTCGAGTTCTCTTAGAGGCTGTGGACAGCACAGTGGGGCTTCTCTCCAACTCCTACCCCGGGAGTGACTGAGACCTGCTTTGAGACAGTGTTCCTGGCTTTGACAGATGGATCTGATCTTAGGTGTGACAGCAGGAATCCAGGGCATGAGAAGTTAGCTGACTCTGGCAGATGTCATTGCCTCTCACTTCTCCTCAGGAGACTCCGAACAGCGACCTTGCCGATACCCCGCCTGCTGCTGCGGCGTTGCTGATGGGGTACCAGATCCAATGCCACAGGTGATGATGTGGAGGGGGAAAAAAGGGACAATTCCCCTTCAGGCAATAAGTTGTTGGTGTTTCTTTCTGCTTAGCCTGTGATGAGGACAGCAGGGTTGTGACTGTTGGTCTGTGGGAAGCTGGAAAGGATCCTGGTGGCTGCAACCTAAAAGTGTGACTTTGCTTTTTTGTGTGTCACAGGCTGCTTGGCACAGTTGGAGAGCTAATTTTACTGGAAGGGTGTTATGACTCCCTGCTTTGGGAATGGGCTCGGAGGAGAGGTGGAGAGTAGAACTTAGCACCTAAGTGGAAAAAGAGGCACCTGATGTGTTCTCACTAGTGTACTGATGAAGACAGAGGCAGATTGCCGTTCCCTTACTAGTGGTGCAGCACAGAGCAGAACGTGGCTTTGCCTCCCAGCATCTCTGAGCTTTTGCCACAGCTTATTATAAAGTCTCTTGGAGAGGCTCAACATGTGCTGTTCTCTGCCTGCCTCTGTGCAGAGAGTGGCTTTACTTTTCTGGAGATGGGCTACACGACGTTCCCAAACAGCTTTCATCTGGTGCATGATCCAAGCTGACGAAGGGAGATCCACAGAGCACAGCAGAGAGTATATACTGTGCTTTCCTGATGGTGTAAAACTGGTTTAGGGGCAGCCAGTATTGTCTGGCTTCAGCATTGTCTGACAGCAGCTATCTCATCTCTCTCTCTTCTTTCTCTCCTTCCTCGGTTACGCTTGTAAAGTCGTGCCCCTAGACAGACATCTAGTCAGATTTGCTCTCCCATGTCAGGGGTGTCCTTTTTCATGCACAGCCCTGAAGCACATGAGGGAACGAGCCTAGAGGTAGGAAAATCGATCCTCTGGCAGAGTTCATGCAAGGTTAATGTGTGAAACCTCTCCTTTCTCCTTCCTGCCAGGTTTTTTTTGCTGGGGAAGATTTCTCACACTGTTACTAAGCCTCTAACATTGAGCTGACTATCAGAAGATATTCATGTATCAGAAAGTTTCTGCTTTGCCTGGGAGTTTGGCACAGGCAAATCCTGAGCGTGTAACTCTGATCTGCTGCAGCTCCCCCAGATTTTTTCTGTCTTGCAAAATCAGCCATTTGCAAAGTGTTCCACACTTTATTCAGTGCCACAGCTACTGGTGCCCAGACTCTTTTTCTCCTGTGTTTCATCAATGACTTCATTGCCAAATTGGCATCGGGGCGGTGCTCCCAGCTCTTGCCACCTCTGTCACAGTAGGAGAGAACACTAAATGGTAGCAGCAGCACTTGGTGTTTGTTTCTGGTTGCACAACACGGGTGTGAGACTGGTGTGCCTGGGTCTTACAGGGCAGCAGGGAATTAATGAGTGCTTTTCATGTGCTAAATTCAGGCACGATTAGCAGTTGAAGGTGAAGGGTTCTTGGGTTGAGACGCTTTTGAGCACCTTCCCCTACACCTCAGGCTGTGCTTTAGTGAAGTGCAAGGTCTGTGTAATGTGTTTGTGGTATGTGCTGGGGAAGAGCTTTGATTTTTCTGTCTGGGGTCCTTCTCCTTCCTATTGTGCTGTCTGAATTTTCCCCCTCGCTGGAGAGGCTGGGAGAGCCAGACAGTGTGTAGCATCTATTGGAATGTAGACTGCCCACCTCTCCCTGATCCCAGGAGTGCCAGTGTGTTCTGCCATGCTGTGTGTGTGCAGGGGGGACCATACTTGATATGCTGAAGGCACTTTCTGCCGTCACCATGTAACCTTTCCTCAGCATCCTTGGCTGCCTGTGAGCATAAACAAACAGTTGTCTGAAAAGTCTGGGGCTCCCTAATCGGCTGGAATCAAATCTCTTGCAGGATCAAGACACTGTAGGCAGTCAGTAATGAATGGCAGGGAAGCAGCACTTCCTTCAGGAGGTTTAGGGATTTCCCAGCTGAGCTGCAAGGGGTAGAGCTCTGCACTCGAGGTGTGAGATCTGATGCTAGCAGTGACCTTCCCTCAGCTGACCCCAGCCTTGTGCATGTGTACAAAATGTTGGGCATGGGTGCTTTTTCTCAGCCTGATCTTGGGAGAGGAGCTGCACAGGGTGACAGATTTTCTGAATGTGCCTGTGTGCTGGCATCCATCTGGATGCTCAGATCCTCCTGGAGGCTGCAACTCCCTTTAGTCACGGGAGTTAAATAGATCTGTTCAAGCAATCTGGATGTGAAGCTCCCCTCAGTGTACAGATGGGGCTGAAGCTCACAATGGCTCCATCTGCATATCAAAGCCCTGACCATATGGACAGGGTTGTCCCAAGCACTCTGCCCAGGCTTCTTTGGCTGCTCCATGGGGGCTTCCATCCTCTGAGCATATCAGAGAGTTGTTTCTAGCTTTGTCAGCTGCCCTGCAGAAGAGAGACCCAACAGACACACTGAGTGTGTGGGTTTAGTTGCAACTTCACATCTTCCAAGGCACAAGTGCCCACAGTGCAGTACAGCCCATTGAATTATTGAGTGGAGTTTGGCTCAGCTTGTCACAGGAGAAAGGTTGGGGATTGAAGACTGCAGAGAAGGTGTCCACCCTGCCCCCAATGCCCAGGGGTGTACTGGAAGGTTTGTAATCCCCAGCTGGGCATGGACGACCTACCTCCTGAGAAGAGAGCCAGTGCAGGAGACCCCCAGCCCAGCTCCTCACAGGCCTGCAGTGTGCTCTTACAGCAAGGTGTTGGTACAGTGTCATGGTGTGGCTGTTGGGACAGATGTAGGAGCAAGGCATGTGAAAGAAGCTCCGGAGGTGACAGTGGCCCCTGAACAGAGTGATTTGTTGCTGCTGTGCTACTTGGCAGCTGCAGAGACTCAGCATATCTCCCTGTGGCTTGGGTTTGAATCTGGCTGGTAACACGAGGCTCCAAAGAGCCTTTCACTTAGAGAAGCCTGAAAATGTGCTGCCCATCCCCTCCTCTAGGCAGTAGTCATAGATCCATGAATGCACACACTCACTCCTTCATGCCTTCTGTCTGCTCAGCCATTCCTGACTTACTCTCCACGTGTGCAACTTCTTTCAAATCAGTCTTCAGATGGTTTCATGACTCCATAGTGACTGGCATCAACTGTGGCCAAGGGAAGGACCAGCTGCCAGATGCCACTTTTTAGAGGCAGCCAGAGAGGAGGGGAGAGTGGCCTAAGCAGACTGCAGCTCAGGTTTGTACCTGGCGAAGCTGGGAGGATAATAGTGAGGGAGGCAGTGAAACAGCGCCTGCTCTTGCTCTGGTAGGAAGGGGTTGTGAGCAAACAAAACCTTTGTAATGAGTGCATAAAGCTGAAGAGATGGGCAATGCCTCAGGGGTGAAAAGGCTGGTTTGCAGCAAAGGCAAACAGTAAGGATTCTGATGTTACTGGGAGAAACTCAGCCCAGGAGATTTTTAATCTAGAGGCAAATGCCCTTGATGGGACAAAAAAGTCACCAAGAGGGATGAAAATCAGTGCAGAATCTAGCCAGAGGTGTGAAGCCATGAGCAACTGTGGAGCATAAAGGAAAAACTGAGGGAAAACTGCCTGCTGACTGATCTGTAGCTGCAGAGCAGAGCAAGCTGTGGGGAGGGCAGATAGCAGCCTCTGGCTGCCCACCTTCCTAGGGAGTCATTTGACACATGCATGCAGGGAAATACACACACATACGTGTAGAGATCCATAGTGACACAGGCTGCTCTGGAAGCTGTGATTTGTAGCAAAGCAGCGTTGTTGTGGCTGGCTGTGATTCATCGGTTGAGTCAGCCTGTTGCTGAGGGAGCTGCCCCAGGTGTTGCCTGGCAGTTACAGCAGGCAGAAGCAGGGCAGGCACGCATCCTGCACGCCAACACCACCAGCCCCCTTTGCCCTTTGGCTCCTCGTGCTGTCGCCAAGAGAGCACAAATCATGTGTGATCCTATCTTATCCCATTATATTCCCCTGTAATTAGGCTCCCCTGTGCTTGTCAGGCCTAGCTGCCCAGAGGAGAAGCAAAGGGGCTTTGCAGCTCAGTTGGGGTTGCCCCCAGTGCTGCTGCAGAAGGATTTCCAAGCACATTGCTCTGTTAGAGCCCTTTGGTAGTGCTTGGGCTGTGCACCTGTGGTGCCTCCCTCACCCCTCACTTCCCTGCCCAGCTGTGACTGTCTACCTGTTCTCTCAAGGAGCCTGTAGTCTGTGCTTGTCTCTTATCCTTTGCCCTCCCACAGTGTTTGCACAGCATCTGGCTCTTGGTAGCAGGCAGAAGCACAGACATGGGATTTAAAGTTCACTTTCCTTAGCAGCTGATTTTAGGAGAAAGGTTGGTGATTTTATATGGTGTCTCATCCCCTGGAGAGAGAGGAGGCACTGAGAGCTACCCAGGAGCAGCTTAGCTTTTTCCTTTCAGAAGGTGGGTCTTTTCCTTGGTGTTCAGACCTGAGCTTTTACCACATAGGCCACGGTTTGGGTTAGTTTGGTTTCTGCTGCTGCTGAATCCCAGGCAGGGCAAATGCTGCAAAGTGGGGCAGAGCAACAGCAAACCTCTGCAGAGAGAGATTAGTGCTGACTTAGTGACTTTGCTGAAGTGCTTGTGCTCTGGAATGACATGGTTTCTTGGACATCCAAGTGCAGCTGCCTGCTCGTGGAGCTGCAGCCCTTGCTGGAAGTGAGCTGGGACTTTGGCTTTTAGAGATATGGGGAGAAGTATCCCAATGTGCAGGAGGGCTCACTGTGCTCTCCAGAGCTCCTGTGGGTCCTGTGGTCGCTTGCTTTGAGTTGTTGGTGGATTTGGGGTCCGTGGGGATGTTTTCTCTCCCTGTTTTGTGCACTGTGCAAGAAGGGGGATCTGGCCTGTGCCCAGCCAGGATGTTGTCACTCAGCACACTTCAGTAACTCTGGTGTGAAGCACAGCCCCTTCCCACTCTGCCTTGTCCAGGGCTTCTAGGGCTTCTCAATCTGGTGTTAAGGCTACCTGCATTTGCTTGTGAATAGCCAGAGCTGAGACATGCACTGAAGCAGCAGCCCTGCCTCAGTCAGGGTAGGGGATGAGAATGTACAGCCCAGAGCTGGGCACAGGCAGGATGTGGCCCCTCTCTGTAGGGTGGGAAGGCAGGACAAAAGCTGATTTTAACCAGTTGATTGACTTGCCAGGGAACATCTGCAAGTCCTGAGGTCTTTCTCTTTCCCTGCCTCTCATGGGTGCTGTTGGTATGGGTGTCTGGGAGCCTGAGGAAAGCCTGAGCAGATCCAGGAGTGCTGAGCCAAGCACTTTCTGCTGTAGCTGCTTGGTGTCTGGGTTAGAGGAGAAGCTTGTCACCCATTGCCAGCTCTTGTGACAGCAAGGCTTTGGCTTGGATCATCTTGGTTATGATGGATTTTGATGTGTAATGGCTTTGTAGTCATAGTCCTTCTGAACTGTCAGCATCCAAGGCAGTGTGCAGCCAGAAGGCCCTGCTGACAGTGTGCTTGCTGTTACACTGTGGGACTGAGAAGGGACACACCAGTGCTGGGAGCTGGAGTCTGTTCTCACAGCAGCCTTTAAGCCATGTTGGACTCAGAGTAAGCCCAAGTGAGTGTGTCATGAGAGGAGCACACCTGGGAAGGTCTTTTTGTGCCAGAGAGCAGCATTTGCTTTGGATTTGTGTTCTGGTAAGTGCCCTGTCACTCATTACCCTTGTGCTGTGAGTGGTGTCTCAGCTCTGCAGGGTTCAGTGCCAAGGCTTGGCAGAGCAGGGCAGCTGCAGGACTCTGCCTGCATGGCACCATGTGTAGCTGGTTGGGAAGCACTTGGCTCAGTTCACAAAGGTGCCTGTGATGCTTTGGCCTTTTCTGGCTGTACCAGTTCTGTCTCCTTTGCTGCAAGGCAACTTCATCTTGCTCTTCAAACGCAGGGCTGAAGTTAAGGGCACTTAGAGTGAACGTGGTGGTGAGAGGGGGTCTTGTTAAATGGGGAGCTGGGCTGCAGGTTCTTGCTGTTTCTAGTCACAAAGACATGTGATTAGTTGTGTGTCTCAAACTGCAGAGTGGAGCACAGCTTGTGTAGGAGAGCTTTCTTAGTTTCTTTTCTGCTGTCCTTGGCAATGTTCCCCCCTGTTGTGAAACATCCTTCTGTGTTGTAGGAAGCAGAGGAGTGGGGAGCTCACTGTACTGGAACATCACCACAGGAGAATGGGAGACTTGGCCTGTTGTGTTGCTGTGCTTCAGTCATCATAGCCGCAGCTGCATGACATCCCTGTTTGTGTTGTCATTCCCATCAGGATCAGCCTTGGCTTTTCACCCCCCGTCTCAGCTCCTCTATGCAGACACTGCAGATCCAGAAGGAAACCTCTTTGCAGCAGTTAGTCACCCAACTGGGTGCATTTTTCTTCAGCAGAAAGTTGGGAGTGCTTGTGAGCTGCCTACTCCACCTACCTCTGACTGTTCAGCCATCCATTCTCCTGTGTGATGAGAAAAACACAGTTCTGATCATCATCTCCTCACAGGAAGAAATGAAGGAGAAGGTCTGGACAGAGACAGACCCCTTTCAAATTGTCCCTTCTGACGTATGTGTGCACAGATGCACATATGTGTGCAGATGCACAACGATCATCTTGGCTCCCCAGAGGTGTATTAGAGAGCCCTGGACCTTGAGTATGAAAGGAATCTGGTGGGTTTGTGATAGGTTTGGGCTGGGGAGGTGTGATATAGTGGCTCAGGTGAGGAGTGGCAATGTGTGCCCTAAGTCAGGGCTGAGCAGTTTCCCTTGGCCTGTATTTGCAGATGGCACTTCAGTGGTGCCAGAGACAACACACTCCAGGAGCTCTGTCCTTGATGAACTGCAAGCCTTGCCCATGATGAAATGAGCAGGGAGCAGCACAGGGTGATGGGCTTCAGGGTTGTTCCCTTGCTTCAGTGAAGTCCCTGGCTCTTCCTCATGGCACAGCAGGTCCCTGAGGGAGCCCCTGCATCCCCTGGGCAGCCTCATGCAGCTGCTGGATAGATCAGCCCTGTGTATGCAGGAAGCACCTTTGTCTTTAATCCTGTAATTGACAGTTTCAGTAACAACTTATCTGTAAAGATGAAAAGCTGAGGTACAGGCTCCTTCCTGCCTGGTTCCAGATGTGAAACCTTACTGGGACACAGGTGATGGCAGTAGCCCTGCCTGCATGAGGGTGCCCCCTCCGGGGTGCCAGGGCATGTATGGTCCCAGGAGAGGAGAGGAGAGAAGGGGACTATAATATCCTGTGCTGAAAGGGACAGCTGAAGCTGATGATGTGAGGGGAGAAAGCCTTGGTGGCCACTCAGTGTGTTGCCCAGCAAGCTGCAGGGTGTGGAGGGCTGCTCCCATTGTGCAGGGAACAAAGCTGAGCTATTCACTAGCCTGCAACTGGCACTGGGGGTGCCACTGAGATTCAAAATCATTTCTGTGCAGCCTTTGGAGTGCTCAGCAAGAACAGACAGGTACCACACAAGGATGAGAGACGGCAGAGCTCCCTCCCTGCGTGATTTGCAGCCCTTAGTCTCCCTTGCTGTGTCCCATGCAGATCCAGTTTCCTAGAAAGAAAATAAGCCTTTTTTCTCTCCCTCTCCCATCTGTGTGTGGGAGTGAGGTCTCCAGCCTTGGAGAAGCTCTTCACAGGGTGGCTGTCTTCCTGACTGGCTGCTGTGAAGGCCAGGCTGGTCTGCTGGCTGTACCCTTTCTGCCCATTTCTCTTGGCACCCTCTTTCAGAGCCTCACATGCCTCTTCAGCTCATCTTTTGCCTGCCATGGGTGAGCAGAAGGGAGCCAGCGTATGCAGCCTTTGGTCAGGATCACCCATTGACCTCCCCAGCCAGAGAGGCAAGACATGCCCTCAGCCCACACTGATGGCCAAGCCCAGAGCTGCAAGGGGCTCGTGTGGCTTTGCCTGCAACTGGAGGGAGCAGCTCAAAACAGCTCACTAGGCCATCTGTCACAGCTATGCAGATCTGCTGGGCCCTGCTGCACTCAGCCTTTCACATCACCTTGATGTGCTTCCAGGGAATAAAAGACCCTCTACACCATGGACAAATGGAAATGCTCAGCAGGGTCTGACATGTCCTCTGCCTCTGCATGCCCCTTCTGGCCCCCAGCAGTGGACAAGTCTAGAGCCTCTCTCAAGAAAGAGGCAGGTCAGGGGTCTGTGCCACGCAAAGCAGGATGATGGGCAGAGAGGGGGCTGCTGTGCTTTTGATTCTCCTTTGCTGCCTTGGTATGGGGCTGTCTGAGAAGCTTTTTCTCTGAGCAGCTGGCTGAGCAGCAGCTCCTTGCCCTACATGAGTAATGGGGCTGAATGCATGCACAGTGTGCAGCTGCAGCTCAAAAGAGCAGCGTGGATGGCTGTGGGAGCTCCTGTGGAATCTATCCCTGCAGTCACTCTGCTCAGTCTGCCTGCTGCCCCTCCTGTGCTGGCATTCAGCACTCATACAGATGACAGGGCATGGCTGTCATAGCCATCCCCATCCAGGGGCTGGGCACCCCTGGAATTAAGCACCTCCTGCCCTACCTACCTCTGTCATCAACTGAGAGAGAGCCTGGCACCTGCTCTGTTTGACCATCTCATCTTCAAGAGGGATTCAGTGTGTGCTCCTTGTCTGCATAAAGCTTGGGTGGCTTTTCTTGGTGTTTAAGGCTCAGTTCTGAATGGAAACAAGCGCTTTAAGCTTTGTGGGTAAAGGCTGTCACAGTAAAGCTGTTCAGCAGGTGGAAAGTGGTGTAAGGCTGGTCACTTTGTTCCTGGCACTAAGCATGAGGGATGCTGCCCTGCAGAACCCCAGCAGGCACACAGGGCCTGGTGGGTCAGTGCTAGAGGTGGTCTGGCTCACTTCAAGGGTAGCCTGTGGTGTTTCCACTCATCCTCTGGTCCTGGGCAGTTGCTGGAAGGTGCCAGACAGGCCTGTCCTGGATGTTTTCCCTGCCTTGTGCATCTGATTTTAACAAGTCATTCTGTTTCCACGAGCAGTAAAGTTCCGTGGCCGAGCCTATGGCATCTGGTGACATTCACTCTGTAGATAAACCTCATCCTCATCCCTGCTTTGTAGAGAAAGCAGTGCTTCATAAGTCTTAAACCAGATGTTTGCCTTTTCCTCTCATTTCTGTCGATGACAGACAGGTGTAGGTGCTTTGTTAGCCCCTTTCCTGCCATGGGGAAAGGCACTTCTACCCTGCATCTGTCCCTTGGGCCACGTTCTGTCCTGCTCCTCTCGTGTGACTGATAGGGCAGAGCTGTTTCAGCAAGGCCAGCATATGCACCACTGCTAGAGTTAAGCCCTGTGAAACTGCTTCCACCATTCCTGGAGCATTAGAAATAAACTGCTGAGCTCATTCTTTGACCTAAAGCAGCACAAGCATGTGGTGCAGGAGCAAGAAGAGCCATGCAGGTGGGCAGGGCCCAGCACAGCACGAGTAGCAGCAGGCATGGAAAAGCACAAGCTGCAGCAGGGTTTGCACACTCTCAGATTCCTCCTTGCTGCAAGGATGGGTCAGAACATTTGGGCACTGAGCCCTGCTCCAACTGAGCTGTGGGCCTCTGTGTGCTGCCAGCTCTGGGGGAGCAGCATGGGGAGCAGCACTCCCATTCCCTGCACTGTACTGATGGCCCCTCAACTTTGCCCTGCCTTGTGGTGCTGAGAATGATGTCCAGTGACAGGATAAGCGGCAACAGGGACAAACTGGAACAGAAAAGGTTCCAAAGCAACACAAGGAAGAATTTGTTCCCTGTTGAGGTGAGGGAGCACTGGCAGGGGCTGCCCAGATGGGCTGTGGAGGCTCCTTCTCTGGAGACATTCCGAACCCAGCTGGATGAGTTCCTGTGTGCCCTGCTCTAGGTGCTGCTGCTCTGGCAGGGGGGTTGCACTGGGTGAGCTTTGGAGGTCCTTCAAGCCCTTGAGATCCTGTGATTCTGTGAATGTCTGGGTAAAGGAGGAGAATTCTGGGTTTTACATCAAGCAGAGTTCCTTCAGTCTTGGCAGCAGCTTCCCCTGGAGCCCAGTGCCCAGAGAGGACAAACGTGCCCAGCAGTGTGGGTGCCCAGCATCTCAGGGACCTGGCAGGGGAGGTGGAGCTGGGGCAGAGCAGCCAACACAGCTGAAGGCCTCTGCATAAGGAGCTGTTTGTTTTGCTGAGTTGTTAAGCCCCATTGACAATAGCAGCACACCCCCCCCCACCCCACACACTTCTCTCCCTCAAGGAACTGTGGTGGCCACACACTGATCTTTCCCCTTGTCTCACACTTCAGGCAGGAGTGAGGGTTATTGCCTCAGTGCCTCTGACTGGCTGCTGCCTTTTGTTCTGTGCAGGCTTACGAGTGGGCCCTGGAAGGGATGCGCCACCTGGCCTGCATCAGCATGGAGGAGTGCAGCTCTGCTGAGCACTGCAGCGGGGTCATCAAGTGCCTGGAGAGCTACAAAGGGCAGCACCCAGACATCAGCAGTGCCCGATTCCAAGAGATGAAGGAGCTGGCCTGCGAGCTGAAGAGCGAGAAAGGACTCAAGCAGTGGAAATTTGCATGGTCTAAATGCCAGGAAACCAAACTGGTTTTTGAAAAGAAACTTGAAGCTGCCTTGAGGACCAGGAGGTGTCTGCTGCCAGACTGCAAAGCGCCCGCGGGGGAGCAGCCGCGGCGGCACTCTGAGGGGGCTGCCCCCGGCTCCCCCTGGGACAGGACTCCCAGCACGTCCCACTGCTGCAGCAGGCCTGGCTGTTCCCCGGGGTGGGCTAAGGAGAAAGCTCCCTCACCCCCCCTGAGCTGCCCAGGCGATGTGAGTGCTGAGGAAGAGTTTCCCTGCCAAGCTGCTGTCGGACCCGCTCCTCACTCAAGCAGAGTTGCTTTTGCCAGCGGGGTCTCCAAGTCTCCAAAGCTGCCCGAAGAAAAGCCAAACCTGGAGAGCACGTTGGGAAGCCTGGAGGTGAAACCATCCTGCACATCCACCCCGGCCCCTGGCAAGCTGCCTCCCAGGAGGATGCTACGGAAGGCTCAGAGCTTCGACTTGCCCTGCGGCGAGAGCCTGTGGTCGGGCTGCCAGCGGGCGCTGAGCGAGCCGGCGCGCTACGGCAACACCGGCGTCTTCATCAAGGGGCTGGAGGTGAGCAGCACCGAGCTGCTGGAGCGGCCCCCGGCTCTGCGGCAGCACGGCCGCGCTGCTGACTGCCCCCTGGAGCCACACAGGGGCTGCCTCTCCGGGCCAGAAGCCAGGAGCTGGGGCAGGTGAGTGAGAAGTGACGGGGGCAGCGGCTGCTCTGCTCCTCGGAGTGCTGAGAAGGGTGAAGAGCTCTGCAGAGACAGTTAACTTTGGCTGTGGGTACAGAGCATGAGCTCTATAAGTTGGAGCTACATCTCCATCTCCCTGCACTCCCCTCTAGGCAGGGGCAGGGAAATGGGGTCTGCTGCTCTTCTCCTACAGCTTGATTCCTTTGTAAGAGCAGAAAGAGCAGTTGCCAGGCAGGAGGGAGTGGGAATGCTGCTGGCATTGAAGGCTGAGGGCTTGCAAAAGCATAGTGTTTGAGGAGCTGGGGAAGCAGGGGCACAGGGGCAATGGGAGAGCAGAAGCAATGACATCATCCCACATACTTCTGGGGGATGTTGTGCTCATTCTGATAGAGGGGCACTTCCAGTACCCTGTGACAGCAGCTTCACAGGTAAGAGGGTGTTTGTATTCCCACTTTGAGGCCAAGATCTCTGTCTGGGTCACCAACATCTGGCTCTTATTCTCCCTGTGTCCTTGAGGATCGTATTTAACTGTGCCATACTGCAGTGTGCCTAGGCTATGGAGAGCCCTGGGCTGTCAACTGTTCTTGCAGAGGTGTCCCTGGGCAGCTTCCTTCAGCTGCTCTTGCTGCAAAAGAAATGAAGTGTTTCAAAATGATGGCAGAGATGAGAAACAGGTGCTGGATGCAGAGGGATCACAGGGCTCTTCCACCACTGCTGCTGTGGGTGGGATGGCTGGGGACAGTGAAATCTTCTGAAAGGGGCCTCTGGTCAGGAAATGTGTCAGGAAAGGTCATGGCAAGGGATGAACAGCATCAGATAGGAGGCTCACTGCTTGGCTTCTCGAGGGAGCGATGCAGCAGCTCTTCCCAACAGCCAGAGGAGTCAGCCTGGGGGAGAGCTGAGAGGCAGAGAAGGCAGGCACAGCTTGGAGTGGTGATGTTTGGTGCTGCACTGCCTCACAGTGGAAACCTTGAGTAGCTAACAGCAAGCCTGTCAGAGATGTGGGGAGCATCCCGTGCTGGGAGCTGCTGTTGGCTGATGAAGTGATCTGAAGTTTGTTTCCCCACTCTCATATTTACTGGGACAAGCCCAACAGCTCCTGGGTCCAGAGCTCGTGTTCTGCCGGGGTTAACGTTGCCTCCTACAGCAGGCAGCCTTCAGCCTGACTCCTCCTCACAGCAGTTACAGTGACTTCTGCTGGCCTTGTTTCAGGAGCAGCCTGTTGTGTCCAGGGCTGAATGTCTCACTGAGGCTGTGTCAGGCCCACAGCCAGCATGGGGCAAACAGCCAAGCTGTGAGTTCCTTGGAGCAGCCCCGAGCTCTGGCAGCACTCAGGGCAGAGCTCTCACAGACAGTGTGATTGAGCTTGGATGGTGCAAAGGGAGCCGTGCAGGGACAGCTTCTCCAGGGCTTAGTGTCTGCTTCTGGAGCTCCCCTCAAGGCTCTTTGTTGCCTCTCACAGCAAGCTGAGGCACATCATCGACGAGATGGTGAGCACGGAGCGGGAGTACGTGAGGTCCCTGTGCTACATCATCGACAGCTACTTCCCCGAGATGGAGCGGCCAGACCTGCCCCAGGACCTGCGGGGCAAGCGCAGTGTCATCTTTGGCAACCTGGAGAAGCTCTACGGCTTCCACAGCCAGTACTTCCTGCGGGAGCTGGAGAGCTGCTGCAACCACCCGCTGCGGGTCAGCCACTGCTTCCTGCGCCACGTAAGGCACCAGCACCCCACACACACCTACACCACGGGGCGGGTGGGAAGGGACCCCCAGAGCTCATCCAGTCCAATCCCTCTACAGAGGCAGCTCCCACCTAGATCAGGTCACACAGGAACGTGTCCAGGTGGGTTTGAAGCCCTCCAAGGAAGGAGCCTCCACACCCTCCCTGGGCAGCATGGGCCAGGGCTCCCTCACTCAAACACTCAAACAGTNATGAGGCCTCAGCAGGGCAGAGCAGAGGGGCAGCAGAACCTCCTCACCCTGCTGCCCACACTCTTCCTGATGCCCCCAGGCTGCTATTGGCTTCTTGCCCACGAGGGCACGTTGCTGCTCATGTTCAGTTTATCACCCAGCACTCCCAGGTCTCTCTCCTGGAGCTGCTGTCCAGCAGGTCACCCCCAGCCTGTGCTGGTGCATGGGATTGTTCCTCCCCAGGGGCAGGACTCTGCCCTTGCCTTTGTTGAACCTCATGAGGTTCCTCTGTGCCCAACTCTCAGCCACTTGAGATCTCTCACACCTGCTCAGCTTCTGTGCCCAGCAGTGCCTGTGGCTCTGGCTCCTCACTTGTGTGTGGCTCTTTGAGAGGAGAAGGAGGACTACCCTGTGCTGGGTTGGTTCATCCCCTGCCAGCTCACATGCTAGGTTGAAGTGGGATGGCTCTGTGAGGCTGAGCCCAGGCAGCAGCACATACTCGTTGCCTTTCACGTGGCTGTTTGCTACTGAGAGATGCTGCCAAGGAAGCAAAATGTCTGCTCCTTCAGCCCCCACCCTGCTTCTGTGGATTGACTGAGGTGCAGATCTGCTGCTCTCCTTGTGAGGGGCTGCTGGGGAGAGGCAGGGATGCGTGTTTGCTGCCAGGTGTCTGTCAGATGTGTAAGAGGCAAGGGGTACCGGACAGGGGATTACAAAGCCCTGGCTACTGTAGGAGCAGGAAGACAGGAGCATTCCCTGACAGTTAATGAGCTTGAAACAAAGCCATTGCTGATGTTCCAGTGGTGCAGCCTGGGAGAGGCAGAGGTTCCAGAGCAGCCCCCTGGACAGGGCTGTCCTGGACTGTGGGGCTCACACGGGGCTGTCTCTTGCAGAAGGACCAGTTTGGGATGTATGCACTGTACAGCAAGAACAAGCCCAAGTCAGACTCGCTGCTGGCCAGCCATGGGAATACCTTCTTCAAGGTAAACTTCACTGCCTGCCTCTTGAGTGCTCTTGGTGTGTGTGTCAGTGTGTCCAACAAGCCCAGCTTTCGTGTGTGAGGCAGGCTCAGCACTGCCTCTGCTTTCCCAGCACAGCTCTCTGCACAAGCCTATGGGGAGGGACAGGGCCAGAGGTGCAGTGAGTGCTTGGAAAGGAGCCCAGCATCCAACAGCATTGGTCCTATGGCCTTGCATTTTCCTGCAGAGCATAGTTAACCCAGTCCTGTGGGTGTCAGGATCCTCCCTGGGAAGCTGCTGCCTTCACTCTGCTGCATTTCTCAGTTCAAGCAGGTGCAGCTTGGGGATAAGATGGACCTGGCCTCCTACCTGCTGAAACCCATCCAGAGGATGAGCAAGTATGCCCTCCTCCTGAAGGACTTGATCAAGGAGTGCAGCGAGGCCCAGGAGCAGGAGCTGGGCTACCTGCGTGCGGCCGAGGAGATGGTGAAGTTCCAGCTGCGCCACGGGAACGACCTGCTGGCCATGGATGCCATCCGCGACTGCGACGTACGTCCCTGCGTCCCTCCCCGGGCTCAGGCCACGCTGCTTCCCCTCCCCAGCCTTTATGTCCCTGGAGGGTGCACTGAGCCTTTCCTGGAGCCCCCACAGCGATGAGGGTGCTGCCTGCCCGCACGGGCTCCGTGCTCTGCTCACACAGCCTGGGTGCTGTTGCTGGAGCTGGGTGAGCTGCTTGCTGATGGCATCAGACAGCCCTGCAGCCCTTGCAGGGTGTTTCCTGCCTTGGATCCTTCCATTTCTTTTTGGGGCTGGTGATAAGAGGGTGAGGCAGGAGGAATTCAAACTGATAGTGATGCCAGGGGCAGGCCAGAATGAGCTAGGTGGGACTTGGAGAGGTGTGTGAAATGCAGCACTGGAGGAGGGGGGATCTGAAGCAGGAAGAGCTGGGAGAGTGGCCTTCTGACCCAGATGTGCTCCTGGCACTGTGATGGGATTCCTTTATTCCAAGACAAAGCTCTGGCTGCTGCTTCCAGTTGCCACCCCAGAGGTTTGTCACAGATCACAGAATCACACAATGAGGCGGTTGTAAGGGACCTTTAGAGATTATCTAGTCCAATCCCCTGCAGAAGCAGCTCCCACCTAGATCAGGTCACACAGGAACGTGCCTAGGCGGATCTTGAAGCCCTGCAAGGAAGGAAATCTGCACAGGGTGACAAGAGCCATCTGGGGGTTATGCTTAGGAGAAAGGTGCAGCTCTCCCCTGAGCCCCTGCCTCAGGCTGCTGTGGCCCCTAGCAGTGCCAGGCACCTCTGCCCCTCCTGCAATGACAGGTAGCTGCCACTTCTTCCCCACCTGGGCCACAGCCACGGGGACTCTGCTCCCCAGGCCCTGGCATGGGACTGGCCAGAGCTGGTTGTGCCGGGCTCTCAGCAGCTCCCTGTGTGCAGGTGAACCTGAAGGAGCAGGGGCAGCTGGTGAGGCAGGACGAGTTCACCATCTGGCTGGGCCGCAGGAAGTGCCAGCGCCACGTCTTCCTCTTTGAGGACCTGATCCTGTTCAGCAAGCCCAAGAGGATCGAGGGAGGCTTTGACGTGTACATCTACAAGCGATCCTTCAAGGTAAGGGCAGCCCTGCAGCTCCTGCCTGTGCCTGGGTCCCTCATGGGACACGTGGCTTAGGAACACCTGCAGCAGATGGGCTGTTCCACCACTGCTGAGCTTCTCCAAGCTGGGGAGTGAAGCTGGGAGAGGATGTGTGAGACGTGAATGGCTGCAGCCCTCTGTGCTGTGAGAGGTGGGGACAAGGTGCTCTGAGGAGGGGGACGGGTGGGTTTGTCTGTGTGTGTGTGTCTCTGTGTGTGTCTGTGTCTGTCTGTCTATCTCTGTGTGTGTGTGTGTGTGTGTGTGTGTGTCTGTGTGTGTGTGTCTGTGTGTGTGTCTGTGTGTCTCTGTGTGTCTCTGTGTGTGTCTGTGTGTGTCTGTGTCTGTCTGTCTATCTCTGTGTGTCTGTGTGTCTCTGTCTGTGTCTGTGTGTGTCTGTGTCTGTCTGTCTATCTCTGTGTGTCTGTGTGTCTCTGTCTGTGTCTGTGTGTGTCTGTGTGTGTGTGTCTCTGTCTCTATCTGTGTATGTCTGTCTGTCTGTGTCTGTCTCCCTTTGTGTGTGTAGGCAGCACTGACCCTTTCTGTGCTGGTGCAGCCCCAGGTGACACTCTGCTCTCATCCCACAGACCGCAGACATCGGCCTGACCGAGAACTGCGGCGACAGCGGGCTGCGCTTCGAGATCTGGTTCCGCCGGCGCAAGTCCAGCGACACGTACGTCCTGCAGGCCGGCTCAGCTGACACCAAGCAGGCCTGGACCAGTGACATTGCCAGGCTCCTGTGGCAGCAGGCGGCTCGCAATAAAGGTGTGATTCCCTGCCGGGGCGCACAAGGTGCGGGAGCCCTGCTCAGCAGGGGCTGCAGCCTGGCAGCAGGCGGCAGCGCGTGGCTTGTGCCGGCATGTGGCTGCAGGAGCATGTGCTTGGCCAGGCACGGCCCTTCCCTGCCCCTCAGCACCACTGAACCTCACCAGTCCAAGCTGTGGCACTGTAGGTGGCTGCCTGCACTCTGGGAGAGAAACAGGAGATAGGAGCAGAGGGCTCTTTGCCTTGTGAGTGCAGACTGTGGCCCTGAAACACTCACCTCTGTGTGTGTGCGATCTCCCTTGGGCCCTGAGACACTCACCTGTGTGTGTGTGCGATCTCCCTTGGGCCCTGAGACACTCACCTGTGTGTGTGTGCGATCTCCCTTGGGCCCTGAGACACTCACCTGTGTGTGTGTGCGATCTCCCTTGGGCCCTGAGACACTCACCTGTGTGTGTGTGCGATCTCCCTTGGGCCCTGAGACACTCACCTGTGTGTGTGTGCGATCTCCCTTGGGCCCTGAAACCCTCACCTCTGTGTGTGTGTGATCTCCATTGGGCCCTGAAACACCTCTGTGTGTGATCTCCCTTGGGCCACTGCTGCCTGGGCCAACCTGCCCGAGGCCCCCCTCACCACCCCAGGCTTGCTGCTTGGCACAGCTCTTGCAGGTGGCAGGGCACTGAGCTGCTTGGCTGGAGCAGGGCATGATTGCTTAGCCCTGGAGCCTGCTCAGGCCTGTGGGGAGCAGACCTCATGTCAGCGGTTCGGGAGCAGCCTGGCTTGGCAGCGCTCTGGCTTTGTTGCCTGCATTGGTGCCTATGGGGAGGGTTGGGTCAGGCTCACGGTGTGGCTGTGGCTCTGTTCCCCTGCAGAGATCCGTATGCAGGAGATGGTCTCCATGGGTGTGGGCAACAAGCCCTTCCTGGACATCAAACCCAGCGAGGCAGCCATCAACGACCGTGCTATCGATTACATCATGAAGGGCAGAGGTGGGTGCCAGCCCTGCCCTGCCTCCCCCGGCCTCTCCTGGGCTGGACAAGGCCTGTGCCAGCTCTGTTGCTCCCTGGCCCTTCCTGGGCTGGGCAGTGCCCGTGCTCAGGGCCCTGGGCTGTGTTTTGTGGCAGGTGCCAGGACCAGGGCATCCATCGCCGTGTCGCTGTTCGACCATTCCAACCCTTACAAGAGGACACAGGCGCAGCTCTCGGCTGGCGGCCCCCCTGCTGCCTACAGTCCTTCCTCCTCCTCCTCCTCCTCTTCCCTCCTGGGACCCCTCAACCTCCACATGTACCTGGACCAGCCTCTGCTGCCGGGCGTCTTGACCCCCAGCCGCCCCTTCGACATCGGCACCTGCATCGAGGAGGACGAGCTGGAGCACGAGACGAGCAGCCAGCCCTCCCTCAGTACGTACCATGGCCCCCAGCCTGGCTCCCTGGGCTCACAGCAGTCCCAACCTGGCTCCCCAAGGGCCTTGTCCTTCCACCCCACCTTGGTGGGGCTCAGATGTGGGGATTAAAGCACCCCCAGATCCGCAGCCATCTCTATGACAGGCCTGGTGCCTCATGCTGGGGCTGCCGTGCTCGTGTCTCTGCCCCTCTGGCTTGAGGGGCTCTGTCCCTTGCTCTCAGCAGCCTGCTCCAGTGAGCCCTTGGCTTTCCCCTGTGTAAACCTCAGTGGCCAGTCCCTACCATCTCCAGCATCATTTGCTGTACTTCCTTGGGTTATATTGTGTTGAGACACAGGCTGGAGTGTGGCTTAGCTGTGGGCACATACACGATCAAGTGTGTGTGATACAGCCCATGTGGGCTGAACCCAGTCCATCTGAGTGACCTCCCTCTCCTTCCCCAGCCACAGAGAGCTCGGAATCATCTCACTGCATGTCAAGCAGCGGCTCCAGCGGCTCCGACAGCGGCTGCGTGTCCAGCGTCCCGCAGGAGAGCTTCTGTGAAGACATGGGCTCTGCCCCCTGCATGTCCCTGGCCCCACAGCACAGCCCTGCTGGGAGGGAGAAGCCCAGGTTCCCAAACAGCCAGTACATCTCAGCAGTAAGTGTGAGCTGCACAGGGACTCTCCTCGCTCTGCCTCTTCCTCCAGTTACCTCTAGGGCTCAAGGCGCAGCCTCTCAGGGGCTGGAAGGCACTGAAGGAGCTGCTTTGGGGTTGGGGGGCACTGAAGGAGCTGCTTTGGGGTTGAGGGGCACTGAAGGAGCTGCTTTGGGATTGGGGGGTACTGAAGGTGCTGCTTTGGGGCTGGGGGGTACTGAAGGTGCTGCTTTAGAGGTGGGGTTGGGAGGCACTGAACGTGCTGCTTTGGGGCTGGGGGTGGCAATGGGGCAGTGACTGTCCCTGCCTTGTGGAAGCTGTGTGTGGGAGCCCCAGCACTGCCACGGGCTGAGCACACCTCACCTCCTGGGCTGGATGGAGCTGAGCTGCAGCCACCTTCCCCCAGCTCCTGTCCTGGGAGGTGAGGGGCCTTTTAGGGAGAGCAGTGAAGCAGAGCAGCCCCTCAGAGATGCTAGCGTGTCTCCTCTTTCTGTTCCCAAGAGCTCCCATCCCCTTGCCAGCCTGCTGGATGGCTGTTGGCCTCTAACCCTGTACTAATGTGGCTTCTCTCCTCTGCAGAAGGCAGGCCAGGTCACCATAAGCCCCTCGACAATAGTGTGAGCCCCTCGCACGGCCTTAAGGAGATGGAGTTGTTGTAAGTAGCCCCTGAAGGGCATTTTGTGGCAGCTCTGCCTGCTGGCCAGGTTTGGCAGTGGCTCTGACTCAGGACAACCTCTCCCTCTGCTGCTCACTGGCAAGTTTTTTTCCACTCACATTGCTGTGAGGCTCTGAGGCATCTGCCTGGAGAACAGCAGCTCCCCCAGAGCTGTGCCCTCAGGTCAGAGCTGCCTCCCTGGCCAGAAGAAGCAGAAGTCAACTGAGCAAAATGGCTTTTGGGAGAGAGGCTGGAGCACTGTCTCATCCTCTGTGTTCAGATGAGCTGCTTCCCTCTGCATGCTGCCCTGCTGTCTAACCGCTAACCTGCTTCTTGTGGCTGTTTGCCAAAACCCTGCTCTGAGTCCCTCTGAACTGCCTCAGGGAGTCCAAAGTGTTCTCTCCAGCTGCATTTATCCTGCAGTTTCTTTTGAACCTCCCCAGAAGCTGCCCCTCAGCAGGCAGAGGCACTGCCTGGCTCAACCTGAGGTGTTGCTCCTGCAGGGTGCCTGGTGTGAGCAAAGGGCAGATGATGTGGGGGTGATGCCCAGCCCTGGCAGGACTCACAGCCACGGGGCTTCCTGGGGAGTCCCATCCCCTCACACTCAGCTTTGCTCTGTGCTGGGGGCTGAGCTCCCTTTGGCTGGTGGCTCTGGGGCTGGGCAGAGCAGGCAGGCCAGGGCTTGGCATGGGGCAGGGGACTGGAACCAGCCAAAAAGAGCTGGCCCAGGACCACTGTGAGGGTCCAGCCCCCACTGAGGGGGCACAGACCAGGCTTTAGAAGCNCTCGGCTGGCGGCCCCCCTGCTGCCTACAGTCCTTCCTCCTCCTCCTCCTCCTCTTCCCTCCTGGGACCCCTCAACCTCCACATGTACCTGGACCAGCCTCTGCTGCCGGGCGTCTTGACCCCCAGCCGCCCCTTCGACATCGGCACCTGCATCGAGGAGGACGAGCTGGAGCACGAGACGAGCAGCCAGCCCTCCCTCAGTACGTACCATGGCCCCCAGCCTGGCTCCCTGGGCTCACAGCAGTCCCAACCTGGCTCCCCAAGGGCCTTGTCCTTCCACCCCACCTTGGTGGGGCTCAGATGTGGGGATTAAAGCACCCCCAGATCCGCAGCCATCTCTATGACAGGCCTGGTGCCTCATGCTGGGGCTGCCGTGCTCGTGTCTCTGCCCCTCTGGCTTGAGGGACTCTGTCCCTTGCTCTCAGCAGCCTGCTCCAGTGAGCCCTTGGCTTTCCCCTGTGTAAACCTCAGTGGCCAGTCCCTACCATCTCCAGCATCATTTGCTGTACTTCCTTGGGTTATATTGTGTTGAGACACAGGCTGGAGTGTGGCTTAGCTGTGGGCACATACACGATCAAGTGTGTGTGATACAGCCCATGTGGGCTGAACCCAGTCCATCTGAGTGACCTCCCTCTCCTTCCCCAGCCACAGAGAGCTCGGAATCATCTCACTGCATGTCAGGCAGCGGCTCCAGCGGCTCCGACAGCGGCTGCGTGTCCAGCGTCCCGCAGGAGAGCTTCTGTGAAGACATGGGCTCTGCCCCCTGCATGTCCCTGGCCCCACAGCACAGCCCTGCTGGGAGGGAGAAGCCCAGGTTCCCAAACAGCCAGTACATCTCAGCAGTAAGTGTGAGCTGCACAGGGACTCTCCTCGCTCTGCCTCTTCCTCCAGTTACCTCTAGGGCTCAAGGCGCAGCCTCTCAGGGGCTGGAAGGCACTGAAGGAGCTGCTTTGGGGTTGGGGGGCACTGAAGGAGCTGCTTTGGGGTTGGGGGGCACTGAAGGAGCTGCTTTGGGATTGGGGGGTACTGAAGGTGCTGCTTTAGAGGTGGGGTTGGGAGGCACTGAACGTGCTGCTTTGGGGCTGGGGGTGGCAATGGGGCAGTGACTGTCCCTGCCTTGTGGAAGCTGTGTGTGGGAGCCCCAGCACTGCCACGGGCTGAGCACACCTCACCTCCTGGGCTGGATGGAGCTGAGCTGCAGCCACCTTCCCCCAGCTCCTGTCCTGGGAGGTGAGGGGCCTTTTAGGGAGAGCAGTGAAGCAGAGCAGCCCCTCAGAGATGCTAGCGTGTCTCCTCTTTCTGTTCCCAAGAGCTCCCATCCCCTTGCCAGCCTGCTGGATGGCTGTTGGCCTCTAACCCTGTACTAATGTGGCTTCTCTCCTCTGCAGAAGGCAGGCCAGGTCACCATAAGCCCCTCGACAATAGTGTGAGCCCCTCGCACGGCCTTAAGGAGATGGAGTTGTTGTAAGTAGCCCCTGAAGGGCATTTTGTGGCAGCTCTGCCTGCTGGCCAGGTTTGGCAGTGGCTCTGACTCAGGACAACCTCTCCCTCTGCTGCTCACTGGCAAGTTTTTTTCCACTCACATTGCTGTGAGGCTCTGAGGCATCTGCCTGGAGAACAGCAGCTCCCCCAGAGCTGTGCCCTCAGGTCAGAGCTGCCTCCCTGGCCAGAAGAAGCAGAAGTCAACTGAGCAAAATGGCTTTTGGGAGAGAGGCTGGAGCACTGTCTCATCCTCTGTGTTCAGATGAGCTGCTTCCCTCTGCATGCTGCCCTGCTGTCTAACCGCTAACCTGCTTCTTGTGGCTGTTTGCCAAAACCCTGCTCTGAGTCCCTCTGAACTGCCTCAGGGAGTCCAAAGTGTTCTCTCCAGCTGCATTTATCCTGCAGTTTCTTTTGAACCTCCCCAGAAGCTGCCCCTCAGCAGGCAGAGGCACTGCCTGGCTCAACCTGAGGTGTTGCTCCTGCAGGGTGCCTGGTGTGAGCAAAGGGCAGATGATGTGGGGGTGATGCCCAGCCCTGGCAGGACTCACAGCCACGGGGCTTCCTGGGGAGTCCCATCCCCTCACACTCAGCTTTGCTCTGTGCTGGGGGCTGAGCTCCCTTTGGCTGGTGGCTCTGGGGCTGGGCAGAGCAGGCAGGCCAGGGCTTGGCATGGGGCAGGGGACTGGAACCAGCCAAAAAGAGCTGGCCCAGGACCACTGTGAGGGTCCAGCCCCCACTGAGGGGGCACAGACCAGGCTTTAGAAGCAGCCACAGCAGCAGTGGGGTTTGCTGGGCCAGCAGCACAGGCTCTGGGTGAGGTGCAGAGGCAGGCTCATGAGGGGGAAGCTGTGCTGCTCCTGCCAGGCTCTCCCAGGGAAACTCTTCCCCACCTTTGGGTGGAAAAGCCCTGACAAAGGTGCTTTTGGCAGCATTGCCCCGAAGAGCAGGGATGGTGGGGCCCTGGCAGCACAAGCTGCTCTAACCCTTTGCCCCCCTGTGCTGTGTTCCAGGTTTGATGCCCATTGCAGACTCCCTGGAGCACCCCCAGGCTTCTGAGCAGCACAAGGACACAATCTTCAAGCAGGAAGATTCCTTTATTTGCTACCTTTTCAGGGTGTTTGCAGCAGCCCCAAAGCCACTCAGTGCCAAGGCTCTGCCCCCTCCAGGGCTGCTGCTGCTGGGGCCTGGCCTGTTCCAGCCTCCTTAGCCTGGATTTATGAGTCAGTAATGACACAGCAGGGTGGGGAGGGGGAAAAGCATCACTTTTAAAGCTCTGAGCTGTACAGATGTTGGTTACCAGTGCCTCTGTTCCTGTTTGTTCTTTAAGCTGCACATTTGATACAGGTTGTGGAAGGGCATGAGCAGAACCCCCAGGTATCTTTTTCTGTGCCAGGGCTGTGCTGCCCTGCAGCTCCCAGCTGCACTTTCCTTCCTTCTGCACGTGGCTGGCACAGCACTAATTTATTTTCTTGGCTTAACACTTCAGTTTTAATAAAAACAACGTCCTTGGTCCCAGTGCATTGGTTCTTCCCAGGGGCCCTGAGGAGCTCAGCTTGGCTCCTCGCTCTCCCTCTCCCTCTTGCAGCGCTCAGCCCGGGCAGAGGCGTGGGGGAGGGAGCCCTGGGAGGAGCTGAGAGCAGGAGCTGCTCAGCACAAAGCCGGCTCTGCAAGCGAGAGGAGAGCAGCCAGGCTTGGAAGTGCTGCCCAGCTCCTGTTACACCCCCTCGGTTTATACAGCAGGTATGAGGGTGTCCTGTCCAGCCTGAAGAAGAGGAGGGAGCAGGAGCTTTTCCAAGGGCAAGGCTGGGCTCTGCTCCCCACCCCACTGCCCCTTGATGTGCAGCCCAGGGGCCACCCTGCACCCCACAGCAAACACTTGTGTGTTTGTAAGGAGCTGGCTGGGTTTCCAACCTTCTTCTCTTTCTTTCAGACAGCAAAGAGAACCCAGTTTGCCACCTTTGTACCCAAGTGTGTGGGAAGCAGTTGCCCAGGGAAGATGAGGGGGGGATCAGTGCAAGGTTTTGGGGCTGTGAGGACAGCTCTAGCTCAGGGCACAAGAAGGGGAAGATACACTGATGCAACAGGAGGAACATGAAACTTGCTGAGCTCCTCAGCTTCCAAGGTTTCTGCATTGCTGGAACAAACCTTCAGTACTGTTTCCCTGGCACACTTGGTTCAGGGTTTGATTGGTTTGTCTAATAAAGGTTATTTTCTTTGTAGGAGTGGTGTTTGCATCCTGGCTTGGGTTGTGCAGGGGCAGAGGAGGGAGGAGACATGGGCAAGGAGTGTAGGGGTGTCCTGGGCAGTGGGAGACTCTGGGGAAGGGTGTGGGGGAGTGAAAGGCTGTTCCTCTGAGAGGTGTGAGGTGTCAGCTCTGAGCTGCAGAGCTTTGAATGCAGCAACAGCCACGTGCTGTGGCTCCACAACCTGCTGCAGCACTCCCTGTGTCAGCAAAGCAGGGCTGAGCCTCAGCAGAGGCCTTTTCTGCCCCAGGCAGCTGAGGTTTCACCCCCAGCAGGAAACAACCCCTCAAACATGCACCACCAGTTGTTGGCCACGTTGGGTATAACAGCACTGGGGCTGATCTGGTTCCCTCTTTCCCATGGAAAAGTCAGAGTGACCACTGGGGGCTGCTGCAGGGAACTCCCACAGGGCTCAGCCTTGGTGTCATTCACAGGGTGTGGAAGAGGATTTTCCCAGGACAGTGACCCCCTGCCTGGCACTGCCAGAGACTCATTTGGGCTGGAAAAGCCCCTGAAGCTGCGGCAGTCCCAGCCCTGCCCTCACCCTGCCCAGTCCACCCCTAACCCCTGGCCTTTAGCACCTCAGCTTTGGGATCCCT